>OX377621.1:78274276-78585480 GCA_947397865.1 Polietes domitor | reverse complement strand
TGATATTTTTCTTAGGAGCACAAACACATACACACATACATGGATTTTTAAGTAGTTGAATGTCACAACAGCCAAGTGTGAGGTTTTGATGAATAATAATTGATTTTTCAAACACAAAAAGGAGATTTCAAGAAAGCGATTTGTTTGCAATTGAATGAAAGGCTCTTTAAAGTATTGGGAGTATTTTTTTAAGCAAAAACTAGCTGTTTCTCAATTTGGAAACGAAACAAATTGTATTTTTTGGGTTACCGCTAATCTATCTCTTAGGTTTAGCGCATAACATCAACTATTGTCCAATGGAATTATTACGGAAATCGTTGGATTGATCACTGTCGTTGATGCTACAACGAAGTGTACGAAGAAACGGCCGAACACTTCTTACGCGACTGCCCAGATCTAATGTTCCCATGACTCTGGTTCCTTACCAATTTGTATATCCTCCACCTCCATGTTGGGATTATACTAAGTTTGACATTCCGTTTGTAACACCTTGAAATATCGAAATACCTGAGACCCTATAAAGTATATATATTCTTGGCCCTTATAAAATTCCATGTAGCCACGTACGTACGTCTGTTGAAAGCAAGCTAGCACCTAAACTGAAGGAGCTAAGACGTCCAAATTTTCCATAAAAACGTCTTATAGTCGTAGATCGGTAGGAATTGCAACTGGGCAAAATCGGCATAAATGGAAAAATTTTTTCCTCTCTGAAATAGAGGTATTTTCTCTAAAATTTAGAGTATTTAAGAATGATTTGTACACACTCCACGAGAGTATTATGTCTTTGTGCATTTGTTTGTAACACCCAAAGGGAGGGAAGGAAGGGAGATAGACCCATTGTTAATTATACCGATCGGCTTCGAATCACCTTCTGAGTCGATTTAGCAATGTCCGTCTGTCTGTCCATCTATTGTTGTTATCACGATACAGGTCGCAATTGTAGCCAGAACAAAACGAAACTTTGCACAACGCTATTTAATTTGAGGAAAATCGGTTCATATTTAGATATAGCTCCCATACAAATTTCGCTCCCAATTTGATTTTTTCCGTTCTAGAATCCACATATTTTAACAGATTTTCTTCAAAATTCGCAAAACCCCTTATATTTCAACTGGAAACACCTGTTGTAAAAATGTGTTAGATCGGGTCAGATTTATATAAAGCTCCCATACAAATTTCGCTCCCAATTTGAATTTTTCCTCTTCTTGTGAAAGTTAGTCACTTCATTCCATGTTTGGATATAGCCCCGATCATATTAGCCAGTGATTAGGAAATATAAAAATTTTTCCCGTTTTTCACTTTTTGCTGAATTGAATTGTATTCCGGTAGAAAGTGGAGTGTATCACACAGTCGGCCCCGCCCGACTTTAGCCTTTCCTTAATTGTTCAATATGTCTGTTTATATTTACTTGATATTGGGTGTGCGCGTTTTTTTGGTGTGTTCTTTATTTTTTCAACCAATATGTCGCCCGTCTTTGAAGAACATCACCATCCTTCAAAGAAAGACGAAATATTGATGAAACAAATAAATAATAAATTAGAAATATAGGCCGAATATCGAAAATTCTAATTCTAATTTTATATTTATTTATAAAATTATTTTTTCAATATTTTTTGTTTTGGTTTGAAACGATAGCCTCTGTGCAATGCAATCTATATAAAGTTCGGCCCGGCCGAACTTAACGCCTTTTTTACTTGTTTTGATTTAATTCTATTACTTTTTAACGATTAACGCGGTGTTTTCCCGCAAATTTGCAAAATTTATTTATACTGAGACTTTTGGTTAAATTTTGAAATGATAGTACAATTATGCTTCGTTTGCAAAGATTTATTTATTTATTTATTATGAATTACAATACAAATTAAATGTATATTCACAGTTTGATTCAGGGATTGAGCCGGGTGACGAAGACATTAAGGCAGATGTTGCAGCGACACACCACAGTCTTTGATAGGAATCGACCCTCACACTGATAGACGAACACGCTACCAACTGGACTACCGGGGCACTTCGATTGATAAGATATTTTGTACAGTTATAGTGCAAAATATTATTTTTGTGATACATCAAATTGACTCCAAACATCCCTGAAAATATTTTTGTAAAACAGTTTTAATTTCTGAACCTATGGTCACAACACTCTGAATTTTTGATATTTTCTGCTCTCCACTGTATTAACGGCAGATTAGAGGACGTTATCTTTGTGTAGAAGTGCAATACCATGTTATGAAATTTATGATATTTTGATGCAAATTCAAGTGAATTTAAATACCAATCCCGTTTGTAAGGAGAGCTATCATAATGTTTAGACAACGTGGTATCCATACATACCAAAGTAATACTTCAAGTACATTCAGCTGTTCGGTTAGTACCAATCCCTCCTAAATTTACAAAATTTGGAAAAATAACTTTATGTTGCGCGTCTACACCGTCAGAGTAATGTATAGACCAAATTTCATAATTTAAACTTCAGCCGTTTGAATCGTACCAATTTTATCCTTTTTCTCCCATTTCATCCCTTAATAGTTCGAAAATAATTGAATTTTGAAAATATTTTACAAGTATACGCAACTAGAGGTATGTGCAAACCGAATTTCATGTTTTTAGCTTTTGTGGATGGCTTGGTACCATTTGTGTCCCATTTAACCCGTTAATAGTGTGAATTTTGTAAAACAAAATCTTGGTTTTCGTCCACGATATATGCATGACAAATGAGTGAATGACAAAATTAATATAGCCTCATCCTAGGGTGAAGGATATAAAAATAACTGAATACATGTTCTCCAGAATATTCAGGGATTAAAGAAATTTTTATTTTTTGTAGAATCCTGTTTATACAAGGAAATACCAAATTGCTTTTATAGTTGTAAAGGTGACACGATCCAAAGTTATGATATCGACAAGAAAGACATCTCTTCACAAAAACCCCAAGATCTCAAATTTTGGACCACTGCAAAACTCAAACTACGTATTACTATGAGCTACGGTAAACGCTATATTACCAGCAACCACTAGCAGAATGTTGCGTGCCAAATTTCATCAATAGTCGTGAGATGAATACCCAAATCTATGGTCTTTGGTGTGTTTTCTGACGGAATTGTCTAACTTCCACATTTATTAACATATTTTATTTCTGTGGGCGGAGGGGGCGTGGCAATAGTGTTTTTGGGAGCTAGAAGGCTGAAAATTGGTACATATGTATTACTGACCACGAGAATGATACATATGATGCCGAAATTTGGACTTTCATTTTGTGGGCAGAGTGGGCGTGGCAATAGTGTTTTTTGAGCTAGAAGGGTGGAAATTGGTACATATATATTACTGACCACGAGAATGGTACATATGATGCCGAAATTTGGATTTTCGTTTTGTGGGCGGAGTGGGCGTTCTTTGAGCTAGAAGGCTGAAAATTGGAATGCATATATTACTGACCACGATAAAGTTCAATTCGATGCCGAAATTTGGATTTTCGTTTCGTGGACGTTGGGGCTAAAGTGTTTTTGAGAACTAGAAGGCTGAAACTTGGTACATATATATTACTGACCACGAGAAAGATCAATTTGATGTCGAAATTTCGATTTTCGTTTGGTGGGCGGTGGGGCGTGGCAAAAGTGTTTTTGAGAGCTAGAAGGCTGAAAATTGGTACATGTATATTGCTGATTTGGATTTTCGTTTTGTGGGCGAAGGGGGCGTGGAAAAAGTGTTTTTGAGAGTTAGAAGGCTGAAAATTGGTACATACATGGTATACGAGAAACATCAATTTGATGCCAATATTTAGAATTTAGTTTTGTGGCAAAGTTGGCAAATAAATAAAATTTTTTAGGTAGAATGCTGAAAATTGGAACGTATATATTACTGATCATTACAAAGATGAATTTGATGGCGTATTTTGGATTTTCATTTTGTGGGCGGAGTGGGCGTGTTTTTGAGAGTTAGAAGACTGAAAATTGGAACGTAATTTAACAATTTGTTTTTTTTTTTGCCTGACGAAGCGGGCGGGTTCAGCTAGTTATAAAATAATTTATATAATTAATTTTTACTTTCTTTTTTTTACGAAAAATAAAAAATAAGGATTTTTTAAATTCTTCTGTATCTACAATGAGGGCCACAACTTCTACATGGAGACGTTGTTCTCTTAGCTTTTACAAAATAAAACTAAATATTTTTCTCAATTTTTCCTATTTTCTATGAAATTTTTCGTGCCAACAAAAACGATTTTTTCCAAAAAAAAACATATTTTTTTTCTCAACTTTATGGAGACTGATCATGAACCACTTTTTCTATGCAAAAGTGCATTACACTTGTAGCCATCTTGAACACATTTAAATGGACATATAAGCGTAAGTGTTCAGACCTTTTTTTCCATAATGACAGCACAAATATTAAATATACCTTCAACGCAAGTCAGAATTTTAGTAAAAAAATATCCACGAAGAATGCCTCAATGTAAGCAAATGTTTATATTAAAATACGAAACTTACATCGCCAAATAATATTTTTTTAGATAAACACACTTTTAGCAGGTTGTCTAAACTAAAACGTTTAGACTTATTTTTAATTATTTATTATTTGAAATTATGAAAAGAATCTGAAATTATTGTGAATTGATAATGTATAAAAAGTAACGTAGAATAATGATTACTTTTAAAACTATTGTGAATTATCTGAAATGGATAAAAAAGATAAACTTAACAGATAAAAAATGAATTAACATTGTACATATGAAAAGTAAAAATGTCCTCTTTCATCATCCTGAACTCAACTGGTGAGCATCGACATTCTCAATAAACTCCAATATAATCGAACTAACCTCTTGTTCTTTTATTATTTTACTTCCCCTTTTTTATTTATTCAACTACTTCACAACTGAAATTCATAATTTCTCACTCAATGAGAAATTGTGTTTCAAAGTTGAATAATATTATAATTTTCTCTAAGTGCAGCGTTCTCTAAGTGCAGCGTTAAAGCTCTCTGAGGAAGTAAATCCCTCATCTATACAGTCCACAACAACAACAAATCCCAACTGGAGTGACGTAACTCATTAATCACCCAATCATAATCAATGCGTGCAATTCAGCTACCAACAACTCCAGAGCGTTCTAATTTCTCCATGGTCCGATCGAGAAGAGCACAAGTCAATCAGCGAACAAGGAACATGAGGTAAAGTCAAACACAAAGAAGGATGACAAATCAGTTGACAAACGAATTCGGTAAGCCACACAGGTCTAGTTAATCGGTAAACGTGTACAAAAATTAAAAATTACAATTTACAAAAACAAAAAGTTTACAAGTAGAAAAGTTGGTGAAAGGCTAGGTCAGTAAAAATTGAAGAGTGTTAAAAATAAATAAAATAAATTATTAAAATAAAGGTTAGAAGGTGTTAGTGAAGTGTACAAAAAAAAAGGAAAAACCAACAAAATTTTCTATTCAGGGTCATAAAATTCCGTCTGAAAATTGTGAAAAATGTAACGTCTGTCCGGGAAAAAATAGCATTACGCCAGCGAATCAATTGTGAAAAAAGGAAAACCGTGAAATGTATTGAAAAAGAGAAAATTCCAGTTTCTCAAGATCATAATGCTAGAAAATTTGGCATAAATTTCGAGATTTTTATGTTTAGTTTCGAACTAACGGTTGTAGCTATTTAAAACATGCGTTATATGTACGTATGTATACAAATGTAGGTACACACGTATATGCATATGTAGTGTGGTTCTTTAAAAAAACAAGTGTTTCGTTTCCAGTGTTCCTTTCTTCGAATTTGAAACAGAGAGTGAACAAAAGAATAAGGAAAAGAAGCGAAAATAAAAGAAGTTGATAAAGCAGAATTTAAATAAAATGAAATCTGCATACTCTCTAAACTATACTATTTTAATCGAGCCTTCCGCACGTATATGACATCAAATTCGAGAATCAAGAGATTAATGAAATAAAAGCAGGCAATCAAGGTAAATAATTGCAATAATTTATATAATTGTATATGCAGTACATGAATTTGAGCCACTGTGCAGTGAGTGTAATTTGTTCCCTTATATCCCCACAAACACTTGTACATACATACATTCACTCATATGAATTCCCAGTCCATTCCTACGAATATAAAAATTGAGAATAGGAATTGAATGCTAAAGAAGAAGAAAAACCTGAATAGAAATAAAAATCAAAAGGGAAGAAAGTAGAAAAGCAATAGCGATAATTTCATACTTTGTAGGTCAAGGTGAAACAACAGCTGATAAGAAGTACACCAGAGCAAAATTGAAAACAAAATATTATCTACTTTCGCAAAATATAAACCTATTGTGCAAGATAAAACAAATTATTTCGAATATTTATATTTATATTTATATTTATGCAAAATTAAACTAAAATAAAATATTATTACAATTGGTTCCAAGTGAAATACAACTGAACAACAGTACGTTACAGTTTTACAACACCTTCACCACCTAACCAGTAATATTTTTCCTCAGTAATTATAAGGAAAATTTACCTGGAAATATAGAAACATTTTTTGGTTTATACACGTTAAACTATTTAAAATTTAGTGATGTTAGAATACCACACTACAAAATACACACTCAAGCTAAAATTTCGTCAAATCTAACGAACCATCAGTGAAACCAAATTATTTTAAATTATTTAAATTATTTGAAATACAACCAAAATACATTAAAATTATAAATTATCAAATTTATTTGGCTACGAAAGATCACAATCTAAAAATCTAGGCAAACGAAACGTACGCGAACTAAATGGTTAGTTCCAGTTGTTGAAAACCTAAATTAACAACTTAAAAAACATCTATTTTATTTTCTAAAAATTTTATATGAAAAATAGTTCATAAGAAAGAATCACAAGGAAATGGCACACAAACAAAATACGTATTCCTAAACATAAACGGGTTTTTAATGTTCTCCTCAACTGCTACAAACTGAACATTTTTAATTTTTTACAACAAAATACATGTGGATGAAAACAATATGAGAGAATGGTATACGTCATAACGACATTTAAAAAAGAAAATTAAAAAGAAAATCAGCAACGAATTCGAATCTGCTTTAAATATACAAATGTTTACATTCAGATTCTGCACATTTGATCCACACAGATTCCACACATACAATTGCAAGAAGCTATGACAGAACATTGAAACACTGAAACCTTACATTAAATTATTTTCATCTAGCAACAATTTATATATTCATCATTATATGAATATAACAAATAATAAGTGTTTATTCATAAATAATTTCAAATAAAGTTGTATATAATTCAAACCGACTGCCAAGCTTAAATATTCAAGAAAAAATGTAAAAAAAAAAATTAAAAAAATATAAGAATATTTAAGTTTGGAAGATTAAGACATTTAATATTTTAAATATGTTTCATGTCTGAACTGTTATTTAATGCAGATAAAAAACACATAATTGGAGCATAAAATAACTAATTTTCTCATATTAATTTTGGTAACTCGATATTTACGTAAACTAAGAGCAGGTTTATAAAATTAAAATCAAGTATCAGTTTTTGAAATCGAGTTCCAGCTGTAAAGTTATGTTTAACTTTGTCAATTGTCGACATCGTAGGTTTACAATAAACCTTGCAGCCATTTCATTGAAATAATTTAGTACATTTTTAAATGTTTACAATCAACCTTGTAGTTAACCCATTCTCTTAAAGCGGTTATACTCAAACTTACGATCGTTAATTCCAAAAGATTTACAATTAACCTAGTACCTTCCTAATCAGGAATTGTCTTTTAATCAGTTCACAATCAACCTTACTACACTCTCTTTGAAAAGTTTATCATACTGGAAGAAATTTAGAATATCTTTCATAGATTTAACATTATACTAAGTCAACTAGATATTCCAGCTTCTCTACATTTAAAATTCTCACAACTCTATAGGGTATTGCCTTTTTCAGACCAAAACTAAATTCATAGCAATCCTTTTGTAGCATTCATTATTTACTTCATTTTGGTGGAAAATGAGTTTGGACCCTGCAACTAATTCCGCAAATCAACCGAACACTTCGGCTATGAAACCTTCGGCCCAACATGAAAGGTTTCTATTTGATTACGATCATTTGGTCCTGTTCTGTACAAATTTCGAAAAATGCGAGATTGCAGATCAGACTGATACGATTCTCGAAATCAAGTTGGAAGATTTGGAGAATAGATGGAAGAAATTACAAACTTCATATGAGCATCTAATGTTATCTCCAGAATTTTCTATCTCCAAAGATTTCAAAGAGAGTGCGCAGGTCAATTATAACTCTAGTAGCGAGGCCTATTATGAGACTCGATCCCAAATTGTAGATATACTTAGATTATCGGGCGGAAATGCTTCTGGAACTAGCTCCGCAAGACGTACTATTGATCCGCAAAACTCAGATCAAAATTCTCAAGACTCTATTGACAACTCGAATGTGTGTATTAAAGTACCGCCATGTGACACTGAGATTTTCAAAGGAGGTTACGAAGAGTGGCCGTCATTTCGTGACATGTTCACAGCCGTCTACGTTAACCATCCTAAACTCAGTCGTGCTCAAAAGCTTTATCACTTAAGAAATAAAACTCGGGGAAGTGCTGGAGCAATAGTAAAAAGGTACTCTCTTTGTGATGAAAATTTTAATCTCGCATGGAATGCTTTGAAGAAACGATACGAAAATAAGCGTGTTCTCGTCGATAACCAGTTAAAGATTCTTTTTAACATTCCAGTCACTACAGTTGAGAATAGTGAATCAATTCAAAAGATTCATTCAACTGTGAGTGACTGCCTTTGTACATTGAAATCTCTTAATGTTAATATCGACAGCTGGGATCCAATCCTTCTTTATTTGATCTCTACGAAATTACCCGATGAGACTCTATCTCTGTGGGAACAATCCCTTAAATCTCATCGTGAGTTACCTAGTTGGTCGCAAATGGATGAGTTCCTAGTTAACCGATATGAGGTTGTGGAACGAATCTCCAGCATGAGGTCAAACAAAGGACGCCAGAGTATTCCTTCATCAAAATTTACTCAGTCCCAAACTCAATCTCAGAATAAAATTCAGACCTATTTATCCCAAGAAAGGCTGCATTTGACTTGTATGCTATGTAAATCAGACCATAGCATAAGAGACTGTCCAGATTTCCATGCATTCTCTACCCAGGAGAGAATAGATTTTGTGTTCAAGAACAAGATGTGCAATAATTGTTTATCTCAAGCCCATATTAAACCAAATTGCAAGAGTAAACACAAATGTGGTTACTGTCAGAAACAACATCACAGCTTGTTACATTTAAAGGCAAATCCAGCAAGCTCTGCATTTCAAAGTCCAAAAACAAGTTCATATACTAGGGATCAGAAGCCTACCTATCCCAGGCCTACCCAAACTAATACAATAGAGTTACCTATGACCTCATCTCAAGCCCGTTCTACTCAGGTTCAAGCAAATTTTTCGTGCAATAACGAAACGATCCTACTCAGAACGGCTTTAGTTCAAATCGAACACCAAGGCGAACTATTCACCATTCGAGCTCTGATAGATCCAGGCTCACAAAGAACTTTTTTATCTGAAAGGATCAGGAGTAGGTTGCAAATACCGTGTCGCAAATCCCATTTCGACATTATCGGCATTGGGGGTAAAAGGCAAACGTCTAACAAAGAATGTGAGCTTGTAATAGTCTCACAAAAACATTCTCTACGCTTTACAATTAATGCCATAGTGTTGCCTAAGGTAACAAAACAATTGCCTGCAATCTCCTTCGAACTCCCGAATTCATCGGAGCTGCGAGATCTTGACCTTGCTGATCCACATTTCAACAGGTCATCCAATATAGATCTCATACTTGGAAATGATTCTGAACGTTTTATAAATCTCGATGGTATTAGAAGGAACGTATGCGGAAACACATCAGCTTACCATACCATATTCGGATGGGTTCTCAGTGGTCCTATAAGAGCTGAAACTATCCATGCGTTTACCACTAATGTTGTGCCCTTTGACAACGAAACTCTTAATGAAACTTTAAAAAAATTTTGGGAAATAGAAGAGGTTCCTACTATTCCCCCCAACTCAGCTGAAGATACATTTTGCGAAGAATTTTATACGAATTCCACTACCCGTCGCTCTGATGGTAGGTATGTCGTAAGACTACCTTTTAAACAGAATTTACCCGACACAGTATTCCTTGGTTCTTCTCGTTTCATAGCTCTAGGACAATATGCCCGGATGGAACGGACATTGTCAAAAGATCATGAGCTCCAAAATGAATATAATGCAGTTCTCAAAGAGTACTTAACTCTGAACCATATGGAAGAAACTTCTTCCCAGGAAATTATCTCCGAAAGTAAATACAACTCGTTTTACCTCCCACATCACGCAGTCGTTCGTCCTGAACATAAGTCCACAAAAGTTAGGATAGTGTTTAACGCATCGCGTAAAACCAAATCAGGGTATTCGCTGAACGACGTGCTGTGCACTGGTCCCAAGCTCCAAACAAACTTAATTTCCACTATACTCAATTGGAGGAAATATAAGTATGTATTTAGCGGAGACATTCAGAAGATGTACCGTCAGATTATGATTCATCCTTCTGACAGACCATATCAAAGAATTTTATTTCAAAATGATCCAAAAGGGCCAATAAAGGACTACCAGTTAAATACGGTCACTTTCGGTATTAATTGCGCACCCTTTCTTGCTATACGCACACTTTTACAACTGGCGAATGATTCAGAAGCTAAACATCCTCATGTCGCTTCGATACTGCGAAAAGAAACGTACGTCGACGATATTCTTTCGGGAGGCTTCTCAATAGATGAAACGATCAATGCTCAGACCGAACTCATTGCTGTACTTAAATCAGCAGGATTCCCTTTAAAGAAAATAACAGCAAATGACCCAAATCTGCTGGCCCACCTACCTTCGGACGATTTATATGACTTAAACCTGTTGCGATTTTATGAAACTAGCTCCACTAAAACCCTCGGAATTAAGTGGAATGCGTTGAAGGACACCTTCACTTATTCATTCAGCCCAATCTCCAAACAGTCCGATATGACTAAGCGGAAAGTCCTTTCTATCGTAGCTCAATTATTTGACCCCGCAGGATGGATTACTCCTGTGGTAATTAAGGCCAAAATGCTTATGCAACAACTATGGCTAGAAGGATCTGGTTGGGATGAAGCCATTAGCTCAGACTCGTTGGAAATATGGTCTAATCTCGTCTCAGAATTATCTCAAATTGAATCTATAATTATTCCACGATGGATTCAAAGCATGCCTACTGATCGCGTACAAATACACGGATTTGCCGATGCTTCCAAGGGTGCATATTGTGCATGTGTATACATTCGATGTCAAACTTCCACTTCAACCGTTTTTTCAAATTTACTGATAGCCAAAAGTAAAGTGGCACCACTTCAGCCCGTGTGTTTGCCTAGGCTGGAACTTAACGGCGCTCTTTTACTCGCTAGACTAGTAAATTACGTCATGTGTACATTTGACTTCAAAGTCAGCGAGACCATTTTATGGACGGATGCCTCTATAGTATTAGGATGGTTATCCAAACCACCATGGTCATGGGAGACCTACATCGCCAATCGCACTGCTCAGATTCATGAGTTAACTCCGAATGTGAAGTGGCGACATGTGCCTACCCATGAAAATCCTGCCGATCTTGGTACTAGAGGTTGTAGACCTCAGGATCTTACATGCAATCCGCTATGGTGGAACGGACCTTCATGGTTAACAACACCCGAATCAAATTGGCCTAAAAGAAACCCATTAATATCTGCAAAAGAAACTCAGCCTGTTCAAACCTTGCATGTAGCCGCTGAAGAATGTGATATTCTACTGAGGTTTTCTTCATTTTCAAGGGCTTTAAGAGTTCTCTGTTATGTGTTCCGCTTCTATTACCGGACACATAGTAACTATAAAAATAACCGCCGGTTCCCTTCTACAGCCTTAACTCTCATGGAAATGAATTTCATAAAGAATCGTCTGATATCCCAAGCTCAACACCGCTATTACAAAGGCGAGTACGAGTCTCTTTTAAACTCGGAATCCATATCTCCGAAAAGTACTTTAGCCAACCTCAATCCGTTTTTGGACACCAACAGGATTCTACGGGTAAATGGCAGGTTATCGGACTCCTCTCTCCCGTATAGAGAACGATATCCCATTATTCTCCCTGGTAACTCGAGATTTTGTCAACTATACTTATCTCATTTGCACACTTTCCTCGCACATGGTGAATGCAATCAAATGTGTAGAATGGTGCAAACTGAATTCCACATTTTCCGCTTAAAACCGAGAATTAAAAGTATAATACACAAGTGCAAAACATGCATTATATACAAACAAAAGTCATGCTCTCAGATAATGGCGCCCTTGCCCCCTGATCGTTGCACATTCTCACCTCCATTTAACACAACAGGTGTTGATTTCGCCGGTCCATTTGAACTGAAAAGTTCAACTCTTCGCAAAGCTCCAATTATAAAGGGATACGTGAGCGTTTTTGTCTGCTTCTCAACAAAAGCTGTGCATCTCGAAGCCTGCTCGGACTTATCGTCGGCAGCTTTTGAGGCCGCATTCGCCCGTTTTGTTGGGAGGCGGGGACTCCCCCAAAGGGTAGTATCCGATAATGGACGCAATTTTATTGGAGCCAGCAGAACATTGCTTAGAGATTTTTCGCACTTTATAAAGGTAACAGCAAGTGATATTTCTCAGAAATACTCTACCCACGGCTTTGAATGGAGCTTTATCCCACCTCACGCACCTCACATGGGCGGCCTTTGGGAAGCGGCAGTCAAAAGTTTCAAACTGCACTTCAAAAAGATTGCTGGCGCCCATAGGTTTACATTTGAACAATTTGCAACTGTGTTGGCTCGAATCGAAGGAGTTTTAAACTCCCGCCCCATCTCCGCTATGTCGGATGATCCCACGGATTTGACTGCTTTGACCCCAGGACATTTCCTCAAAGGTTCACCCATAATGGCTTTGCCAGAACCAATCTCTCCTAGCATGTCTCTGATTAATAGATGGCTCAAATTGAAAGCGATTCATCACCAGTTTGCTCTAAGATGGAAAAATGAATATCTCAAAACGCTTCACAAGCGCTATAAGTGGAAAACTCCCACTCCCAACATGCACATAGGAGATTTGGTAGTCGTTATAGATGATTTATTGCCCCCTAATGAATGGCGTTTGGGAAGAATTGAGAAAACGTATATTGGCTCTGACAATAACGTGCGAGTAGCAGATGTACGCACTGCAACAGGCATTATAAATCGTCCCATTGTGAAGTTATGTTACTTGCCTTTTCTCAACTCTAATCCATCAGCTCAAAATAATTAATTAATTCCAAATTTGCAAACCCTACACCACAGCACATTCTCCATAATTGTGGAGGATGGTTCTTCAACTAATCTACTCTATCTTTTACACATTCCAGATATAACCACCGCAACCACCGACGTGATTCGGATATATATAAATGTATGTTTTGCAAACAGTTCCATGCCATTCGATTTTGTAGGAAATTTCTGCAAATGAACCCTACTGAACGAAATAGGATAGTACGGCGACTTAATTACTGCGTAAATTGCCTCGCAAGAAGCCATCGGTTCCGAGATTGCCATTCCAACGATAGATGCAGGAAATGTGGAAATAAACATCACACCTTGTTGCATCCAAGAAACAACCCACTACACACAGATTGGCAGTTAAAGCCAAGAAAACCGCCAAACCAACCTCCAATGAAAACCAACCGGCACCAGACTCTTACGTCTTATCTGACGCCATTCGGTCTCTAGCAACCGTATTATGCGCCAGTCATAGTGCAACAAAACAACCGAGACGGCGGCATGTCTAAACTAAAACGTTTAGACTTATTTTTAATTATTATTATTATTATTTATTATTTGAAATTATGAAAAGAATCTGAAATTATTGTGAATTGATAATGTATAAAAAGTAACGTAGAATAATGATTACTTTTAAAATTATTGTGAATTATCTGAAATGGATAAAAAAGATAAACTTAACAGATAAAAAATGAATTAACATTGTACATATGAAAAGTAAAAATGTCCTCTTTCATCATCCTGAACCCAACTGGTGAGCATCGACATTCTCAATAAACTCCAATATAATCGAACTAACCTCTTGTTCTTTTATTATTTTACTTCCCCTTTTTTATTTATTCAACTATTTCACAACTGAAATTCATAATTTCTCACTCAATGAGAAATTGTGTTTCAAAGTTGAATAATATTATAATTTTCTCTAAGTGCAGCGTTAAAGCTCTCTGAGGAAGTAAATCCCTCATCTATACAGTCCACAACAACAACAAATCCCAACTGGAGTGACGTAACTCATTAATCACCCAATCATAATCAATGCGTGCAATTCAGCTACCAACAACTCCAGAGCGTTCTAATTTCTCCACTTATTATTAAAAATAATGAACTTGTATGACAAAAGTTCCTCGAATGAAGAACTGCATTTCATAGTGTCTATGAAAAAAAATCATAAATAGTATGAATATAATTCTTCCAGTGTACTACTTCATGTAGAGCCTTTTCCGTCGAGCTTCCTTTCAGATAGAAATATTGACTTTTGATAGATGTAGATGTATAGAACTTTCAATTTTCAATAAGCCTTTCAAATGACACACCAAAATATATTTAATTATTTCGAAATTAAGACAATTTCAGACCACTGTGCAGCATCTAGTAGCAGAACATGCATAAGCCATTGGATTAGAATTGCATAATGTTCAAACTTAGCGTATTAATATGAGTTATTACTGGTGCAGGGATGGATGGGGAAGTGGCGAGGAAGACATCCTCCTCCACACGCACCAACCAATGAACACAATCATCATTACTCTCTCGCGTGTGGCTTAATGACTGTATTCTAGACTAATAGTGCAGCAGCATCCAAATCCCCACCATCATCATCAATCCGCAACCCACCAAGGTCCATGGGGTAATTGGGGAAATAATTTTATGATTGTGCTTAAATGGGTCATGGCTGCTATTGTTGCTGCAGCTCCACGCCAAGCATAACAAAATGCACCTCCTACCGTAAATGTGAAATGTGTGTGAAAAATTAAAAGATTTGTTTGAATGCGTATTTTGCTTGTTTTCATTTATTTAATTGTTATGTATGTGCGATTGAACACAATACGGTAGCAAGCATACGTTGCGACCACAACGCACCGCCTCATACACCAAATGACACAAGTAATAAATTGTTCGTTAATCTTATCTTCCATGGCCCATAACCGGTGCGGCACGTTGTATGCATGTTGCACACTTTTGCCGTAGAGCTGGAAAAAAAATGGAAACCCAAATTGGCCAAACAGAATACATAAACTAGCGAAAGGATGTGTGATAAATTCTCTATAAAAATAGCACAACAAACTGCAAGGGCAGCCAAAAAAATGTATTTAAATTTTTTCTGCTTTTGCACAATACGTTTTTGACCATCAGCTAAATAATCGTACTTGGGTAATTTCAAGCAAAAAAATCCCACAAACATCGAGGACTGTCGACTGCTGCTATTGGCCTCCAGTACCTCACCACAAAAACCTAAGTAGTATCATTTATACCTTCATCCTTCAGTGAAAAATAACATTAAAAGCCAAGCCTTTTCATAAACTATTTGAAACATTTGATTTGAACTGGGATATTTTCCTGTCTCAAGACCATTTTGCATCTATATTTTATAAAATGCAAATTTATTTACAAATGGCATAGTGACATTTATTACTTGTCTGCACACTACAAATATCATGATTTCCGGCCTGTGAAAGTATTCGTCAGGTGGCTTCGCAGCGACTTTTCAACAACATACCCGACCTCTTTAAGTAAATGATTCTCCCAAACGAATGAGAAGCACAACTAACTTGCCGAATATCTGTTTAAAAATCGCACAAAGTAATAAAGCACACATGCCACCTTACCAGGCCCGTGCGCAGGATTTTCCCCTTGGTGGGGGGTGGTGGTTTTCATCTACACTCACAAAAAAGTTAACCCTATAATGAGTTAAAATTAACTAAAATTTAGGAAACCAAGTACATTTTTACTAAATATAAGTAGAATTTTGCTGAAATTGTCCTAAATCTAAGTACATTTTTTCTAAAACCAAGTAATTTTTTACTAAATTTAAGCAAAATTTTTCTAAAACTAAGTAAACTTTTACTAAATCTTAGTAACATTTTGCTGAAAATTTCCTAAAACTAAGTAAATGTTTGCTCAAATCAAGTAAATATTTACTCAAACTAGGACAATTTTGCTGATTTTTTTCCTCAAAACGAGTAAATTTTTACTTAAACTGGGGAAAATTTTATATTATACAAGAAAAAAAGGTGCAATTAAAATAAGTTCAATTTAACTAAAAAATCAAACAAATTGTTTTGCTTCAGAGTATGCAAAACTGATACAAAAAAATGACAACATGAAATATTTCTCAAAAGTTTCATCATACCTCTGCCCTAAGGAGTTGAGCAATTACTCCATGATTGTTGCGAAGACAAGATAGTCGCCTTCGCAGTGGTTGTTTAGAATAATTCATAAAGTATTTAAGAAATAAGTCTCTGCAAACGAATGAGAATTGCTTCTTAAATTAATATTCAATAACTTTTTAAACAATTTCAAATGTTTTTTATAAGTTCATTAATACTTAAATGTATGAAGAACTCGGCATAAATTTCAGTAAACATTTTAACTTCATTTAACTTCATATTTTTAAGTTAAAATTTCCTAAATGAAATTTTTTCCATACAAAAAATTTCAGATTTTTTTCCCACTGAAAACCTTGAAAATATTTTTCCACATAAGTTTGAATTTACTCAATTGTAAGAATTGTTTATTAGATCCAAAGAAATATTTTTAAGTTTTTTTTTTTTAATAGTACCCTTTTTCTAGTAAATGAACTATTTACTATGGCTTTGAAAGAAGGACACTTTACTCATACTTAGTTAATTTTCCAACTTTTTAGGAAATTTTTACTGGAGCATTTGGAAACCACTCATACTTTATTGCCAGGATCTTCGAGAAATATTCTGATACATTCGTCCGACAGACATTGTCGGCAAAATTGCATTTTAGTAATCCATCTATCAGTACACTCAAAGGAATATGTCAGTAAAAGAAAGCAGAAAGTCTACTAAAAGATCAGATTTTCTGCTGTTAAAAAAGAGACAGCAGATTTGTATCTGCTGAGATGGTAAACAGCTGTTTGCTGTTTTTAGCAATCTATATGATACGCATATTGTCCCAAGCTAATATAAAAGAAAATTCGAGCTAAACTCGCTTATGAACGCTTGTCTATTTTTATATTTTAATTAACAACAGCCAATTTTGGCAGACTGCAAACTCTTTAGCAGTGTGAATGGTGATGTAAGATTGCAGAAAACTGCTGTTATGCAAAAAAAAACAGCTGTAATAGCAGAAAAGTGTCTGCTTTTATTAACAGACTTCTTCTCTTTTTTAAATAGTTGCTTGAAATTACATACATACATATCGAGAGCTTATAGTCATAAGCGGCTATGAACAAAAACATAACTTTTCAGGAGAGCGAAAAAACTGATTTTCTCCTTAATTTGAAGAGAAATTGTTAATCGTCTTCTTTGTTTAATCTAAAAAGGATTACTAATTGCTACGATTTAAAAGTTTTCGAAATTTTCTATTATTCGCGGTTTCATGGTTCATAGCCACTTTTGTATTATTAAAATTGAGCATTATGAATGTTGAAATAAGAATACGATTTATTGTAAACTCCATAACTTTTTTCATGATATCTTGACAATGTTGTATAGAAAACACATTTTCTGTGATGTACACAGCGAATTTAAAGATTCCAGCTTCATCCGTCAAATTGGTCGCTTGTAACATATATATAGTCAATCACTGCAATTGATGAAAAATCCAAAATTCTCCGTTACAATTCCTTATATTTTAACTTTCTTAATTCATAATTCTGAAACTTTACATACACAAATATTCCCCATGAAGTCAGCAATCACATGCCAAAGAAATATTTTGGTATTCTCAATATGATAAAAAGTTTCGCGGGTTTTTCTAAAGATACTTTTCACAATTTTTGACTTTACCGCCACTATTTATACTATTTTAGCCTGATAACTTAGGAATCAAAATGCTATTAACGCGAAATGATGGAATTTGATAGTACGATATGCCCTAAATCTAGAAAAATGCTTTAAACAAAATCGTTGTAGTGAGTTATAACCTTCGGTTTTATGCTGCTCCATTGTTGAACTATTTTATTTCTATTATTTTTATGTTCATAGCCACTTATGCAGTCACAAACTAACGTGCGCGGGGATAGCAAAATCAGAAAATTAAAAATGGCTTTAAAAAATCTTTTCCAAATTTATATGACAGATGACATCCAAATCTGAGAATAGTTTGGCATCAAAAACTAATTTTCGGGAAAATGGTTCATAGCCACTTTTGAATATAAGCCCTCGATATATATTTTGTAGAAATATTACACAAAAAACGATCAATTTCCTCGGCGATAAACCCTTCAGTCCCGCATTTTTCTATGATAAATGCAGAAAATTGGATATGCTTTTTGACAAAGGATGGGTCTAAATAGGATGTCTAAAGAGTTTTGGGGTTTTTAATTTATATAGGACATGAGTAACAGGATGTTTACTCAAAATCTTTATACGCATATTCCGATTAAATAAAAAATATTTGGAAATGTTTCTTCATTTTTATAATCTTAAATATGCATAAATTCGAATAACAAATACAGTTTTTTTGTATTCGATGAAATGCAAGAAGAAAGAACTAGAATCTTTAATTCAAAAAACCAAATAATTGGTATTTTAGAGTTTCGTTTTCCTACGTAGATCCAAGTTACTGAATTTGTTGTTTCTCTTTTGAATAATACTTGTTACATATGTACAAAAAATACTAACTCTGAAAAATATTTGACATAAGTGATAAATATAACAAAAATTTTAGTAAGTTAGAACTCATTTCTTATTGTTTCGCAACTTTAAAGTAGATTTTAAAATAGAGAAACGAAACTTTAGACACGTGAACAACGTTTTTGAGTTTCTTTTTTGGGAAAAATTAGTTTGTTTGCGGTAAGCATGTCAACAGTTGTTGTAAATTAACAAAGAGAAATAAGTTTATGTATATCAAACAGTTTTCTTCGTTTGTCGAAATGGATTTGTATTATAATTGCAAAATACAGCTCCATAAAATCCAAATCGCAAATGTTACATCTTAGCGCTCTACAAGCATCAAGCTAATTATTTACTTTTATTAAGAATATTTTAGATTTCATTATAATATCATAGTGATTCTTATCTACACTTTTTTAAAATTACTAAACGATTAGTACACTATTAAAAGTTGATAAGATATAGCTCTAGTCGAATATCAAGAAGTCTTATTGGTTAATTAAAATGAAAATTTTCCGAACAATTTGGTGTCCATTAGCGAAATTAGCACTACACAATCTTCGTTTAGTTTGTTTTTATTTTTCATAACCTTTGTCCGAAATTGAAGAAAGTGTCCACGTTTTTTATGTAATTTTCGTGTTTTCATGATTTTACTGCAAAATTACCATTTCAGACGAGTTATTTTAAAAAGAACTTACAAATTCTATATTTTAATGCTTCAGAAAGTCTAGAAGGTTTTAAAAAGTATATGTTCGAAACCTCTCTGGGGGGTTTGAACCCCCAAAACCCCCCCTGCGCACGGCCCTGCACCTTACAACCATCTCATTGAGTTGCATATGTAAGTATGTGTATATGCAGGTATAGTTACCCAGCAATACTTCTGCCGTGCCAACGCTCATTTGTTAGATGGGTGTATATTCACTTTGTCATTCCGTTTGTAACGCCTTGAAATATTCAACGGAGACCCCATAAAGTATATTCTAAGACGATTTAGCCATGTCCTTCTGTCTGTCTGATGAAAGCACGCAAATTTCCGAACGAAATGAGCTAGGAGGTTGAAATTTTCCGTAAATGTGTCTTATGGTTGCAAATCGGTTGGGATTGAAAAATTTTCCCTAACACGGACTGAAAATACCCCTAATATTTTGACTATTTAAGCATTTTTTTTGAAAATTTCCGATTTTTATAAACTCGCAATTTGTTTCGTACCTTCCTCCAGTAACTTGTAATCACAAAAAATTACAAAAAAATATTTAGCGGATGAAATGGGACAAAAGGGATAAAAATAGTACCTTTGACACGACAACAGCTAGAAACATAAAATTCGGTTTGTACGTCCCTATAATTACGTAGACACTTAAAATTGAGAGATTTTTCGAAATTTGTACTCATAAGGGATACTATAGGAAAAGGGGGATAAAATGGTACCAACCAAACCGCTGAAGATAAAATCATGAAATTTGGTGTATGCATTTATCTGACTGCGTAGACGTGAAACATAAATGATTTTTTCGAAAATTGTACTTTTAGGCGGAAAATGGGGCGAAATGGATAAAAATGGTACCAATCAAACGGTTGCAGTTAGAATAGTGAAATTCGGTGTGTACATTGCTGTGACTACGTAGACACGAAAAATAAATATATCTTTCGATGTTCGTACCTTTAGGATCAAAACGGGATAACATTGATACCACGCAAACGGCTGTAGCTAGAATCATGAAATTCTGAGGTTATGTCTGTCTTCGTAACACGTATATATATTAGTAGTTACTTCACTTCTTTGTAAAGTCGACAGCCTCTAATCTACCGGTAATACTATGGAATGCACTCCGTGGTGGAGGGTATATAAGATTCGACCCGGCCGACTTAACGCCTTTTTACTTGTTTTTCATTTGTTTTATTTTGGTCTGTAATCAATGTTTGTTTTGAACTGGGATATTCTCCTGGGTCAAGACCATTTTGCATCTATATTTTAATAAATGTATTTTTTTACAAAATTTACTAAATATAAAATTTTAATTATTTTAAACCACACTAATAAATTTGGCACAAAACCTTATATTTAAACTAGAAACATCTGTGGTTAAAGTGAGATAGGTTTAGATTTAGATATTGCTCCCATACAAATTTCGCTCCAGATATTCTTCAAATTTGGCACAAAATCTAATATTTGATCTAAAAACATCTCTGGTGAAAATGTGTCAAATCGGTTCAGATTTATATATAGCTCCCATACAAATACTTCTCCCCATTTGACTTTTTGTGCTCTAAAAACTACATACAATTTTCGATTTTTGTAACTGATTTTGTTCTGAACAAGTTATATTTCACCTGGAAACATACATTGTGAATGACGGTATCATCTATGATATAGAACACTTTCCAAAATCCTCACCTAGTTGATTTACAATAACGTAAAATGTGAAGAGTATCACAGAGTCGGCCTCGCCCGTTCTTTTTTCATCTTTATACACTCCACGAGAGTATTATGACTTTGTGCCTTTGTTTGTAACACCCAAAAGGAACCATTGTTATTTATACCGATCGACTTAGAATCACTTTTTGAATCAATTTAGCAATGTCCGTCTGTCTGTCCATCTATTCTTGTAATCACGATACAGGTCGCAATTGTAGACAGAACCAAATTCAACTTTGCACAACGAAGTTTTTCGGGACAATAACGAACGCTATTTAATTTGAAGGAAGTCGGTTCAGATTTAGATATATATATATTTTCACTCTAGATACTACATATCGAGCCCTTAGCGCGGAATGATCGCAAGCGCCAAAACACACATTTTACAGGAGAAGACTTTTATTGATTATTTTGAAATATTTGCATAAAATGAAATATGTTTTAATGTAAAATGTTTTAATTCCGCCGTACCCAACGAATTATTATTAAAAATTTATCATTTGTTTACATCATACGGTACTTTTGGCGCTTGCAATACAAATATTGTACTTGCGGCTACAAATACTGAAAAAACTATGGCGCTTACGATATAAGTTTTTTTCGATTAAACCTCAAAATTTTAGAAAAAACACACTTTTTATTATAAAAAATATTAAAACAACATAATAAAATAGATAACTACTTTTATAAAGGGAGAATGAAAAGAAAAGTAATTCAAATCGTTAAAAAACTATTTTTGACACATTTGAATTCCTATGATTAAATTAAATTTCATATAAAAGTTTTTGTTAATATTGATATTGAATTTTTCTTTGAACGAATAATTAAATTAATATTCATTTCGTCCACCCTACTATCTGCAAAATATCCATATTTAAAAGGGCCCAAATTATTCTTCCTGGCATCACTGCCAGTTATGTTAACGTTCCTAACGAAAACTGATATACTAACTTTGTCACTCCGTTTGTAACACCTTGAAATATCGAGCTGAGACCCTATAAAGTATATATGTTCTTGATCGTCATAAAATTCTAAGACGATCTGGCCATGTCCGTCCATCCGTCCGTCTGTTGAAAGCACGCTAGCATCTAAACGAAAGGAGCTAGGACGTCCAAATTTGATATGGAGTATGCGCATTCCACCTATAACAAAAAGTGCACCATAAAGTGATTCTTATTCGTAGGGGGTGAATTGGGTCAAAAAGGGAGAAAAATGGTACCTATCAAACGACAACAGCTATAAACACGAAATTCGGTGTGTACATTAATTTAATTGAGTAGATACATAATATAAAAGTTATTTTTCCAAATTCGTACTTTTAAGGGGTAAAATGGAAATAGAGGGATGAAAATGGTACCAACCAGCCCGCAGCATCTAGAAGAATGAAATTCGGTGTATACATACGTAAAGGCTTGAAGTTTCGTTATATATAGTGGAAACGTATTGGTAGCCTTGCCTTATAAGCGTGGTTTGAAATAATAAAAATATTATATTTATTTATAAAATTATTTTTTCTATATTTTTTATTTGTTTTGGTTTGGCTATATTAAAAAAATTATATTTTCCTGTAATATTAATCCACTCCTACGAAAATCGAAAGCCTCTGTGGAATGCAATCCATGGTGGAGGGTATATAAAGTTCGGCCCGGCCGAACTTAACACCGTTTTTACTTGTTTACTCTTTAAGTCTATAGAATTGTGGGCAATATGCCAATTTGCATCACTATTTTAAGCTAAATATTATGTTTCTTTGTGAAATTTGCCACTATTTATTTATAAAATAAACGTTAACGTTTACCCACATAAGCAGGGAAATAATACCAAAACAATGTATATAGTATTTGGCTTAATATACGAATATATTAAATTATTGTATATAAGGCACAAATCATACAAAAAGGTTTTGTGTTCTCCAAAAAGACAATAATTTAGAGCTACTTTCAGTTCCTGTGGATAAACTTTTTTCTTCTTGATCGATAAAAAATATATAAAACAAATATCTGGGAACTTCGAACCTCTTAGCTTAGTTCGTTCGTAACCTATCGTACTTTCAACCAACAGACGAACACTTCATTCTATGGCCGAGGGTATAAAAATACACTTATTATTGCATCAATATATTGATAGACCTATCTAAAACATTTATAAATATCTCTTACATTATCTGACAGTCTAAATTCATAAACTGTCGCTTGCGATATAATTGCTTTCTTTGAAAATGTTAGCAGCGACTTACGATAAAATCTTAGCCCCATTTTTTATATAAACGTTAACAAATTTGATATTTTGACAATTTTTATTTATGTATCAGCCCATAAAATTTAAAATTCTACAATAAAAAATATTTTCAGAAAATGTCGCTTATGATAATTCCGCGCTAAGGGCTCGATATTACTACAGATTTTCTTCAAAATTGGCAAAACATCTTATATTTCAACTAGAAACACTTGTGGTAAAAATGTGTTAGATCGGTTCAGATTTATATATAGCTCCCATACAAATGTCGCTCCCGATTTGACTTTTTCCGCTCTAGAAACCACATATTGTATCAGATTGTCTTCAGATTTGGAAAAACATCTTCTATTTAAACTATGAACACCTACGGTGAAAATAGGTCAGATCGGTTCAGTTATATATAGCTCCCATTAAAATTTCGCTCCCGATTTGTCTTTCTCTGCTCTAGAAACCACATATTTTAACAGATCCTCTTCAAATTAGACGAAATATCGTATATTTGTACTATAAACAGCCATGAAACAATGGTTCAGATTTACATATAGCTCCCATACAAATTTCGCTTCCGGATAGACTTTTTCCGCCCAGAAACCACGAATTTTCACCGAATTTCTTCAAAGTGAGCATAACACGTTAGATTTGAACAGGAAGAACTTATTGTGAAAGTTAGTCTCTTAATTCCATGTTTGGATATATCCCCGATACAAATATTCTTTTCGATTTGACAAATTGGACCAGGTCATATTATTTTTCCCGTTGTATTCGGATTGAAAGTGGAGTGTATCATATATTCGGCCCCGCCCGACTTTAGTCTTTCCTTATTTGTTTTTAATTTTTTCTACAAAAAAAGCGATTAGACCGGAATTGTTACTAATCCTGGCAAACAAAGCGAAAAATTCGTACTAAAAGTTTATAACATAATCCCTTCAATGTGACTTATCGCCTCACCAATCAAAATCACCCAGTCCCATAACGCCAATAACCAAAAAAAAAACACATAGCAAAGATCCAAAACAATTGCTAAACAAAATGGTGGGCATATCTATGATGCCAAATTAGCTTAAATATGTACATATGAATGTATTCCTTTGGACTTTTCCCCCTAGTCCCTTCACTTGGTCCACTAAGACAAACAATAAACAGGCAGGCAAACAAAAACATTTATAAAACAAAATTATTAATAACGACGGATAACACGAACGGAAAGAGCGGAAAACAAAGCACAAATTACCAAAACAAATAAATTAAAACGGTTAGAACAACATCAGCAGCAGCGACAGCAGTGCAAAGAAAAGCGAACAACGACAAATAAATTGTTGATGTCCTTTTGCTTTCTTTTGGCCTTAATTATTGTTTGCCCTTGCCGCGGCCACTAAATGAACATAAATCCAGTCAAAACAACAACAATAAGCCGTAATTATTTGTTTAGGCTTCTCATCCTTACGCTGCTGCGCAAACACTCGTACATAGCATACCCCGACAGCAGCATCCAAATAGCAAACAGCTCGGTGCCAACGAATATGGGCAATTAGGCCATATCCTCCTAGACTTCACTCACTCCAACATCTGTGTAGATACATACATATATATATATATGCATACAATTATATACAAATATGTATGTATATGTAAAGAAGCTCAATAAACTTGAGGTCATTATCCTTTGTAATGATATCTTAGTTACCCACCAACAACAGCACGTTACGCCAACGATGAGTAGTCCTTCCATAATTTTAGATTTTTGCGAATTATGGAGATATGTCCTCCTACATACATCGGAAATTACATTGAAAAATACCAAAGTGGTTGGAAATTAATAAAAAGAACGAAGTCTGAGGAATGTACACACCGAATTTGAGGATGATGATACATCACCATCTTTATCCCTTTTGCCCCATTTTGAGTCTAAAATTACGAATTGCTTATTGTGGCCATCTACCGAATTTCATAATTCTAGCTGCAACGGTTTGGATGGTACAATTTGTATACCATTTTGTCCCATTCTCCTATAAAAGTCCTTGTTCAATCCCAACCGATAAATGTGGAAATTTTTCGTACGGACATGGCTAAATTGGGTTAGAGTTTTAACACGAGCCACACTCAGAAAAAAGTGAACCCCATAATGAGTTAAAATGAAGTAAAATTTAGGAAAATTTAACTTCGTATAGCGCTAAAGCAATATTTCCTCATAACAAGTTCCAACTTTTCCTTGTAAGTAGTACATGCTTTGGACTTTATTCTAAAGGGTGATTTTTTAAGAGCTTGATAACTTTTTTAAAAAAAAAAACGCATAAAATTTGCAAAATCTCATCGGTTCTTTATTTGAAACGTTAGATTGGTCCATGACATTTACTTTTTGAAGATAATTTCATTTAAATGTTGACCGCGGCTGCGTCTTAGGTGGTCCATCCGCTTAGTCCAATTTTGGCATTTCCACGTTTTTGAGTAACAGAGACCCAATTGGTGCGAACGGCGACGAATCGAAAATTGGTGGTCATCATTAACACTGGCCGATACAGCTGCGATATTTTCTTCAGTTCGCACTCTACGTAAGCGTGTTGGTGGTTTAATGTCCAACAATGTAAATTTGGTGCGAAATTTAGTCACAATAGCCCGAATAGCCGCTTCAGTGGGTCGATTAAACTGACCATAAAATGGAAGCGCGCAATGAACTTTCTTAACAGAGCACGCATTTTGATAATAAAATTCAATAATTTGCAAGCGTTGTTCGTTTGTAAGACGATTCATGATGAAATGTCAAAGCATACTGAGCATCTTTCTCTTTGACACCATGTCTGAAATCCCACGTGATCTGTCAAATACTAATGCATGAAAATCCTAACCTCAAAAAAATCACTCTTTAATTCAATTTTGCTCAAATCAAGTAAATATTTACTCAAACTGAGGAAAATTGCTTTTAGTTTTTCCTCAAACCAAGTAAATTTTTACTAAATCTAAGTAAAATTTTGCTGAAATTTTCCTGAATCTAAGTACATTTTTCCTCAAACCAAGTACATTTGTACTGAATTTAAGTAAAATGTTCCTAAAACTAAGCAAGTTTTTACTCAAACGAAGTAAATTTTTACTAAATCTAAGTAAAATGTTGATGAAATTTTCCTAAAACTAAGTAAATATTCACTCAAATCAAGTAAATAATTACTTAAACTGAGGACAAATTTGATACTGATACAAGTTATCCATTTTTGTTGAATCTAAAAATCAATCTGCAAAAAAATTAACCAGATTCATTAAATAGTAAAAAACAAGTAAGGAAAGGCTAAAGTCGGGCGGGGCCGACTATATAATAGCCTACACCACTCCCTGCGTATGTACCTCGCTTTGATTACTAAACCCAGGTATTTCATGGGAGCAATTTTATGTAGTTCATACAAATTATATAAATTATATTCATATAATTTATATGCTATAAATTCATCTTTAGTCAAATTTAACGAATATGGTAATTGATCCAATTGTCCGACAGACAAATACAAATTATACAGTAGTATACCAAAGTCATACCAAAGTATGGACATATGGTCATCACACAAATAATTCTCATTGCAATTCAATTCGGTAAAAAAGTGAAATCGGGAAGGATTTTTTACAGGATGTAAATGTATGTGTTTGACAAAAAATGTTAAATCGGAAAGGACATTTGTATGGGGGTATATTGAAACCTGGAACGATGTGACCCGCTTTCACCATGTCTGTTTATTGGTGAAATATAATATGTAAAATTTGGCCAAAATCGGTTAAACACTCGGGAGCGACATTTGTATGGGGGCTATATCTAAATCTGAACCGATCTTACCCAATTTTTGCACACGTGTTTCTAGTTGGATTATAAGATGTTCTGCAAAATTTAAAGAAAATCGGCTACAATGTCTTTTCTAGAGCGGAAAATGTCAAATCGGGAGCGACATTTGTATGGGGGCTATATCTAAATCTGAACCGATCTTACCCAATTTTTGCACACGTATTTCTAGTTGGATTATAAGATGTTCTGCAAAATTTAGAGAAAATCGGGTACAATATGTCGTTTCTAGAGCGGAAAATGTCAAATCGGGAGCGACATTTGTATGGGGGCTATATCTAAATCTGAACCGATCTTACCCAATTTTTGCACACGTGTTTCTAGTTGGATTATAAGATGTTCTGCAAAATTTAAAGAAAATCGGCTACAATGTCTTTTCTAGAGCGGAAAATGTCAAATCGGGAGCGACATTTGTATGGGGGCTATATCTAAATCTGAACCGATCTTACCCAATTTTTGCACACGTATTTCTAGTTGGATTATAAGATGTTCTGCAAAATTTAGAGAAAATCGGGTACAATATGTCGTTTCTAGAGCGGAAAATGTCAAATCGGGAGCGACATTTGTATGGGGGCTATATCTAAATCTGAACCGATCTTACCCAATTTTTGCACACGTGTTTCTAGTTGGATTATAAGATGTTCTGCAAAATTTAAAGAAAATCGGCTACAATGTCTTTTCTAGAGCGGAAAATGTCAAATCGGGAGCGACATTTGTATGGGGGCTATATCTAAATCTGAACCGATCTTACCCAATTTTTGCACACGTGTTTCTAGTTGGATTATAAGATGTTCTGCAAAATTTAAAGAAAATTGGCTACAATGTCTTTTCTAGAGCGGAAAATGTCAAATCGGGAGCGACATTTGTAATCTGAACCGATCTTACCCAATTTTTGCACACGTATTTCTAGTTGGATTATAAGATGTTCTGCAAAATTTAGAGAAAATCGGGTACAATATGTCGTTTCTAGAGCGGAAAATGTCAAATCGGGAGCGACATTTGTATGGGGGCTATATCTAAATCTGAACCGATCTTACCCAATTTTTGCACACGTGTTTCTAGTTGGATTATAAGATGTTCTGCAAAATTTAAAGAAAATCGGCTACAATGTCTTTTCTAGAGCGGAAAATGTCAAATCGGGAGCGACATTTGTATGGGGGCTATATCTAAATCTGAACCGATCTTACCCAATTTTTGCACACGTATTTCTAGTTGGATTATAAGATGTTCTGCAAAATTTAGAGAAAATCGGGTACAATATGTCGTTTCTAGAGCGGAAAATGTCAAATCGGGAGCGACATTTGTATGGGGGCTATATCTAAATCTGAACCGATCTTACCCAATTTTTGCACACGTATTTCTAGTTGGATTATAAGATGTTCTGCAAAATTTAGAGAAAATCGGGTACAATATGTCGTTTCTAGAGCGAAAAATGTCAAATCGGGAGCGACATTTGTATGGGGGCTATATCTAAATCTGAACCGATCTTACCCAATTTTTGCATACGTGTTTCTAGTTGGATTATAAGATGTTCTGCCAAATTTAAAGAAAATCGGGTATAATATGTCGTTTCTAGAGCGGAAAATGTCAAATCGGGAGCGACATTTGTATGGGGGCTATATATAAATCTGAACCGATCTTACCCAATTTTTGCACACGTATTTCTAGTTGAATTATTAAACGTTCTGCAAAATTTAGAGAAAATTGGGTATTATATGTCGTTTCTAGAGCGGAAAATGTCAAATCGGGAGCGACATTTGTATGGGGGCTATATCTAAATCTGAACCGATCTTACCCAATTTTTGCATACGTATTTCTAGTTGGATTATAAGATGTTCTGCCAAATTTAAAGAAAATCGGGTATAATATGTCGTTTCTAGAGCGGAAAATGTCAAATCGGGAGCGCCGTTGTATGGGGGCTATATCTAAATCTGAACCGATCTTACCCAATTTTTGCATACGTATTTCTAGTTGAATTATTAGACGTTCTGCAAAATTTAGAGAAAATTGGGTATTATATGTCGTTTCTAGAGCGGAAAATGTCAAATCGGGAGCGACATTTGTATGGGGGCTATATCTAAATCTGAACCGATCTTACCCAATTTTTGCATACGTATTTCTAGTTGGATTATAAGATGTTCTGCCAAATTTAAAGAAAATCGGGTATAATATGTCGTTTCTAGAGCGGAAAATGTCAAATCGGGAGCGCCGTTGTATGGGGGCTATATCTAAATCTGAACCGATCTTACCCAATTTTTGCATACGTGTTTCTAGTTGGATTATAAGATGTTCTGCCAAATTTAAAGAAAATCGGGTACAATATGTCGTTTCTAGAGCGGAAAATGTCAAATCGGGAGCGACATTTGTATGGGGGCTATATCTAACTCTGAACCGATTTCCTCCAAATTCAATACCGATCGTCCTTGGCCAGAAAAAATAACATCTGCCAAGTTGCATGACAATCGGACAGCAATTGCGACCTGTAGAGTGCGAACAAGCTTAGATGGACAGCAGACGGACGGACGGACGGACAGACAGACATCGTTAAATCGACTCAGCTGGTGATTCTAAGCCGATCGGTATACTTAAAGGTGGGTCTAGCTCGATTATTTCTTGGTGTTACAAACATTTGGAAATTCGGTGTATAAAGTCTTCTGATTGTGATTGATTGTAAAATAAACGGATTTTTCGAAATTCGTACTTTTTGGTGTACAAATAGTACCAACCAAATGACCGCAGCTAGAAATTCGTACTTTCAAGGGATACAATTGTACAGAGGCATACAAATAGTACCAACTACACGACTACAGCTAGAATAGTGAAATTCTAATTGCGTAGAAACGTCAAGGTGGTAAAAATGGTACCAACCAAATGGCCGCAGCTAGAATCATGGAATTCAGTGTATACATTCCTCTGACTGCATAGACACGCAAAATAATGTTTTTTCCAAATTCGTACTTTTTCTTTTACGGCAAAAATTGGTTGAATCATGAGTTAGGTTATTTTGCACTATGTACATCTGATAATGGATTTTCAAAATTTGTACTTTTGGAATTAAAATAGAATGGAAATACAAGCAACTGTAGCACTCACTATCTACCAATATTTATGATATTTAAGCTTTTTGAAAATATAATATATAAGAATATTTATTTTTTGAATTGACGTATTGGTAGCCTTGCTTTATAAGCGTGGTTTTAAATAATTAAATAATATATTTATTTATAAAATTATTGTTTCAATAATAAAAATAAAAATTTATATTTTCTTGTAATATTATTGCACTTCTACGAAAATCGACATCCTCTATGGAATGCAATCCAAGGTGGAGCGTATATAAAGTTCGGCCCGGCCGACTAAGCGCCGTTTTTACTTGTTTTTATTTGTATTTTCTCAATTCTATTTCAATTTGAGGTTGTTTGAAAGCGATCAGAATGTTTAGAATCGTCAGAATTAGGGAATATTAATTATGCGTCCCAAAAAGTATTTTTGTGGAGCACACTTATGTGATGAAGGCTGTTCAAATTTGAAGCCTGTTATTCATAATAAGATGAGTGTGACACCTTTATCCATATTGTAATTTAGGTATGTGCAGATGATTCCAAGTTATCTTGGAATTTTTTATAACAAAAAGTAACCCATATACTTACTCATGCCTAGTGCTATCCAAAATCCAATTTTAGCATTTGTTTAAGTCATCTGCTTTTGTTCTTTTCACATTTATTGTTTTCGTTTTTGTTCTTCTTTGAATTGTTTTGAAATTTTACAGTGATTCTTCGTATGTTTTAAGTAAAATTGTGTGTCAGAAGTTAAAGCATGATTGTCTTCTTAAAAAAGTAGTTTGGTAATTTACGTTCTCTTTTTCTTTATAAATACTTGTAGCTACTTTAAAATAAATGCGATTCATTTTGAAACGAAAAAAAAACAATTTATTTAGAAAATAAAAGAAAATGGTAATTGTTTGAAACAATATTTTTTTCGCTTATCTCTTCCCTCATAAATGTATGGTTTATGCGTAACAACTTTGTTGAATATATAGCACTTTGTTTTATATTTTGTTTATTTTTGTTTTTGTTTTCTTGTTCTTCTTTCTTTCACTCTTTTTAGTAAATATAATTTAAGATTTTCGAAACATTTATATATGTAATAGATGATATATAAAATATATTTGTTGTATACTGAAACAAAAAATAGAACGCAAGGACAACAGTGTATATGTGAAAAAGTTTGGATCTGTGTGTGTGTTTGTGCAGGTGTGTATACTATTTATATATAAAAAAAAAAACAAATGTATATATATTTAAGCTATAAATACTAACAATTGTACAAACTTTTAGTTAATTAATTGCCATATTTTTACATTAAAAACTTAATTGATATTCGGCTGACAGTTCTGAGCTCTAAAGCACAAAATCATTGTGTCAAACTCTTTTCTTCGACAAACAAAAATTGAATTTCATTCTCTTCAAAATGCTGTGAATTGTTTGCCAACGAATTTTTGCTTTAGAGCATTTATACACGACTAATATTACACTTTTCTGTGGTAAATACATACATACATTATTCGGATATCCAGTAAATGGAAAAAATAGTTTTTAATAGTTTTTCATTTTAGTTTTATAAAAGGCATTAAGTTCAGAATGGGATTTCATCATTATGTTTTTTTATTATTATTCTTATTAAAATCGTATAATCTTTTTAAGAACCCTCATCAAGCGTAGTTTACTTAGTACTTAATATCTACATGAACGAGATGAAATATTTTGTTCGTTTTAAACATTTAACCACGTGTGCCAAATTTAATAAAGAAAAACAACTTTAACATAAATAAAAGAAAAGAAAATAAACAATTTTACAAGAATACATTTGGAACTTTAACAATTTGCAATAGACCTTCTTGTTTCCCCTCTCTAGGTTTGCTACTTTAGCAATATGTGTGTTTAGTATAACCGTAAAATATATTTAATTTGTTTTTTTTTCGACGTTTTCATTTGTATATATATAAAAAACTGTTATACATGCGACTATATGCCTTTCATCTTTTGAAATTAAATTAAAATAAGAAGGTATGTGAAGTAGTAAATACAAAAAGAAAACACAATATAGTAATAATTATAACAATAATAGTAGTAATGATAAAAATGGCAAATATCAGAACATGATGGGTTTCTCTTTACGCTGGTCTATCACGTAACTAGTGAAACGCTTAAGGAACTTTGGATATTCGCGCTTATAAACAGCGCGTAAAGCTGAAGCAGGAGCCCAACCGCCAGGATTCACTGGAAATAGAAGAAAATAAATAATTATACATTAGAAATGTAATAGCATTTCAATATAAGCTACAAGTAAAAAAAGTTGGCTAAACGGACCTCACCCTAAGTGCCCGAAATTCGAGCTTCTGTATGGAATAACTTCCTTTTGATCTACATAGGATGGGTTGATCTATGTCTGAGATAGCATCAACTTCCATATTTATAAAACAATTATTAAAATCACGTCATAGATGATTTATTGCACCGAAATAAAGTTATAAAGGTTTTAATTGTACCTATGAAGGTGACATTTACATCTGTGTGAGGTACTCGAAGAGGCGCACACTTCTCCGTCCCTATACTAGCATTGGGCAGTATTAGAAGGAATCGCCGGAATATAATGAAACTTGATTTCTAAATTGATTTAAATTATTATTAGTTTTCTTGTAAGTCGTTAAGGGTTCTTTCTTACTGAATAAATAGCATATAAACTAGGCCTACTTTCGAAAATATCTCCGTAAAAGTAATAGTAGAAAATATTAAAGTAGCTTTAAATTAACTAGTAATGTAAAGAAAAAATTCAGCAAAAATGTAATATTAGACAATAAAAAGAATCGACATAAATCGGAGAAGATTTTCTTTTTTTTTTTTTCAAATAGATTAAAGTTCAAACCAAATTATTATGAAAACAAATTCCAAACAGAAAATTTTGATTTTTTTAAATCAAATCTTCAAAAATTAATTAAAAATAATATTTTTAAGAAAAAATAATATTTTTAAAAAAAAATACAAATTCTTACCACTCATCTAATCAGAATGTATTAGGACTTATTTTCGTTTGTCTGAGGCGAACGATTCAAATTAACTCAATTATTACGAGAAATCTGTAGTCTATAATTCGTTGTGTCTATACAAAATCACGCAAAGAGCTCGTAGTTAAAATATTTCTTAGCTACGTTTTATGGACTCATGTAATAATTGAGTGATTTTTAATCGTTCACCTCAGACGAACGAAAATAAGTTACAGAAAGAGGTACTAGGTATATTCAATTTTGTCTAAAAATGTATTTTTGAAAAATATATTTCTTCAACGAAAGTATAAAATTTGTTTTACACATACAAATCATCTACTCTCGGGAGCCCAAAAAACTATTTCTATGGAAAATCTTTTAATTGGATTAATTCTAACCATGTCAGTTTTCTGATGTTTGTCCATAAACAAAGCAGCGTGAGCGTGTCAAAAGCATTATTTTTTAAATTTAATTAGATAATAAAGAAATTTTCAAATATCAAATTGCAATTGATTTCCATTATCATAGTTATATTGATTTTAAATCAACCACAGATTTGGCCTAATTGTGTGGGAAGTCATAAAAGGGCCCAACTCAACTGGCAAAACCATCCAACCACAGATTTGGCCTAATTGTGTGGAAAGTCATAAAAGGGCCCAACTCAACTGGCAAAACCATCCTGATATCGAAATACAGGGTGGTTGATGAAGATTGCTACCAAAAATAAACGTTATATTTTTTCTGCGTAATCATTTTTTCTTATTTTAGAGAGTGATCGTTAAATTTGAAGAAAATGATTGATTGGGGTGATGTACACATTTATGAGTTCTGTAAAAAATTTAAATTTAAACAAGATATTAACATTGAAAATTGGCCATTAGAAATTAGCCCAAAGTTGAATACTTTTTTTAAGAAAAGACTAATTTTTATTTTTATGTTTTTTTAGCATTATTTTATGTATTTACTCTCAATGCGCAGAAAATTTGTTTCGTATTGAAAAAATTTAATTTCTGTTTTTTTTTTTCATTTTAAGAGATTTTGAACTCGAATTTGTTTTATCAGGAATTGTGATTTCATACCTTTATTATGGCGCCAAACTGTGGTGCTGCCAAATAAAGTTTGTTTGTAATAAAAATTTGAAAAATATCCTTTTTAAAAGAATATAGATAATAGACATTCACTAAAGCAAAGGCTTCTAAATGAATTGCAGTGCAAACCTTGTGCAGTTCCGGCAAATAAACTCCGATTGGCATAAAATTCAGCTTGAGGACAGAGGAAATTTTCTCATCTTTTTAGCTGCGTACCTGCTTTTCAAAAGTTAATGAGCATTTCCTTATTTCGATAACTTTTTTATTATGAAACTTGAAGTTAACTTGTTCTCTTTTATTAAAAGTTGAAGTGTTATAACGGAAATTACTACTTTTTTACTACGCATGGAAATACTGTACCTAATTAAAAAAATCGAAGAGATAATTCTCATATTTCATAAATCTACGAACAAAATATATCCTCTGATCTTCATTTACGACAAAACGGACGGGACAAAAAAATTGTAGTATTTTTTGTTATAACACTTTAACTTTTATTAAAAATAAAAGAGAACAAGTTAACTTAAAGTTTCATAATAAAAAAGTTGCCGAATTAAGGAAAAAATAAAGATAAAAGCTATTAGTGTGGTCTGATTTCATTTTATTGGTAGACCTTTTTTGGGAGATGCAAAGCAAAGTTCTAAAAAATCGCTGAACTTTGTATATTATAAAAGCTATTAGTGTGGTCTGATTTCATTTTATTGGTAGACCTTTTTTGGGAGATGCAAAGCAAAGTTCTAAAAAATCGCTGAACTTTGTATAATTTTATAAGAGCTTCAAAAGTACTTCTGTTTTTTTTTGTAGCGTCCGTTTGAATGTAAAAATTGTTTATAATTTTTTTTAGTTTTATGGTTTGTATTTTTTGTCTGTAATCAAATTTGATTTGAACTGGGATATTGTCCTGGCTCAAGACCATTTTGCATCTATATTTAATAGAATGCAAATTTACTTACAAATGGCATGGTGACATTCATTACTTGGCTGCAGACTACCACGATCATGATTTCGTCAAAAGTCTTTTCAAGTGGCTGCGCTGCGACTTTTCAACATCCCCTCTATAAGGAGATAATTCACACAAACGAACGAGAATCACAACTCACTTGCCGAATATGCGTTTAGAAAATCGCACCAAGTAATAAAGCACACATGCCACCTTAGTTGCATATGTAAGTATGTGTATATGCAGGTATAGTTACCCAGCAATACTTCTGCCGTGCCAACGCTCATTTGTTTTAGTTTTTCGTTTGTATTTTTTTGGTCTGTAATCAATATTTGATTTGAACTGGGATATTGTCCTGGCTCAATACCAAATCAATTGTTTATAATTTTGTACGAAATCCTAACGATATATTTTTAAAATGTAGTACTCTTTAAGCCCTTTAGAACAGTGAAAAGGCTGATCGGCTTTTTCAGTTTCTTTCTTTTTTCTGGTTTAGTTTAAGGCGTGCGAATGTCCGGGTCACTGGGGGATGCCCACATGTATTATTATTTTTTAAGGAATAAAAGTTATGTAAGTCCAAATTTCAAAAAGGGTATTTTTTTAAATATTTATTACAAACTTTATTTGACTCAAATAATAATAAAAAAGCTTAAAACACAATTTCTAATAAAACGAATAACAGTTTAAAAAATCCCTAAAAATGTGAAAGGAACAGTTCGACAAAGTCGAAAAAAATTACGATTTTTAACTTTCAAAATCTGAAAAGGGTGAAAATCTGTAATACGAAAAAGTAAAATTTCTTTTCTGCGCTTTATGAACAAATACGTAAAATAATGTTAAAAAAAATAAAAATAAAATTTTACTTTTCGTTAAAATCGAAAAATGGGCAAAGTAGTCAAACTTGGGCTAATTTTTAAAATATATCCGATTGGCCGAAAATAATCCATAATAATAATTTTTTACAGAACTCAAACTCATGTTTACTAGAACAAAAGATATTGAATTTCGGCCTTTATCACACATTGGAGTCTGCCATTTTCGTCCAAAGAGAGCTTAGACGAATATTGGGCGGCACTCCTCCGAGCAGATGAACTATAATAAGGTAAGTAAACAATTTTTTTGGCCATGGGAGAGCACAAGCAGGCCTTATCATTGAGGTCCCTCAGTTCTCATATAATTCTCATTTATCTAAGGGCAAAAATTAAATCGTATTTGTTCTGAGTGTCATTTTTGTTCGTAACATAATGTCCACCCTTTTTTGTTCGTAATAATTTTGTATCCCGTTTTTGCTTGAGCCAAATTATATTCCTTTTTTGCTATCAGCCCCTCAATATAATGCTATTTGTTTCTTCCACTCTCATCCCTTCACTTACCCACAGAACAATAAGTAACTTTACACGTTAACTCATCGCGCGATAGTTTATCCGCTTTGGTCTTGCCCGGCGGTAAATGTCTAAATGTCTTTGTCTAAGGGCAAAAATTAAATCGTATTTGTTCTGAGTGTCATTTTTGTTCGTAACATAATTTTTACCCTTTTTTGTTCGTACTAATTTTGTACCCCGTTTTAGCTTGTAGCCAAATTATATTCCATTTTTGCTATCAGCCCCTCAATATAATGTTATTTGTTTCTTCCACTCTCATCCCTTCACTTACCCACAGAACAATAAGTAACTTTACACGTTAACTCATCGCGCGATAGTTTATCCGCTTTGGTCTTGCCCGGCGGTAAATGTGTCTGACAGGCCAGTATAACAGTTAAAAATATACGCACACATTTGCCATTCTTTGACTGAAATTAACGAATAAAATTAATCCAGGTTTCTTAGAGATTTCAATTCGAAATTGTACCTCTTGCTTTGAATAATCTGTGGAATTATTACAAACAATCCATGTGTCGATTGCACCATCATCCAAACCATCGGTTATTTTACGCATATGCGACCAGAACTGGGCATCTCTTTGACTGGCGGGCCAAACGCGTTTGTGTGTCTGTAGGAATAGAAATGTGTCCGGCGAGATTTTCTCCAATATTGTGCAGTCCTCCAAGGTGGCTGGAAAAGAAAAGTAGCGATTTATGGATAAATAGAAGATGGTCCAAAATGGAGTAATTTTATGTTTTCTGTTATAACAAAAATTATGATTTTTTTGTTTTCGTTTTCAAAAAGCCTGCGCTACGGAATGTATCTTAAAAATGTTCTGTATTATTGTCAGACCTAAGGTCGCAAATAAATTAAAGCAAGAAATTGTGACGCCTAAGAGGATGATCGACTAAGTCATTCGAAATATCGAGAACATTTTGTTTTAGTTTATTTGCGACCTTAAGCCGGGCTATATACAGAACATTTTTAAAATACATTAAATAGAAAATACATTATACAGAATATATTTAAAATACATTAAAATTAAAACATTAAAATCAAACATGTCAACTATACACATCATAGTATTTTAAAAAATCATAATTAGCGATCAGTATCATTCCAACTTCGCCTACTTACTTTCCCAGTCATTTCGAAATTCGGGCATAAAGAAATAATGACACATCTCTCTGGCCGTTACACCTTTCACTGTGTGATAGGCTTTCAAAGGATCCATAACCATGCCATTGACCTCCTCCTCTCGTTTATACATTTTGATTTCACCCTCATCGGCAAATATTTGCCAACCGTTGCCGTCCTGTCCCACACCCTGGCGGGCATAGTGCAGCTGTTCCAGGCACACTCGATCAATCTGCAGCAAAAAGGAAAGGATTAATTTCCTCCATAATCTCCGGTCACATCACAACGCTTTGCTTACCTCATGCCAGAGACTGTGCGCTTTAGCCAAGGCACCTGTGCCAAATTCCTCACCACCACCGTCCTCTTCGTCTTCTGTCTGTGCGGGATGTACTGAATTATTTGTGGAGATCTGGGATTGCTGTGATTGCAATTTCAATTTGGCGCGCAATTGCATGTCCTCTTCGATTTTATCCAATCCGGTTTCAACAGCATCGAAAAATTCATCTTCTGGTAGGGTGGAATGTGGTCCTTCCTGTAACAAACAGAATGCGGGTGTGTAGCAAATATTATAATAACGTGCAATTCACAAATTTTGTGCTTGTAATTGAATGGAATAACTGATTACAATTTTACAAAATTAGATTAGCGTGTAGTGAGCGTGTAGATGGTGCAATGCATTTCAAATAGACACGGTAAAACTAACTGACTAACATGCATGCATGTGTGGCATGATATGAATTATATGCAAGTTTTAATTAGAACAAAACAAAATTTTATTTAATAACCAAATGTGACATGTGAATGTGGATGTGGATGAAACAAATAAATGGATTCTGCTATAAATTCCCAAAGCGGTCTATTTTTTTTAATCGAATTCCCTGCTTATTTATGAATTTCTCTAAATTTAGAGTTGATCTTTGAATCGTAAAAAACACAGAATTTCCTTCGTAAGAAGGACAACTTAATAGAATGTATTACATTAAAAAAAAACTCTAAAGTCAATCAAAATCACAAATCAAACAACGATATAACTAACAAGTAAGAAGGCGTTAGGTTCGGCCAGGTCGAATCTAATATACCCTCCTTCACGGAGTGCATTCCACAGTATTACCGACAGATTAGAGGCTAGGAAAATGGTGATTTTTTTATACACATTACGATTTTTGTCTAAGGCATAGTTATACACACAGTTTTAAATAAATTGTGATGCTTCTCTAAATTCTCTCAGATTTCCATCATTTGCAATTTCTTATTACCAACTACAGACGTAATGTTTGTACCACTTTGGTACGAAAAGTACTAATATTGAAGATCCGTCATGTTTCGCGTCCACGGTGGAATACATACACCTAATTTCATGATTCTAGCATCAGCCAGTGTAATTCCTTGGATCCAGTTTTATTCCTTTTTTCATTTTGGCCCTAAAAGTTTTCGAATTTGGAAAAAATCCACTTATTTTGCGCGTCTACGCAGTCACTGAATTTCATGATTTTAGTCGCAGCAGCCGCTTGGTTGGTACCAATTTTAACCCATTTTGATCCTAAAGTACGAATATCAAAAGGTATCTTTATTTATCGTGTCAGAGCAATTTATCCGGTGAAATGAATTCCGGAAAATGAATTGATTGGTACCATTTTTATCCCCATTCGCTCCATTTTCCGTCTAAAAGCATAAATTTCGAAAAAATACTTTTTGTTTCGCGTCTTCACAGTCAGAAGAATGTAATCAACAAATTTCATGGTTTCAACTTCAGCGGTTTGAGTGGTACCATTTTTATCCCTCTTTTCCATAAAAGCATGAATTCTGAAAAATCGCTCTATTTTACGTGTCTATGCAATTAGTGGGATGCACATTCCAAGTTTCAGCCGTGGTACCATTTTTATCCCTTTTTGTCCCATTTCGCCCGCTAAACATTTTATTTATTTTTTGGTGCGTTAACGCTGCAAGAGGAATGTACGCAACAAATTGCATAATCTAAATATATTATTTTCATTCCTTGTTAGGGAAATTTTTTCCCTCTGGGCGGTTTTTGCTTTCAATCTCAACCAATCTGCAACCATAAGACATATTTAGGGAAAATTTGAACCTCCTAGCTGTTGTTGTTGTAACAGCTGTTTATGTATACGTGTTGATTTGTCCGTTTATTCGTCTTCTTGTAGATCTGCTACGTCTGTCTCCAGGTTTAGGAAGATGGCCACCTGCTTCGGGTGCGTCCAAAGTGACCTGGGGACCAGCTGAGTTGGTTTGGCTGGGAAGTTGAAGAGGTGTAGCGTATCGTGAGGCCCCTGGTTACATGCGGGGCAGATGTTCTGCACGTTGCTATCAATTCGTGACCAGTACGTATTGAGGCGGCTACACCATCCTGATCTTGTTTGTCGCGGCAGCTCCCTTTCTTCCGATGAGATGTCTGGGGGATGGTACCGGATTGGGTGTTCTATGTACCGGATTGACTCGGAGATGGATGTCTTCTACCAAGGGCTGCCACCTCAGCAATATATGAACCTCCTAGCTCATTTCGTTCGGCGGCTAGCGAGCCTTCACCATACAGACAGACGGGTAGACGGACATGTCTAAATCGTCTCAGAATATATATTTCAAGGTGTTACAAACGGAATGACAAATATATCCTTAGGTGGAGGGTATAAAAAGGAAATCTTCCATAAATGTTTGTTAAATACTCTAAATAATTGGAGTGATTTCAGTGGACAGACTTAGAATTTTTCCACGACCAAGAATATATATTTTTATGGGGTATTGCAAACGGAATAACAAAATGGTGGAGGGTGTAAACAAATTATCCACACTCAGAAAAAAAGTGAAATCTATAATGAGTTAAAATGAATTAAAATTTAGGAAAATTGAACTACGTATAGTGCTAAAACAATATTTCCTTAAAAGTAGTACATGCTTTGAACATGATTCTAGTGCATTTTTCTTCAAACCAAGTAAATATATTCTCAAACTGAGTCTTTCCTCAAACCAGGTACAGTTTTTTAAATCTAAGTAAAATTTTGCTGAAATTTTCTTAAATCTAAGTAAATTTTACATAAAACCAAGTAAATTTTTACTAAATTTAAGTAAAATTTTCTTAAAACGAAGTAAATTTTTACTCAAACCAAGTACATTTTTACCAAATCTTTGTAAAATTTTGCTGAAGTTTTCTTAAAAGTAAGTAATTTTTTTACTAAAATCATTTACTAAAACTGATGACAATTTTCCATATTTTTTTCTTAAAACTGGTAGTTTTTTGCGCTTGAAACAAGGAAAAAAGTGAACTTAAAATAAGTTAAATTTAACTAAAAAATCAAACAAATGGTTTTGCTTCAGAGTATAGATAGACTGATACAAAAAATGACTACATGAAATATTTCTCAAAAGTTTCATGATACCTCTGCCATAAAGATTTGAGCTATTACTCCATAATTGCTTCGAAGGCAAGAGATGCGTCTTCGCAGTGGTGGAGTATTTAAGAAATAAGTCTCAGAAAACAAGCGAGAATTGCTTCCTAGATTAATATTCATGAATTTTCTAAACAATCTCAAGTGATTTTTTATGAGTTCATTAATAGTTAAACGTTTGAAGAACTCTGCATAAATTTCTGTAAACATATTAACATATTTTTAGGAAAAAAACTCATTTTTAAGTTAAAATTTCCTAAATGGATTTTTTCCCAAACAAAAAATTTCTGAGTGTTTTTCTTACTTAAAACCTTGGAAATATTCTTCCACATAAGTATGAATTTACTCAAAAAAACTATTATGGCTTTGCAAAAGGGAAAAAATAATTTCATATTATGACTTTCGTTTTTCTATCTGTAGTCATTTAATATGTACCATTTTTATCCCTTTTTGTCCCATTTCATCGAATGATCAATTTCGCTTCCCTTTGAGTATTACAAACAAATTCGATTATTACAGTCTGCCCAGATTCTATAATACCCTTTACCATGTAGGGCGTTTCGCAATATTTCCGGTTCCTTAATCTATTTGAGTACACAAATATAAAAAGAAAACATGATACAATTAATTGCCTGATTAAAAACACTGTTTGTTCAAACTATCCATTGCTTGCAATGTTGTTAGCAATGAATGCTTAACTAGAAATTTCAGCTGCTGTTTTAATTTGATAACTAACATGTTGTTGAAATAGCTACAAATGCCTGTTGCAACAGCAAACATATATTCATTGAACTTATCAACAAGCAATGGCTGCTGTTTCAGCAAACATTTATTTGCTATTGCTAGTAACACTTTTTTGTGTTCAAAAATATTCATATATCATAATTTGATAACTAACATTTTGTTGAAATAGCTACAATTGCCTGTTGCAACAGCTACATATATCATTTCAACTTACCAAAAAGCAATGTATGCTGTTTCGGCAACCATTTATTTGCTATTGCTAGTAACACTTTTTTGTGTTCAAAAATATTCTTATATCATATTAGCATTAATATATTTTACATACAGACATATGTGGATTCTTTTCTATCCATCCACCCACAAAACCACGATAAAACATTGTAATTCACACTATCCATACATGATGTCATATGTTCATCTTTTTTGTTTTGTTTTAGATATTAAGACACATTCCTAGATACATATATCATACAGCACACTCTTCCTATATATAAATATGTATGTTTCTTTCCTAACCCCTCACATAACTTATGTTCTGATTGAATGCTTTTAAGACACTCGGTCGCGCTCGTAAAATGCAAATTGTATCACACTCTTTAATTTTGACGGGGTTTTTTCACAAAATATTTCTTTATATAAAACCGAAATATGGAAATCACGTCAATGACATTCAGTTTTTGTCCAACGTTGCGCGACGTGACTAAAATAATTGTGGATATAAGAAATTCATTAACTGGTGATAGAGAAAAAGTACGTACGTAAGAAAGAATCAAAAATGAACGTATATTTTCTCAGAAGAAGAAAAAGGCATGAGGCGAGTACAAAAGAATTTTTAATGAAATTGAAAGCCACGCGTTTGATGACAGACCTCAATCAGACATTCTGTCCAGGCGATCGTATCTTTATCGTACGATATGACGTGCAACGCCGCAATTGGGAGTAGAATAGACAGTGATGATGATGACGGAGATTACGGAAAATATTATTTGCAAATATGTATAGCAAAACATACGATACGATAAAATGTGTCCACTAGAAGAATAATAATAATTAAAAAGGGCGCTGAGTTCGGCCGGGGTCGAATGTTATACGGGCAAAAGTTGTTCAATAAAAATGGGGAGCACTTTAACCATTATAAATGTGTATTTAATACATTAATGACTTTTGAAAGAGAGAAGTTATGTGGTTATTTATTACAACCAAACTATATTTGGCACAAATACAGTTTTGACGCCGTAATAAAGCTAGGGCACCACAATTTCCTTCAAAGTCATACATTAAAGGCTTTTGAAGGAAAGAAGTTATGTTGGTTCAAAGACATATATTAAAAAAAAGGCAATTTTTAACTATTACAACCAAGCAACAACCAAACTATAGTTGTTACAAATACAGGATTGATGCCATAACAAAGATAGGAAATCACAATTTCTGTCACAAAATTAAATTAAATTTTCAAAATCTTAAAAGGATGAAAATCTGTAATAAATAATTTCATATGAGGCGATGAAACATACATTTCGCCTCTCCGATTTTGATGAAATTTTCCAAAATGTACTTTTTCTATGTGGCGAATAAAGCTGTATTTCTCGATTTTCAAAAAATGGGAAATTGTAAACACTAGGTTGGAAATTTTAAAAATTTGTTGTGGTATGAGATAAATATATATATTTTCTCTAATTTCAAGCAAATTTCTTTTAGTTTTACAGAAAATTTTAGTTTTTTCGTTTGTATTTTTTTGATCTGTAATCAATATTTGATTTGAACTGGAATATTGTCCTGGCTCAAGACCATTTAGCATCTTTACTTAATAGAATACAAATTTATTTACAAATGGCATGGTGACATTTATTACTTGGCTGCAGACTACCACTATCATGATTTCCACCCTGTCTAAAGGTTTCGTTCAGGTGGCTTCGCAGCGACTTTTCAACATCAAACCCGGCCTCTACAAGGAGATGATTCTCACAAACGAACGAGAATCACAACTCACTTGCCGAATTTGCGTTTAAAAAATCGCACCAAGTAATAAAGCACACATGTCATCTTACAAGCATCTCATTGAGTTGCATATGTAAGTATGTGTATATGCAGTTCAAATCAAATTTACAGAAAATTTTCAAATCTGATTATTTTTTAAAATTTTTTCTTATTTATTTTTTATTTGTTTATAGACAAAAAAAATACCTTTAATTTTTGTAAAATAAATTTTATTTATAGTTAATAGTGTCAGAAAGATGATCCATAAGTTCCACGATGGAGTTCCCGGTACTTACTCTAAAACAATTATAAACGTGATTGTTGTCGAAGTTAAAAATATTTAATATAAATAATTAAAATATCTAACTTTAGGCTCGCTTCAAAAAAATTGTGGATGTTTGCGACTACAATATATCTGTGGTTCGTTTAATGCGTTGTCCCAAAACATTTCGACATTATCAAGTCCATTCCTGCCCATTTTCATTTTTTTTTTTTTCAAAAAAAAAGTGATCATTTCTTCAGGCTCATATCTTGCAAACCGTTTGGAATTTTGATTTACTCTCTGAGGCTAAGTAGTAGCTCTTGTCATAAAGAACAAAAAACTTCATCTTGAAGGTCAAAATCGCAAATGTATGTCGTGGAACAAATCTTATAGGCTGTAGTGCGTGTGTGGGTAGTGTATACGTGCTGTTGATTAAGGATAATATCACTCATACGCACTGTAGTCTGACTGACCATTAACTGAAACAGTCCTGCAAGATATATGTTTCCTACCTAAACGATGTTAAGAATCATCGTTTAATGCGTTGTCCCAAAACATTTCGACATTATCAAGTCCATTCCTGCCCATTTTCATTTTTTTTTTTCAAAAAAAAAAGTGATCATTTCTTCAGGCTCATATCTTGCAAACCGTTTGGAATTTTGATTTACTCTCTGAGGCTAAGTAGTAGCTCTTGTCATAAAGAACAAAAAACTTCATCTTGAAGGTCAAAATCGCAAATGTATGTCGTCGAACAAATCTTATAGGCTGTAGTGCGTGTGTGGGTAGTGTATACGTGCTGTTGATTAAGGATAATATCACTCATACGCACTGTAGTCTGACTGACCATTAACTGAAACAGTCCTGCAAGATATATGTTTCCTACCTAAACGATGTTAAGAATCATTCCTAGGAAGTTCTTATGTTCTAGAAAGTTGTTTATTGAGATCTTAGGTAAATTTAGTAGCTGATTGTTTCCTTGAGTTTTGAAGGGTTTGCTACTTATTGAGCTGAACAGGGGGAAAAGGTTAAAAAATTCTAATTTTTTAAATCTTTTGCGATTTTGACCTTGATAATGTTTATATGTACTTTATGACAAGAGCTACAACCTCAGAGAGTAAACCAAAATTCCAAACGGTTTGCAAGATATGAGCCTGAGAAAATTATCACTTTTTGCAAAAATTACAAATCTTTAGGGGACCATAAAAAAAAGTACATGACTTTGTGCAAAACTGAGAGTCAAGGGTCTTATTTTGGTCTTTTATCACGTAGTGGTGTCCGCATATGGTTATATTTTTTCGTGTTGCACTGTGTTATTTATATTAAATATTTTTAACTTCGTTATTAATCACGTTTATAATTGTTTTTGAACATCATCATGGAACGTCTTACTGACACTATTAACAATTAATAAAATTTATCTTACAGAAATCGAAGGAATATTTTTTTGTTTATAAAATAAATAAGGAAAATGTCGAAAAATTATTTTTTAAGATTTGTTTTTTTTTTTTGTAAAATTAGAAGAAATTTGCTCAAATTAGAAAAAAGTATATATTTGTATCTCATATCACAAAAATGTTAGTTTTTTAAATTACCTTTTAACAAAAAAACTTTATTTTTGAACCACCCTAGTGTCAGCAATTTCTTATTTTTTGAAAATCGGAAAATACAGCTTTAATCGCCTTATTGAAAAGTACATAATTGGAAATTTTCATATCATCAAAATCGGAGAGAAGAGCCAGAACGTGTGTGTGATCGCTTCACCTGAAATTACTCTAATATGATAAAACTATTTTTTTTTTTCAATTTTTGATAAATTATTTTAAAAACTCATTTGTACCCTTATGATACTGCTATAAGTGTCAAAAAAGTACTTCAAATTACATACGTCTATCTGTATTAGTTTAGCATTGAGAACCATTTCACCATTTTCCCTCTTGAAAAGTAAAATATGGATAAACTATTTATTTGAAGTGGTTATTAATGCTAAACTAATACAGACAGAATCCTGAATTTTTATGTATTTTTAACGCATATTCTCCTCTTTAATTTGACACTTATCCGGTGTCATAGGGAGCGAATAAGTATTTAAAATATATATATTTTTTTGAAAAACGTTATCCTTTGAAACTTTATAGTCACAGGATGAGGAAATGAAAAACTGAAAGCCCCAATTAACTCAAGTTTGCCTGTAGTTGCAGACGTAATCATTCGGTTCAAGTTTTTAAAAATTAAAAAAAATGTATGTTTACTTTAAGGAATAATCGATAAAAGACAAGTAAAAACGGCGGTAAGTTCGGCCGGGCCGAACTTTATATACCCTCCACCAAGGACAGCATTCCACAGATGCTGTCGAGTTTCGTAGAAGTGCAGTAATAGTACAGGAATTTTTTTTAATATAGGCAAACCAAAACAAATATAAATATTGGCAAAAAAATTATAAATAAATATAATATTTTATTTTTAATATTTTTACGTTTACACTATATATATCGAAATAATACTTCAAGTCAATTCAAAAAAGTAAATATTCTTACAAAAATTTATATTTTCAAAAAAGCTTAAATACCATAAAAATTGGTATACAGTTGGTTGTACTTCCATTCTATTTTAATTACAAAAGTACTAATTTTGAAAACCCATTATCTCACGTACATAGTGCAAAATAACATAACTTCATGATTTAACCATTTTTGCCGTAAAAGTAAAAAGTACGAATTTGGAAAAATCATTTTATTCCGCGTGTCAATGCAGTCAGAATGTATGGTTGGTACCATTTTTATCCCCTTCTTCCAATTGTACCCCCTTATGAGTACGACTTTCTAAAATCTCTTTATTTTACGTGTCTACGCGATTGAAGGAATATACACACCGAATTTCATCATTCTAGCAGTAGCCGTTTAGTTGGTACTATTTTTATCCCTCTGTACCCATTATATCCCTTGAATGTAGGAATGAGGAATGTATACTCTGAATTTCACGACTCTAGCTGTTGTCATTTGGTTGGTACTATTTTTATCCCCTTTTCCCATTTTAACCTCAAAAAGTACGAATTTCGAAAAGACCGTTAATTTTACGTGTCTACGCAATCAGAGGAATGTATACACCAAATTTCATTATTCTCTATTCCTATTTTACCCCTTAAAAGTACGAATTTGGAAAAAATAGTTTTACATTATGTATCTACTCAATTAGATCAATGTACACACCAAATTTCGTGTTTCTAGTAGTTATCGTTTAAAATGTACCATTTTTATCTCTTTTTTGCCCAATTTCGCCCCCTATGAATAAGAATCACTTTATGGTGCGTTTTTATGCTATAAGGGGGAATGTTCATTCCAAATATCAAGTAAATACAAGCAGACATATACAAAAAGCGAGCTGAAATACTCTAAATATTAGGGGTATTTTCAGTCCTTGTGAGGGTAAAATTTTTCCCCCTTTCGGCCACTTTCAATCCCCACCGATCTGCAACTATAAGACACATTTAAGGAAAATTTGAACCTACTAGCTTATTTAGTTCGGAAGCTAGCGTGCTTTCAACAGACTGGCAGACAGATGGACATGGCTATATAGTCTTAGAATTTTACCACGACCCAGAATATATATACTTTATGGGGTCTCCGATGAATATTTTAAGGTGTTACAAACGGAATGACAAAGTGAATATACCCCCATCCTGGAGGTGGAGGGTATAAAAATTATTATTATAGTTAAGTGAATATATAACAATAATTTAATCATTTAATGAATAATTATACCGATATAATCGGTAAAAGAAAATTATTATTATAGTTGATTGAATATATAACAATAGCACAATCATTTTTGAGGCGTATTTAGTTGGGTACGTTTTCTTGTATGGAATTTTATTTCCATTCCCGCTTAATTTCAATTAAATCCGCATCACACTTCCACAGGCCACTGTGCACAACGTCCGTTATTAATTTTTTTTGGTGGAAACATTTATGGTATAACTGGAAATACCACAGCGACGATCGTTGGCCCTAAAAGTGGAAACGGTACGCGTTTCTGTTTTTGGGCCAAAGTTAAGGTCACTTGTAACACTATTTTGGCCATAAACTAATTGTGAATGCAAGACAACGGACGTTGTTATTTATTTGAAGTTTTTTTTTTTTTGATTGAAATGGGTGCTGTTCAAAAATTGTTTTATATTATTTTGTGTGTACGATAATGTACATTCATTAATTATATTAAAAACAATTATAACAAATCCCAATGTCAATGATTTGAAAATTTGACAGAAGAATATAGAATTGGCTAAGATCTTCAATTGAAAGATAAGTCTTCTGCAAAAGACGACTAATCAACAACAACATCATTTATTAATTGCTTATGAAACTTGTTTCCAAATTTAAGATGTATTCTGGAGAGACCGTCTTTTCGGAAAGAAACCAAAACTGTTTCTTACTGTTATATCATCATTGATAAAAGCAATGAACGATTTCACAGTTGTCAATCCGAGTATTGGAATTTTTGATAACTAAAATCTACATGTTAGCCGTTTAAAGGGGCAGTCTAATGTACAGCCATAATTGTGATGAATATTTTAAACAAAAATACAAATGTTCAAATGCTCATGCATTTACACGCAATAGGTCAAAAGTTTTTAAATTGTTTAAAAGAATTTTAATTGATTAGAAAACAAAACAATTTGACATTCTCTTCCACCACCTAGGGTTGCACTTGGCAAAAGTAAAATTACAGAACATAAAACTAAGACTAAGGAAAACTAGAACAAGTAAAAACAGCGCTAAGTTCGGCCGGGCCGAACTTTATATACCCTCCACCAGGGATTGCATTCCACAGAGGCTGTCGATTTTCCTAGGAGTGCAGTAATATTACTGGCAAATATAAATTGTTTTAATATAGCCAAACCAAAACAAATAAACAAATAATTTTATAAATAAATATAGTATTTTTATTATTTCAAACCACGCTTTTAATTTCAAGTCAATTGAAGAAATAAATATTCATATATTTGTATTTTCAAAAAGCTTAAATGCCATAAATATTGGTAGATAGTGGGTGTTTCAGTTGGTTGTATTTCCATTCTATTTTAATTCCAAAAGTACGAATTTTGAAAATCCAATTATCTCACGTACATGTGCAAAATAACCTAACTTCCTATAATATATAACCTATTTCACCCAATTTTTGTCGTAAAATTAAAAAGTATGAATTTGAAAAAATCATTTAGTTTGTGTGCCCATGCAGTCAGAGGAATGTATACAACGAATTCCATGATTCTAGCTGCGACCATTTGGATGGTACCATTTTTATCCCATTTTTACTATTTTACCCCCTTAAGAGTACGACTTTCTAAAATCTCTTGATTTTACGTGTCTACGCTATTAGAGGGATGTACACACCGAATTTCATCATTCTAGCTGTAGTCGTTTATTTGGTACTATTTTTATCCCTCTGTGCCCATTGTATCTCTTAAAGGTACGAATTTGGACAAAACCTTTTATTTTTTGTGTCTACGTAGTCAGGGGAATGTATACTCCGAATTTCATGACTCTAGCTGCGGTTATTTGGTTGGTACTATTTTGATAACCTTTTTTCAATTTTAACTCCAAAAAGTACGAATTTCGAATTTTACGAGTCTTTTATTTTACGAGTCTACGTAATCAGAGGAGTATATACATTCATTATTCTAAGTGCAGCCATTTTTATCCCTCTATTCCCATTTTATCCCTTAAAAGTACGAATTTGGAAAAATACTTTTATAGTATGTCTCTACTCAGTTAGGTACCATTTTTTCCCTTTTTGTCCCATTTCAGCCCTACGAATAAAAATTACTTTATGGTGCACGTTTTTGTTATAGGGGGGAATGCGCATACCCGATACCAAGTACAAGCAGACAAATTTAAAAAAGTATGCTTAAATACTCTAAAATATTAGGTATTATTATGGGTATTTTTAGTCCTTCTGAGGGAAAAATTGTTCTCTTTGGGCCGATTTCACTCAGTTTCAATCCCAACCGATCTACGACTATAAGACGCATTTATGGAAAATTTTGACGTCCTAGCTCCTTTCGTATAGATGCTAGCGTGCTTTCAACAGACGGACAGATGGGCGGACGGACGGATATGGCTAGATCGTCTTAGAATTTTATGACGATCAAGAATATATATACTTTATAGGGTCTCAGGTCGATATTTCAAGGTGTTACAAACGGAATGACTAAGTTAGTATACCCCCTTCCTGGAGGTGGAGGGGATAAAAACTGGAAAATTCCTCGCCGAATTCCTTATTCCTTCCGAATAAATAATTGTTCCAGCCTGACCTAAATATAATGTAAGTATATTATATTAAGATATTATATATATATATATGTATATTAAGAATTAAGAAATGTGCTTTTTCTTAAAACTAAGTTAATGTGTTTACTGAAGTTTATGCCGAGTTCTTCATAGATTTAAGTATTAATGAACTTTACCTGAAATTGTTTAGAAAATTCTTAAATATTAATCTAAGAAGCTATTCTCGTTCGCTATTCTCTGCAGAAACTTATTTCTTAAATACTTCAAGTATTATTCTAAACAACCACTGCGAAGACGCCTATCTTGCCTTCGCAGCAAACACGGATTAAAAGCTCAACTCTTTAAGGCAGAGAAATCATGAAACTTTTGAGAAATGTTTCATGTTTTGATTTTTTGTATTAGTTTTGCATACTCTGAAGCAAAATCATAAGTTTGAATTATTTTAGTTAAATTTAACTTATTTTAAATTCACTTTTTTCCTTGAATCAAGTAAAATTTTCCTCAGTTTGAGTAAAAATTTACTTGTTTTGAGGAAAAAATTAGCAAAATTGTCCTCAGTTTAAGTAAATATTTACTTGATTTGAGCAAAAATTTACTTAGTTTTAGGAAATTTTCAGCAACATTTTACTCAGATTTAGTTAAAATTTACTTGGTTTTAGGAAAAATTTACTTAGTTTAGGAATATGAATTTAGTAAAAATTTACTTGGCTTTAGGAAAAAATTACTTAGATTTAGAAAAATTTCAGCAAAATTTTACTTAGATTTAGTAAAAATGTACCTTAGATTTAGGAAAATTTCAGCAAAATTTTACTTAGATTTAGTAAAAATGTACCTGGTTTAACGAAACGCTTACTGGAATTTTCCTTAGTTTGAGTAAATATTTACTTGGTTTGCGGAAAATTGAACTAGAATCAAGTTCAAAACATGTATTACTTTCAAGGAAAAGTTTGAACTTGATATGAGGAAATATTGCTTTAGTGCTATACGAAGTTCAATTTTCCTAAATTTTAGTTAATTTTACCTCGTTATAGGGTTCACTTTTTTCTGAGTGTAAATAGATACGCCAATAAGCAAAATTGTCGTATTTATAGCGAAGACAAGTCGTTAACGAATATCCATTACATCCATTAAAATTGACTGTTTGGTGCGGTTTACACGTCCTTATTTCTTTCGAAATAATGAAGGAGCTGCCGGCGAGTACTATCGAGCCATGCTGACTACATTTTTGTTTCCACAAATTAATCAGGTAAATATCAACGACATTTGGTTCCAACAAGACGGCGGCACAGCTCGCTTAACAATCGATTTATTGCAAAATCAATTTGGTGACAACTTTATTTCCAGAAGTGGTCCTGTTCACTAGCCCCCACGTTCATGTGATTTAACGCCTCTGAATTGCTTTTGGGGACTTTGTTAAGTCATTGCTCTATGTCCATATTCAAACCACCATTGACATTGGAAAAAGTAGTCAAAAATTGGACTGAACGAATGAACCATGTAATTCGTGGCCGCGGCGGACATATTTTTTAAAAAATAAATGTCATAAAATTATCTAGCCGATTGTAATAAAAACCTTTCTTCCAACAATATTTGTGTCTTGTATTATCATTTGATGTTCACTTAGAAACATGTAAAATTGTCTTACGATGTAATACATAAATTAATAATTGTTCTAGTGTTGCTCTCGTAAACGTTTCTGATGTAGATTATCATTTACATAAACGATCGATAACACCCCAATTTAACCTTTCATTGAGTAAAAATGTAATAAATTGTAATAACAAATTGTAAAACAAAACATATCTATTATAAAGTGTGATTTTTTTGAGGTTAGGATTTTCATGCATTAGTATTTGACAGATCACGTGGGATTTCAGACATGGTGTCAAAGAGAAAGATGCTCAGTATGCTTTGACATTTCATCATGAATAGACTTACTAAGGAGCAACGCTTGCAAATCATTGAATTTTATTACCAAAATCAGTGTTCGGTTCGAAATTTTTATCGACAAATTTTGTTCAGCGATGAGGCTCATTTCTGGTTGAATGGCTACGTAAATAAACAAAATTGCCGCATTTGGAGTGAAGAGCAACCAGAAGCCGTTCAAGAACTGCCCATGCATCCCGAAAAATGCACTGTTTGGTGTGGTTTGTACGCTGGTGGAATCATTGGACCGTATTTTTTCAAAGATGCTGTTGGACGCAACGTTACGGTGAATGGCGATCGCTATCGTTCGATGCTAACAAACTTTTTGTTGCCAAAAATGGAAGAACTGAACTTAGTTGACATGAGGTTTCAACAAGATGGCGCTACATGCCACACAGCTCGCGATTCTATGGCCATTTTGAGGGAAAACTTCGGAGAACAATTCATCTCAAGAAATGGACCGGTAAGTTGGCCACCAAGATCATGCGATTTGACGCCTTTAGACTATTTTTTGTGGGGCTACGTCAAGTCTAAAGTCTACAGAAATAAGCCAGCAACTATTCCAGCTTTGGAAGACAACATTTCCGAAGAAATTCGGGCTATTCCGGCCGAAATGCTCGAAAAAGTTGCCCAAAATTGGACTTTCCGAATGGACCACCTAAGACGCAGCCGCGGTCAACATTTAAATGAAATTATCTTCAAAAAGTAAATGTCATGGACCAATCTAACGTTTCAAATAAAGAACCGATGAGATTTTGCAAATTTTATGCGTTTTTTTAAAAAAAAAGTTATCAAGCTCTTAAAAAATCACCCTTTATATGACCTTTTTGCTAGATCTAGCATAACATCATATCTAACTAATTATTTTTATGCTTTCCACAGTGGAAAACGACTTTGTCAATGTAGTTTTCGCGCGAACATTGATCCTAAAATATCGGATTTGGAAAAATCATTTATGTTGAGCGTCGATACTTTTAGAGGAGTGTTTACACCGAATACTCAGTATGACCATTTTTAAAAAAAGTCGTTACACTTGAGTCGGATGATATACGTATGGAACTATAGGCAACATAGAGGCAATTGGCTTTTTTTCATTTCCTCATCCTGTTGTCCCTTCGCAAAAATACTTCAAATTTCATACTTATTTGTATTTGTTTAGCATTGAGAATATTTTTGGCAAATACATGCATGCTGAACCGGTGGTGAAAATAGGCTATATAAATATTTGATATTTTCAGTGGGCGTGGCACCTCCCACACAAATTGAGGATTTATTCGTTTTTTATAAATTAGCATATTCGGAGTACTGTTGCAGCTGGATTCTTGAATTTTTGTGAAAGTTCACTAATTGTTAGTTTGCACAAAATGCCAAAAATGGGCGGCATTGGAAAAGTGGGCGTGGTACCTCACGTACGAAGTTAAAACCATATCGAATATTATCAGTTCTATAACACCGATAGTGCTGAAATTTTGTGTGAGTAGATCCAGTGTAAATAGTTGTGCAAAGATGGGCGGAAAGTGGGCGTGACCCTTCCCATATAAAATTAAAACCGCTTTTAGAGTATTTCGACACCGAGATGGGCGGAAAGTGGCTGTGACCCTTCCCATACGAAATTAAAACCTGTTTTAGAATGTATTCGACACCGAGACTCCTAAATTGTTGTATGAGTTAATTTAGTTGAACCTGCTTAGACAATATACAAATGGGCGGGATTTGAAAGATAAGGAATTTTTGATTTGAATTTTGTAAAATTACACGTTTTCTTTTCATTTTCTTAGCACAATAGTCAAAAACTGACTGAAACCCCGCCCGCTTCGCAAGCAAAAAACAAAGCAAAGTATACATATAATTATAAATTATACTATGGAGCTTTATAAAAAATAAACTAATCAAACTTGATATTTTTAATTGGATATGAATTGTATCAGAATGTCACTTATTAATATTCATTTGATATAAATAATATATTCTTGTTGACGATAATAATTAAATAATTTTCTGCGATTTTTTATCATATATAAGTATATATAAGTATATAAGTAAAATTCTAAGAAGAAATGCCCTTTCTGATTTGGAAAAGGAGACATTTCTGCTTTTATAACTCAAAAATTATAAATTTATAAAAATTTCACGATTAATTCGACGCCTCCGAACAGGTCTGAAAAGCGAGTCTTGTAGGAGAGACGTTAAACATTTATTTTATTTAACTTAGTTATAACATTTAGAACGTGGAATAATGTGAGAATTTGGTTTTAGATTTGATTGCGAAGAACATAATGACATTATTACAATTGTACAATAATGCTTCATGTGTAAACACCACTTTTCTCCTTTAATACTTCACTATCTAAGTAAGGGAACACGGCGTTATTATTGTGTGATAAGTGTAAACGCGGGAAATGATTTTGGATGCGATTCTTTGCAAGTAGGAGAGAATTCAGACCAAAAATCTCACTTAACAAACTCACCAACTCTCACCAAAAATCTTTTGACACAATAGCATAATCTAAAAGCTGCTGAAGGAAATTTTAACTAAAAAATAGCTTTTTCTTAAAATTGAGTTTACTAAAATGTATGCCGAGTTCTTTATACATTTAAGTATTAATGAACTTATAAACAAGTAAGTAAGCTTCAGTCGGCTAAACCGACTTATATATACCCTCACTCTCAGAGAACATATATACGGAATTTATAAAGAATTAAATTTAACGTAGGGCAGGATAATTTGTGTACCACATTTATAAAACAATTGTAAAAACATGATCGAATATCATGTCGTAGTGGATCCCATGCACCGGATGGATACCATATTACCTAGTATAGAGACAATTGTGTGGGAGGTACAAGAAGGGGCGTGGTTAAAGCGTAAATATTTTTTATATTTAAAGTGATTATAAAAACATTTTCAAATATCAAATTGCAAATGATTTTGACTACCCGTATTGATGTTATGCCGATTTTATTGTAACCAAAGTTTATGCCACTTTGTGTGGGAGGTAGCAGAAGGGGTGTGGCAATATCGCTCATATTCTACATGAATGTAAACAATATAAAAACATTGCTAAATATCAAATTTCGCAGTATTCCGATCATCAGTATAGAAGTTATGACATCTTTAATTATAAGTAGTTTGAGTGATTTGTGTGATTTGTGTGGGAGGTACTGGAAGGGGCATGTCAAAATCCGCTATATTTTGCACACTTAAAGTGATTATAAAAAACTTTATCAAATACCAAAATATAGCTGATTCCGAATATCCGTGTGGAACTTATATGGGTTTTAATTTAACATTGGAATATGGACTATTTGTGTGGGAGGTAACAGAAGGGGCGTGGCAATTTCGCTCATCTTCGAACTTAAACTAAGTTTGGGAAAAATGTTACCATGAGCAAAGTTTGAATCGATTCCTTAACTCCTTTCGAGAGTTATCGTGTGCAGCAGCCAGCCAGACAGACGGACATGGCTCAAACACCTTAAAAAGTTGTGAAGTGGATTTGGTCCAAACATACTTGGGGTCTTAAGTCACTCCTTCAATGCGTTACACTTTTTTCTGTCCCAAATGATATATACCCTCCTACTCTTTAGAGTGAGGGTATAAAAATAACTTGAAATTGTTTAGAAAATTCTTGAATATCAATCTAAGAAGCAATTCTTATTCTTAGATACTTCAAATAATATTCTAAACAAACATTGCGAATGCGCCTATCTTGCCTTCGCAGCAATCATGGAGTAAAAGCTCAACTCTTTATGGCAGAGGTATCATGAAACTTTTGAGAAATATTTCATGTCGTCATTTTTTGTTTCACATTAGTTTTACATACTCTGAAGCAAAATCATTTGTTTGAATTATTTTAGTTAAATTGAATTTATTTTAAGTTCAATTTTTTCCTTGTATCAAGTAAAATGTGCCTCAGTTTAAGTAAAAATATACTTGTTTTGAGGAAAAAATCAGCAAATTTGTACTAGGTTTAAGTAAATATTTACTTGATTTTAGTAAAAATTTACTTAGTTCTAGGAAAATTGCAGCAACATTTTACTTAGATTTAGTAAACATTTACTTGGTTTGAGTAAAAATTTACTTAGTTTTAGGAATTTTTTACTTAAATTTAGTAAAAATTTACTTGGTTTGGGGAAAAATTTACATAAATTTAGAAAATTTTAGCAAAATTTTACTTAGAGTACTTTGTTTGAGAAAAAACATTTTTTTTAAGTTTGAGTAAATATTTATTTGGTTTGAGGAAAAATTGAACTAGAATCAAGTTCAAAGCATGTACTACTTCCAGGGAAAAGTTTGAACTTGATATGAGGGGAAATATTGCTTTAGCGCTATACGAAGTTCAATTTTCCTAAATTTTAGTTCATTTTAACTCATTACAGGGTTTAATTTTTTCTGAGTGTATATATTTATTCATTTCTTCTTCTGGGGAAAATATGATCGAAGCGTCAGGCAAAAACGAAATCTACGGAAAATTCGAAAAATATTTCTCCAAGAAACATGAATTCCTAGCCCTCGGAAATCGACTTCAAATCTATACATTTTGGTCATCTGTCTCAAATTTGATGCTGATTTCAGCGGGCTAGAAATTCATATTAGACCCATGATTTCTTGGAGAAATGTTCTTAGAATTTTCCGTAGATTACGTTTTTGCCTGTCACTTTGTGCGAAAAAAAAATCGACCCGCCCTAATATTTGTAATTCATATTATTTTTTCGCAAAATAAAAACATGTGCAAACACTTTCTGACAAATTTGAAATCATGTCATATTACGGTAAAACTTTTTCTTTTGTAAAAAACACATTAATTTTTATTTATTTTGATGTGTTTTTTATTAGATTATATCAACAATCAAGCGATAATTGTGCGAATTTAGACTTTTGGACAGTGAAATGGCTCATGTGACCTATAGTGCAGTGGGTATAATAATCCTTCATAAAATGTTTTACCGGGGAATCTATAAATTTCAAATGAATGAATTTTAATATATGAATATGAATTTTCTTGTCGACCCTTGTCATAAGTACGAAATGCAATTTCGTTGAAATAACGACAATTAAAAATAGACGTGTTTGATTTACCACATGTGGATATACCCGTATAACTATGATAATTTAGATATATTGCAAAGATTCAAAAAAGAAAAAAATCTTGAAAATCCGCAAAAAAACTGGAATCAATTTTCGTACCAATTTTAGAACTAATTTTATTTTAACACAAATTTGCACAATCTACACTCAGCAAAATAGCATTCCCATACTCCAATTTAGTTCAACAATTTTAAAAAAATTAAAAAAGTTAACTAAGTACGAGTAAAACAGATTTAGTAAAAATTTACTTAGTTTTAGGAAAAATTTACTTAGATTTAGGAAAAATTTCAGCAAAATTTTACTTGGATTTAGTAAAAATATACTTGGTTTGAGGAAAAACTAACTGCAATTTTTCTCAGTTTGAGTAAATATTTACTTGGTTTGAGGAAAATTGAACTAGAATCAGGATCAAAGCATGCACTACTTTCAAGTTTGAACTTGATATGAGGAAATATTGCTTTAGTGCTATACGAAGTTCAATTTTCCTAAATTTTAGTTCATTAGTTACTATAATTAGTAACTAATTATGGGGTTCAATTTTTACTGAGTGTAGGGAGCCTAAGCAGTTCTAAGAATAACTAGAACAATAAGAATGAAACACTTACAACCAAAGCATTTTTGCTCGTAATTTTTAATCCTTTTATCATGTAACGTATAGATGGCATTGTGATAAATGGTGTATGTCGTCTATATGCCGGAGGGTTCTAATAGTGTCCGGAGAATGTCTGCAGCACTTGCGCGTTAAAATTATTGTAAAACTTTTAAAAACCGAATCTTTTATAACTTTTTATTTTTTATTTTTACGAAACTTAAGTTTGCCTTATAAGGTTTTCCATTCAAATTGAATAAAATAAAACGTTTTTTTAATTAAACATTCACAAATCAACATCAGCAACAAACATGTCTTTGCACAGCACACGAATATCGTTGTCGTCGTCGAAGTTGCCGTAGTAACTTGGCTTTGGAATGAATATTGACTGTTGACGGCTTTAGCGGCTACAACACACTGAATTACCAAATGACCAACAGGTATCAGTTAACATCAATAGCATGTGTGAGAGCTGCCTGTGAACACACACAAACACTCGCACACAACACTTAAATGGGGGGGAAGTTTATTGAGTTTTTCGGGTGGAGGTTTCAAAAGTATTTTTTAACTTTTTTACTCAACACTGGTAATTGGTAAATAAAAGGGGGTGGTTTTGTGCGCGTTCGCTCGTAACTCGATACATATACTCGCGAACTCACCGCTATGAAGCTAATTTCCGAGTGCATACATGTGTCATATATCCATCATCCATACAGACAGTATGAACCTATATTTAGTAGATATCTGGTTTGAATGCATGCAACAAATAATGATCAAAATATTAGCACACTTTATGGGGATTTGTAATGTGTTTTCGTATAACCTCCATTAAGTCGATTTAGCGATTCTGCGTGTATATCTATGAAAAGCACGCTAGTACTTCAACAGAATAAAGTAACTGACCTAATAAGCTTACTCCAATAAAATTTTACATTTTGTAGGGTTACGGCATTTGGATAACTTTTATGATAACAATAGTTTATAAACGGTGTATCGTCCTTTGTCCTAAACTCGATAAAAGTTATCAAAATTCAATTTTTATCAGAAGGCTTTGCAGCGATTTTTCAACAAAACATCCACAATCATTAAGATAAAGTCCGCGTAAGCGAAAGCCATCTGAAGACTGTCTTCACTGGCCAGAAATCACGACAAAGTGAGAAGCCATATAAAAAATATAGCACTTTAGTTATACTTATTTATAGAACATTGCCCGATGGTATTCTAAGCTCGAAAATTATATTACATTTTTTGTGGATAGATTTTTTTTTAATTTTTATTAAAATTCCAATTTTCGTCTGAGGTACCTATAATTTTGACAAGTAATTTATAAAATGTTGCGAAAATTATTTTTTTACTTATACAACTTCTATATTTATCCATGGAAATTGTCAGTGTCTTCTTCGTCAGAATGCTAGCTAGCTATAGGGAGGACCATTAAATATTTTAAATTTGAACTACCGATTACATTTCGTTTTTATTTTCAGGTTTATGTTTGACATTTGCAAATTCCGACACTACGCTCGAACAAAATTGGAAAATAAGAAATTTACGTGGAAAATGTTCGTGTTTTCAGATGAAGCTCATTTTCATCTCGGTGATTCAGAGAACCCACGCGTGACTATTGAGAATCCAATGCATCCAAAACGAGAAATTGGGTTGATCGGAAGAAATGGTAGTCAAATGAATGACCAAGTTCAATCTTTCCAATAAAACCAAAGTTTGAACAAATAATCTGTACTCTTTTATATCCGATTCTAATTTTAAATTTTATATAGCGCATCCTACAATAAAACAAGTAGAAACGGCGTTAAGTTCGGTCAGGCCGAACTTTATATACCCTCCACCATGGATTGCATTCCACAGAGGTTGTCGGTTTTCGTAGAAGTGCAGTAATATTACAGGAAAATATAAATTTTGTAATATTGCGAAACCAGAACAAATACAAATATTGAAAAAATAATTATATAAATAAATATAATATTTTAATTACATCAAACCATTATCCATTTCAAATCAAAAAATAAATATTCTTATATTTATATTTTCAAACTATTTATATTTTTCACTATCTTCCATAAATATTGGAAGATAGTGGGTGCTACAGTTGGTTGTACTTCCATTCTATTTTCATTCCAAAAGCAAAGTGCAAAATAACCTAACTTCATGATTCAACCAATTTTTGCCGTAAAAGAAAAAGTACGAATTCCATGATTCCAGCTGCGCCCACTTGGTTGGTACCATTTTTACCCCCTTGACATTTCTACGCAATTAGAATTTCATCATTCTAGCTGTAGTCGTCTAGTTGGTACTTTTTTATTCCCGTGTACAATTGTATCCCTTGAAAGTACGAATTTCGAAAAATTCGTTTATTTTTCGTGTCTACGTAGTCTGAGGAATGTATACCCCGGATTGCATGACTCTAGCTGCGGTCATTTGGTTGGTACTATTTGTATCCCCTTTTTCCATTTTAACTCCAAAAAGTACGAATTTCGAAAAATCTGTTTATTTCAAGTGTCTACGCAATCAGAGGAATGTATACACCGAATTTCATTATTCTAGGTGTAGCCGTTTGGTTGGTACCATTTTTATCCCTCCGTACCCATTGTATCCCTTGAAAGTACGAATTTGGAAAAAAACCCTTTTATTTTTCTTGTCTACGTAGTCAAAGGAATGTATACTCCTAATTTCATGACTCTAGCTACGATCATTTTATTGGTACTATTTTTATCCCCTTTTTCAGTTTAACCCCAAAACGTACGAATTTTAAAAAATCCGTGTATTTTACTTATCTATGCAATCAGAGGAATGTATACACCGAATTTCATTATTCTAGGTACAGCCGTTTGGTTGGTACCATTTTTATCCCTCTATTCCCATTTTACCCCTTAAAAGTACGAATTTGGAAAAAATACTTTTATATTATGTATCTACTCAACTAGAGGAATGTACACCCCGAATTTCGTGTTTCTAGCTGTTGTCGTTTAATATGTACCATTTTTATCCCTTTTTTGCCCCATTTCACCCCCTACAAATAAGAATTACTTTATGGTGCACGTTTTTGCTATAAGGGGAATGTGCGTACCAAATATTAAGCAAATATAAACAGACATATTCAAAAAACATGCTTAAATACGCTAAAATATTAGGGATTATTATGGGTATTTTTAGTCCTTGACGACTATAAGACACATTTGTGGAAAATTTGAACATTCTAGCTCCTTTTGTTTAGATGCTAGCGTGCTTTCAACAGACGGACGGACATGGGCTAGATCGCCTTAGAATTTTATGACGATCAAGAATATATATACTTTATAGGGTCTCAGGTCGATATTTCAAGGTGTTACAAACGGAATGACAAAGTTAGTATATCCCCATCCTGGAGGTGGGGGTATAAAAATATTTTGGACTTATTTTTATGCGGTTTTTAGTGCCAGCAAAAAACGATTTTTTATTTTTTAAATCAATAAATAAACATACGGTGCGAAAAATATCTCGATAGATTTATCGATTTATACACTCAGAAAAATTGCGTTCCTAAATTTGAGTAAAATCCATACTCCAATTCAGTTGAACAATTTTACTCCAGTTTAGTAAAAATTTCCTTGAAAATATGAAAATTAACTAAGTATGAGTAACTTTTCCTTATTTCAAAGTCATAGCAAATACTTCAATTAATAGAATAGTAGTGAATTTACTTAAAAACATTTCATTGAATCTAATAAAAAAAATTCTTACAATTGATTGAATTTATAGTTGTGTGGAATACAATTTCCAAGGTTTTAATTAAGAAAAATATTAAGAGCTTATTGCATGGAAAAAATTCCATTTACAAAAATTTTAACTAAAAAATGTGCTTTACTTAAAATTAAATTAATGCGTATACTGAAATTTCCCAACAAAAACTTGGTATTGACACCTCATTTTTTTAGCTTTACCTAGTAATGACAGCTCGTTACGCCCTTTATTATTTAGAAGTATGAAATAATTACTTCCTTATGGTATGATTTAAATAAGTAGTTATTGGTAAGCTAAATTTCGAAGAACATCAGATTTTAAAAATTAATTTTCTACATTTTTGTGGTGAGTCAGAGAATAGCAGTGCTGTTTTTATCGCATCTTAGTTATTGAGGCTTAAAGAAAAACAAGTCAATACAAAGTATATAATTTAATAAAAATGTTGCTTTCATCACTTATTAAGCCCATTATTGTGAATACATTATTTGGCTAGTTATCAATAATGGCTTATTTTGTATCTTCCTGACGCCACTTACTTTACAACTCGTTTAGAAGTACTCATTTATTAACTTTTCGTAAGCGTGCGTGGAAGTACTTATTTTTTTACAATCCCTTTATAAAAATAATTAGAAACGGATCCGAAAAATAAGTAGTGAAGGTTTTTGATGTTGCCTTATTCTCCACATTACTTGGTATTGAGAGTTTTTGCTGGGTTATGCTGAGTTCTTCATACATTTAAGTATTAATGAACTTATAAAAATTCACTTGAAATTGTTTAGAAAATTCTTGAGTATTAATCTAAGAAGCCATTCTCGGTCGTTTGCAGAGACTTATTTCTTAAATAATTCATGTATTTTTCTACACAACCTTCGCCTATCTTGCATTCGCAGCTATCATGGTGTAATACCTCAAGTATTTATGGCAGAGGTATCATGACACTTTTGAGAAATATTTCATGTTGCCATTTTTTATACTTGTTCAGCATACTCTGAAGCAAAATCATTTATTTGCATTTTTTAGTTAAATTGAACTTATTTTAAGTTCACTTATTTCCTTGTATCAAGTAGAATTTTCCTCAGTTTAAGTAAAAATTTAGTTGTTCTGAGGAAAAAATCAGCAAAATTGTCCTCAGTTCAAGTAAATATGTGCTTGATTTGAGTAAAAATTAACTTAGTTTTAGGAAATTTTCGGTAAAATTTTACTTAGATCTGATTTGAGGTAAAACTTACTGGATTTTTTCTCAGTTTGAGTAAATATTTACTTGGTTTGATTAAAATTGAACTAGAATCAAGTTCAAAGCATGTACTACTTTCAAGGAAAAGTTTGAACTTGATATGGGGAAATATTGCTTTAGCGCTATACGAAGTTTAATTTTCCTATATTTTAGTTCATTTTAACTCATTATAATAATAAGAGGCTACAAAAATATACTAAACATTTTATAATCGGTGCTTTGCGATTTGAGAATTTTTGATAATAGAAATTTTTTTATTAAAAAATTGAGAACTTTGGATTGGACCTCCCTGGAAGTTCCGTTGGCTAAAATGATTCAAAATGACATTATACGCTTCTAAATTAAGTCTTCTTTACGATAGATAACAGAAATGTGCACCTAAGGGAAGGAAAAAAGTTAGAAGCGAAATAATACTGTTGCCTTAAAAAAAAAAAACTTAAAAAGGGACCCTTTTAGGATGTTTTGTCTTTAGGAGTGTATAACTTCTGATTGTAGTAAAAAAATTTGAACCACTTTTTGGATTAGTTTATTTCAGTTTTAAACAGTTTTAAATTTGAGCTAAACAAAGAAGACAGGCGTTTTTTCAACAACAACCAATTAAATTTTTTAAATTAAAATCTTGAGTGAATTTTGGAATATTTGATAATTGAGACAAATAGTTTTTTGATCGGTTGGGATTGAAAATGTTCGAAAGCGGCATATATATATATGTCCCAATATTTACATAATGAAAATTAAATTAATACCCGTTTCACGCTTAAAACACACGAACATAATTAAAGAGAACAAATCAGAAGATCCACTAGTGATTGTGATGTATTTGCCTCGAATGAGTTGTAAATTAATTGGAGGTAAATCATGTATAACATAACAGGTACTCACTCATTCAACTGTACATTGCCCACCTACATATGCACACTTTTAAAGAGACTGAGAGTGAGTGCGTGTGAGAGAGAGTGGAAGAGGGACTAATTGCTGACCTTTTCTGCAAAAGTCTGAGAAGTTACTTAATAACGGTAGTAAACTCAAGTTTGCCAATCGTCGCAGCGCACTCACATACGTGTACAGTGGTCACAACTAATATTTACACATCAACTGAACTTGCCAGCAACTGGAAAGATGGGCTTTGTCTGCCAACTAACTGACATTACAAATTAAAATGGGCCGCACATCTACTTCCTGGAAGAAGGAGGAGCCTGGGTCTGCCTTGAGTTTCTTCCTAGGAAGCCAGCAAAAGAGCATTGTCAGAATGACGGACAAAATTTCCTCATGTCAAAATTTCCCATGTCAAAATTTCCCAACACATGAAATTGGAAAAATACAACTCTGTGATTTGTGTGACGTGAGTGACCCATTTCTCGCCTGGAAGTGGTAAAGTGTAAACTATACAAACAAACAGGTCATGGAGATTTATATACCGCAAGTTAATTTAAAAAATATTTAAATGTCAGTAAAATAATGATTGAATTTCTAACAAGTGAAATAAAAAATTCCAGAAATTAATGGATATACTGGAATTGTGTATGTGGAGTATGTTGAAAAAAAAGTTGGCGATGATTCATCTATCTATCCAGTTGCACTAGTTTACAAACATTTGGTCGAAGGACTGTGTATAACATTCTCGAAAACAATATTAATTTTTTGTGGATGATTTTTTAAAAAATCTAATTTTCATCGAAAGAAATAGAAAAAAATCAAACAATGCCTATTTAACAAGTAAGTAAAATTCAGACGGTTAAAAATACAGGGTTTACCAACAAGAAGTGTTCTTTTGATTCACCCGGTATTTCGGTAGCTGTCACTTTTGAAGCTTTTATTCTTTGGCACTTGACAAGTAGAAACTAGGCCATTACTAATAATAAAAAATGGAACGATACACACTTCAACAACGCGTTGAAATTATTAAAATTAATGAATGAAAATGATCCGGAATTCCATTGTAAAATCATGTTGACTGATGAGGCCCATTTCCACCTCGGTGGCTACGCCAACAAACAAAATTGTCGCATCTGGGGCTCGGAAAACCCAAGAGTTATTGTTGAGAAGCCTCTCCATCCTCATCGTGTGACTGTTTGGTGCGGTTTATGGTCAGGCGGTGTCTTTGGACCTTATTTTTTCGAAAATGAGTTAGGATCAACAGTAACTGTGAATGGATTGCGCTATCGAGAGATGAATAATGATTTTTTATGGTCGGAGTTGGATGGTATTGATCTGGACAACGTTTACTTTCGACAACGAAACCATAGCTCTTTTACGGGAAAAGTTTCCGGGCCGTGTTATCTCTCGAAGAGGTGATCACAATTGACCACCGAGATCTTGTGATTGAACACCTTGCGACTTCTTCCTTTGGGACCACGTGAAAGATAATGTCTACACCAACAGCCCAGCGTCGATTCAAGACCTCAAAGATAGAATTCGTGAGGCTATCGAGGACATAGGGCAGTCACTTTGCGATTTTGTTATGGAATATTTCATGAATAGGATATGGTCCTGTAAGCGTCGCCGTGGGGGCCATTTGGCTGATGTTGTTTTTCATTATTAACGGCATACCTTCCTCTTTATTATGAAATAAACATCCGATCATATATCTCAAAAAATGGCATTTTTCTTTGAATACCAAAATAACACCTCTTGTTGGAAAACCCTGTACTTATATAAAATAAATTAATTTTAGGTAGGTTGGGGTGATTTGTGTGGGAGGTGCCAGAAGGGGCGTGGCAAAACCCGCCATATCTTGAACGCTTAAAGTGCTTATAAAAACGTTATCATATATCAAAATATAGCTAATTCCGACTATCCATGTGGAAGTTATATTGGTTTTAATTGAACATAGAAATGTGGCACATTTGTGTGGGAGGTAAGAGAAGGGGCGTGGCAATTTCACCCATCTTCGAACTTAAACTACGTTTGGGCAAAATATTAACATGTGCAAAGTTTGAATTGATTCCTCAACTCCTTTCGAGGCTTATCGTGTACACCAGACAGCTAGACAGACTGACGGACATGGCTCAAACAACTTGAAACGGATTTGATCCAAACATACTTACGGTCTTAAGCCACTCCTTCAATGCGTTACACTTTTTTCTGTCGCATATGATATACATATACCATCCTACTCTGTAGAGTGAGGGTATAAATACATAGGATCTGGCATGAAACAAACGTATGTATGCGAATAATAACTGTGGACACTGTACTTGTATTTACGTAATTTTTGTAATTTTATAAAGTTTAACTTTTACAACTAAAGTTTGTGTTTATGCTGCAGCCAAAAAAAATACAGTAACTTTATGGACTAAACGTGGCAAAAGAGACCTCCAAGAATTGATCATTTTTCGGCCAAGATCAACAACACAGTGCACTGCACAGTGGGGGAATTCGGGTCCGATTTGAATGATATTTCACATATAGCTAGCTGAAATGTTTTCGAATTTAAGGCAAGGAAATTTCGGTTTTCAGAAATCTTAAAATATTCGCCACATGATATAAGTAGCCAATAAGTTGTATTTTGAAATTAAATAATGTGTTGGTAGAGATCTATAATTGTCTCATTTTATCCAATTTGTTTGGCGTATGGACCAAACAAGTGTTTACCCGACGATATAAATATAAGTCAAATTACAACATAACCTATACCAATATGGGACATTTGAACCGAAAAGCAATTGATTATATTAACAATATTGATTATCAATTGAAATCGATTAAAATATGTGATTTCCAGAGTGGTAAAGATAAATTGAATATATTAATAATACGTATATTGTCTCGAACTAAAGTTCGAGCTAAACTCGTTTTCTCTATCAGTCTGAAACGCAATAAATTCAGACCTCTTATTTTTTTTGCATTTCTATTAACAGCAACAATTTTTAGAAGACTCTACAAACTTTTTAGCTGAAGCAATACTGCAAAAAGCTGTTGTTATGGCAGAAAAACAATCTTTGCAATACCCTCCACCTATGGATGGGGGTATGTATATTCATTTTGTCATTCCGTCTGTAACACCTTGAAATATTCATCGGACACGCCAGAAAGTATATATATTCTGGGTCGTGGTAATATTCTAAGACGATCTAGCCATTTCCTGCTGCCGAACGAAATGAGCTAGGAGGTTAAAATTTTCCGTAAATAGTTGCACATCGTTTGGGCTTAAAAGTGGGCGAAATCGGACCAGAGGGAAAATGTTTTCCCTATCAAGGACTGAAAATACTCCTATTCGGATTATTTGAAAATGTCCGTTTGAAATTTGTTACGGACATTCCTCTTGTAACTTTAAAGCACCAACATGTAAAAAAAATAGCGGCCGAAATGGGACAAATAGGGTTAAAAATGGTACCTTTGATACGACAACAGCTAGAAACGTGAAATTCGGTGAGTACATCCCTGTAATTGCGTAGACTCGTAGGAATTTTGCGAAAATTGTACTTTTTAGGGATACAATCGGAAAAGAGGGATAAAAATGGTACCAACCAAATCGCTGAAGTTGAAATCATGAAACTCGATGTAGGCATTCATCTGAATGGGTACACGCGAAACATAAAGGAATTTTTCAAAATGTGTACTTTTAGACAGAAAATCGAGCGAAAGGGCATACAAATGGTACCAACCAGACGGCTGCAGTTAGAATAGAAAAATTCAATGTGTACTGCGTAAACACGAAAAAGTAAAAACGACGTTAAGTTCGGCCGGGCCGAACTTTATATACCCTCCACCATGGATTGCATTCCACAGAGGTTGTCGGTTTTCGTAGAAGTGCAGTAATATTACAGGAAAATATAAATTTTGTAATATAGCCAAACCAAAACAAATACAAATATTGAAAAAATAATTATATAAATAAATATAATATTTTAATTACATCAAACCATTATCTATTTCAAATTAAAAAATAAATATTCTTATATTTATATTTTCAAAAAGCTTAAATACCATAATTATCGGAAGATAGTGGGTGCTACAGTTTGTTGTACTTCTATTCTATTTTAATTCCAAAACTACAAATTTTGAAAATCCATTATCAGACGTACATGTGCAAAATAACCTAACTTCATGATTCAACCAATTTTTGCCGTAAAAGAACAAGTACGAATTCCATGATTCCAGCTGTGCCCATTTGGTTGGTACCATTTTTACCCCCTTGACATTTCTACGCAATTAGAATTTCATAATTCTAGCTGTAGTCGTTTAGTTGGTACTTTTTTATCCCCCTGTACAATTGTATCCCTTGAAAGTACGAATTTCGAAAAATTCGTCTATTTTCCGTGTCTACGCAGTCAGAGGAATGTGTACTCCGAATTTCCTGACTCTAGCTGCGGTCATTTGATTGGTACCATTTGTATCCCCTTTTTTTCTTTTTAACCCCAAAAAGTACGAATTTCGAAAAATCTGTTTATTTTAAGTGTCTACGCAATCAGAGGAATGTATACACCGAATTTCATTATTCAAGGTGTAGCCGTTTGCTTGGTACCATTTTTATCCCTCCGTACCCATTGCATCCCATGAAAGTACGAATTTGGAAAAAAACCTTTTATTTTTCATGTCTACGTAGTCAAATGTATGTATACTCCGAATTTCATGACTCTAGCTGCGGTCATTTGGTTGGTACTATTTTTATCCCCTTTTTCTATTTTGACCCCTAAAAGTACGAATTTCGAAAAATCAGTTTATTTTCCGTGTAAACACAGTCAGAGGAATGTATACTCCGAATTTCATGACTCTAGCTGCGGTCATTTGATTGGTACCATTTGTATCCCCTTTTTTTCTTTTTAACCCCAAAAAGTACGAATTAAAAAAAACGTGTATTTTACTTGTCTATGCAATCAGAGGAATGTATACACCGAATTTCATTATTCTAGGTACAGCCGCTTGGTTGGTACCATTTTTATCCCTCTATTCCCATTTTATCCCTTAATAGTACGAATTTGGAAAAAATTATTTTATATTATGTATCTACTCAATTAGAGGAATGTACACACCGAATTTCGTGTTTCTAGCTGTTGTCGTTTAATATGTACCATTTTTATCCCTTTTTGGCCCCTTTTCACCCCCTACAAATAATAATCACTTTATGGTGCACGTTTTTGCCGTAGGGGGAATGCGCATACCAAATATCAAGCAAATATAAACAGACATATTCAAAAAACATGCTTAAATACGCTAAAATATTAGGGATTATTATGGGTATTTAGATGCTAGCGTGCTTTCAACAGACGGACAGACGGACGGACGGACATGGCTAGATCGTCTTAGAATTTTATGACGATCAAGAATATATATACTTTGTAGGGTCTCAGGTCGATATTTCAAGGTGTTACAAACGGAATGACTCCCCATCCTGGAGGTGGAGGGTATAAAAATAATGATATCTCTCAACATTCATACCTTTAGAATCAAAATTGGAAATAGTCGTTACCAACGAAGCTACTGCAGCTAGAATCATGAAATTCCGCGTTTACACTCGTATGGCAGCGTAGACCCGCTATACAAAAGGATTTTTCAAAATTCGTACTTTTAGAGTCAAAGCGAAAAAAAGGAGAAAAAAATCTAGTACGAAGCAAACGGCTGCAGCTAGAATCATGAAATTAGGTTCGTACATTCCACTGTTGACGCGAAACATAATATGGATCTTCAGTATTACTACTTTTCGTATTAAAATGGTACAGACATTTGGTCTGCAGCTGAAATCAAGATATTCAGCTGGAAGAATTTGGCCCCGAGGGAATGAATGAATAGTCATTGAGCCTGTCATTGACTTGGGAGTAATGAAGTTTTCGGAGGGCGACATTCTTTTTGTTCTATCTCAACTTAGTGAGTCTACTAGGTTAGACTTGGATGGCATATCAGCCAGTTTTCTTAAAAAGTGCGGTTCGTCAATTTGTATTCCATTAAAACATATATTCAATCTTTCTTTGAAGCTGGGTGTCTTTCTGGATGTTTGGAAGGTGACTTCAGTTATGCCTATTTTTCACTCGGGTAGTAGAAGTAATGTCCGCAATTATAGACCAATTTCGAAATTAACTAATATTTCAAAATTACTTGAGCATATTGTATATCATAAACTGTTTTACTCCGTATATCCTTTTCTATCTGAAGCACAACATGGTTTCATATAGAATCGGTCAACGGTCACTAATCTTTTAGTATTTACAAATTATTGTATTACTAATTTTGAATTTGGTGTCCAAGTTGACACTATTTATTTAGATTTTAGTAAGGCTTTCTATAGAGTTTCTCATACTTTACTTGTTAAGAAACTTTCTAGATTTGGAATTCACTCTTCTTTATTGAATTGGTTGAGTTCCTACTTATCTAACAGATGATCTTTTGTCTCAATTGATAATTGCAACTCTGATTTTTATGTCGCTACCTCTGGGGTTCCTCAGGGTAGTATTCTAGGTCCACTTGTTTTCACCTTATTCATTAATGACATATGCTCATGCTTCCAATTCTGCAATTGTCTCCTATATGCCGATGACATTAAATTGTTCGCAGGGATTTCTAATCTTCAGGATTCCATGTCTCTTCAGTGTGACATTGATAGTGTTTTGACTTGGTGTGAAGTGAATATGTTGCCGCTGAATGTTGCGAAATGTTCTCAGCTTCCTTTTGGAAGGCGCGTAAAAATGATTAACTCTAAATACCATATTAACAATGAGTTATTGGCAAAAGTTGATAGTAAATTGGACTTAGGTGTTGTCAGTAAATTGAGTTTTAGGTTACATATTGATTATGTTATTCCAAGGGCTTATTCAGTTCTGGCATTCATAAATCGGAATAGTAAGGACTTTATAAATCCTTACACTCGCAAATTGCTTTATGTTATTTTTGTTAGATCAAAATTGGAATATGCTTCTATGGTTTGGAGTCCATTTTATGTTAATCACTTAAACCGCATTGAACGACTACAAAAGAAATTTATTAATTTTGCGTTGTTTTCTATTAACTTCACTGATCCTAGGCCTTCTTATGAATCCAGGTGTTTACTCATACATTTGGATACATTAGCAAATCGGCGCTCCAAAATGTCTGTGTTATTTATTTTCAAATTAATTTCTGGAAAAGTAGACTGTCCTTTATTGCTTAGTCGTATTGGTTTCAATATCCCTGCTAGGGATTTGCGTACTTGGGAATACTTTAACATAGCTATGCATAGATGTAATTATGCTCTTAATGAACCTATTTTACCTGCTCTAAAAGAATGTAATAATATAAATAACAAATTCGTTTTAGATTTTTCATTTTCGCTGTCAAATTTTAATGAAATAGTCTGTAAGGATCATAATGTCCATAGACTGAAATAAATAAATAAATAGTAAAACATCACAATTTATTTCAAGCAATGGTCATAATAAGTATGCCTTGTAGTTTGAACTGGTAAACAAATATCGTAATGTTCATAACAAATATCACAATTTACCACACTTCTATATAAAGTCGACAGCCTCTAATCTGCCGGCAATACTGTGGAAAGCACTCCGTGGTGGAGGGTATGTATGAATCGGCCCGGCCAAACTTAACGTATTTTTACTTGGTTCTAAATGTATATATATATATAATTTCTACAAACACATATGTATAAAGCCTTCGTATATTATTTATCCGATGGTTGTCCGATTATAAAACTTACAAACGATCCGATTATTTCGATGTCAATTAACATAACATTTCCAATAATCACAAGACACATACATTTATTGCGATTTACACAAAAGAACTTCTTACAGATGTCAATTAACGCCATTAAACAGTTGTCAATGTGGATACAACAAAAAAACACACACACAAAAGAGACAAATCGAAAATTGTACTTGAACTTCACCAATCCAAAATGGCGATTGAAGAAATTTTAATTTAAGAACTTTCGGCCGGAAAAAGGAGCAGTCGTCCTTGTGCTGCAGACGAGGACTCACAACAAACTGTTGCTGAAGAGCTGAGCAAAGTTTTAAGAAAGCAGCAAAAAAATAAAGAAGACCACGCACACATATTAAAGTGGGTCATGATACAAGTTGTTGCGGCGGATATAAAGTTTTATGTTTTGTGTTAATTACCAAAATCTAATGATTGTGAATTAACATCGAAGTAACACCGTGCGACAACTTTACATTTTGTTTATTGGACCTGAAGGCCATATACACATGAAGCTAGAGATCGTATGTAGAAAAACTGTGCACTCATTTTTCATTTGGTGATCTTTTCTCCTTTTTACAGGACGTTTAATTCCCAAAGCATACCTATGATCTAATAATTTATTTTCGTACTTTTGCGAATCATATAAAAGCGAAATGGGTATCAACCCAGCAAAAAAAAATTGGAAGTATTTCCGTAGGAATCACATTTTAATCGCATCTCAAAATCCAAATTAGCATTTTGGGGAAATACTTTTAAACAACGTCCAAAAAAGTCGATAATATGTTAATATTTCGTAACATTTTATGAATAGCATTTTAACAACTGGCTGGGAACGACTTTTTAGTATGGGGTCACAAAGATAAGGTGTCCGCTTTGCACCCAGAAGGTCTCGGGTTCGAATCTTGGTTCGGGAAAAAACTTTTTTATATTATTTTTAGAAATAAACAAAATTTTTTGGTTAAAAAATACAAATTTATTGATTTTTTATGTATTTAAAATATTTCACATTTTTATTAATTATTGGTACTGCATAATATCAGTAAAATTATTAGTGTCAATTTATTTAATACTAAATTTAATTAGTATTTATTTGCGTTATATATTAGTTCATATTAAACAAATATTTTGTTAAGTTCCCAATTGTCAGTTTTACCGAACTAAATGATTTGTTTTGGTTTTAGTTATATAAAGAGTGATTTTTTTGAGGTTAGGATTTTCATGCATTAGTATTTGACAGATCACGTGGGATTTCAGACATGGTGTCAAAGAGAAAGATGCTCAGTATGCTTTGACATTTCATCATGAATCGTCTTACAAACGAACAACGCTTGCAAATTATTGAATTTTATTATCAAAATGCGTGCTCTGTTAAGAAAGTTCATTGCGCGCTTCCATTTTATGGTCAGTTTAATCGACCCACTGAAGCGGCTATTCGGGCTATTGTGACTAAATTTCGCACCAAATTTACATTGTTGGACATTAAACCACCAACACGCTTACGTAGAGTGCGAACTGAAGAAAATATCGCAGCTGTATCGGCCAGTGTTAATGATGACCACCAATTTTCGATTCGTCGCCGTTCGCACCAATTGGGTCTCTGTTACTCAAAAACGTGGAAATGCCAAAATTGGACTAAGAGGATGGACCACCTAAGACGCAGCCGCGGTCAACATTTAAATGAAATTATCTTCAAAAAGTAAATGTCATGGACCAATCTAACGTTTCAAATAAAGAACCGATGAGATTTTGCAAATTTTATGCGTTTTTTTTTTTTAAAAAGTTATCAAGCTCTTAAAAAATCACCCTTTATCATGCCTCTATCTTTACTAGTTTAACATTAGCAATCATTTAAAAAATTCCCCTTAGTTTATTTAGTTATTCATGTTTTGCTTTTTAAGGTGGAAATTTAGAAATGGTTGTTAATTCTAAACTAATACATTTAGAGGCATGAAATTCAGAGTATTTTTGACATATATTCTTCTCTTTCATTTGATACACATTGTGAGCCTTCATCTAGCTTCTACGGGTTCCAAAGTAATTCGTATTAGAATACGAAAACACTATGTTTCTTCCAAACCATGTTTATTCGAATTGATATTTCATTAAAAAATAAATTAGAAAGAAACTTCAGATATTTTCCTTGAACTTGGAAAATTGTTTTCGAAGGCAGCAAACAATTATTCTGTTTCTGGAATTTCTAAGGAGGAGACATTTGTTTTAATTATTTATAAATTGCGTCATGTCACTGGATATAATTGCAATCTGAGAGTCTAGGGTTCTCAATTTGTAAACTGAGCGGAAATTGGACTGCTAGGAGTATATACAGTGGCCGACAAAAGTCAACATACGACCCACATTTTTGCGATTTAGCGAGTTCCAAAACATATTTGAAAAAAGTAATGATGCGGTTTTGTTTGAAATCGTGTTTTATTCATATAACAATAACAAAATGCATTACTTCGATATAAACACAAAAGATATTAACAGAATACGCAGAAAAAACCTTGACGAAAGTCTACATACGGTTTGAGATGAGACATAAAAAATGCAATTTAACGTGACAAAATGATACTATTATATAATTTAATATTTTGTTGGTCCACCATGAGCATCTACAACAGCCAGCAATCGTCTGGGCATTGATGCAACTAAGTTTTCCAATTCCGCAGGTGATATTTGTCGCCATTCCTCTTCCAGCTTGTTTTTTAGCGTTTGGGCGCTAGTTATGTAATGTTTTCGGATCCTGCGTTGCAGAATCTCCCACACATGTTCAATTATATTCAGGTCGGGGCTTTGTGGCGGCGAATAAAGTTGTCTTGGAGCATGGTAAATCAGCCAATCTTTAACAAATTGGGCTGTGTGCTTCGGATCGTTATCTTGTTGGAAAATCCAGCGCTCTCCGAGGTTTAAATTATCGACCGATGCCTTCAGATTTTGTTCCAATATGGATTTATATTGATAGCGATCCATGTTACCCTCAATAAACGCAAGATTTCCAACTCCAGACGCCGCGACGGCACCCCAAACCATTACGTTGCCACCACCATGCTTTACCGTAGCAAGTAAATTCTTCGGATTCATTGCCGTATTCGCTTTTCTCCATACTTTTGCTCTCCCGTCACTTCCAAATATATTATACTTCGACTCGTCCGTAAATAAACCCCGCTTCCAGAAGTCTAATCCCTTGTCCAAGTGTTGCTGGGCGAATTCAAGGCGAAGCTTACGATTCTTTTCACTTATAAGAGGTTTTTTTGCGTGGCGTTCTGCTTCGGAAACCATTATTATTCGGACTTCTTTGAATTGTTCTTGGATGTACAATTGTATCCGACCTTTCTGCGAGTTGTTTGGACAACATTGTAGCATTCACTTTCGGGTTTTCATTAAATTCTTTTAAAATAAAGCTTTCATATCGTCGACTAAGTTTTTTTGGACGCCCACTTCTGGGCTTATTTTCAACAGTACCCGTATTTTCGAAGTTTTTGCATATAGTTTGGACAGTTGATTTACTTAAATTAACCATTTTAGCTATTTCGCCTAAAGATTTCCTTTCGTTTCTGCATTTTATTACTAAATTTCGAATATCAGTTGCAATTTCTTTACGAGAAACCATTTTCGCGGACTAATGTTTCTTGAATTATATTTATTTAAAGAAGAGCAAGCACAAGACAAATGACAATACAAATTTCGTCAATTCTCCTATAAAGTACATTATAAAAAATGACGTAAAGCATGGGATGCTATGTCGTATGTAGACTTTTGTCAAGGTGTTTTTTGTTTATTTTGCCAATATCTTTTAAGTTTATATTGAAGTAAAGCATTTTGTTATTGTTATATGAATAAAAAACGATTTCAAACAAAACCGCATCATTACTTTTTTCAAATATTTTTTGGAACTCGCTAAAACGCAAAAATGTGGGTCGTATGTTGACTTTTGTCGGCCACTGTACATACGACCTGAAAATTACGTCTTTGTGGTAAGTTTAAGGATACATAACATCCACTTTATTTCATTGTGATTTTTCGAAACTATTAGGTTTTGGATCCAAAGGATTCAAGAGATTCATATCGCACTCGAATATCGAGTGGCCCTGACGGTCCCAGAATAACAATATCGTATTGTAGTCAAATTTATTAAGATGATATGGCCAAGGGAGGAATAAATTGGATATTGGCGACATAATAGATCAACAAATAATAATCAATTCCACAAAGCATATTTTATAAAACAAAATGCGTCATGTAATTCCAAGATAAGATACAAATTGTTGCATGCTGCAGTAATTAACTAAAATAATCAATTACATTCAAGATACCTGAATAACAGAACTATAAGAGATGCTGCAGTAACAATCATTATTAATTTTAAATTTGATACATACGCACATAGATAATTACTTTTTGTTCGAGCTATACAATTTAAAGTATATATTAATCTACTCGAATTAACATGGAAGATTCAAGTACCTCCGTCAACAGGCCTGGTGTCAACGAGGAATATTAATTGTCGAGTCAAACATGCCATTCTTTCATTTTGTATATGCTCGAAATCTATATACATATGTAAACACAAATTAATATTCACTTTTCATAAGTTTTTTCTATATTGAAATCATAAATTTAATTTATCATTGCAATCTTGAATTTCTAATTCAAGAAGATAAGATTCTTATTGCTAATTCAAGAAGATAAAAATACTAGTAATTTATGTTTTTTCACTTATGGTTTTGTTTAACTTATTGCAATAATACCAACATTGTTGTTGTTATGTAGTCCGATTAATTGATATATATAAAATGTTTTTGTTAATTGAAATGCAATTTTAAATTAATACTTTTAAATCGCGAAAGGCAATGGAGTCTCGGTAAAGGGTATAAAGTGAAGGCAGACTGTTCTCATGTCAGCAAGGTAGGGTGGTTTGAGAGACACAAGCGGCGCCTTAACACCTAATGCTGTTTCTCTCTTTAAAATAATTCCTCTTTTCTACTACATCTATTTCTATCCACATTTCATAAACATTAAAGAGCTATCTTATACACTTTTTTTATGGAGTCGTATCCGAATCTATCTCTGAAGGAAAAGAACTGCCCCAAGACTGAGCACGGCCGGGGCCAGAAGATAGCCACCTCCAGAGGAGATAAAACCAGTAGTGTGGATCGTCGCACCATGTCGCCTTTATATGGCTCGCAAAAGTACGAAAATAAATTATTAAAACATATGTATCCTTTGGAAATTAAAAGTCCTGTAAAATGGAGAAATGAAAAATACTGAGTACGCAGTTTGTCTACATACGACCTCCATTTTCATGTATAAATGGTCTTGTTCAGGTCCAAAAAATACTGTCATACGGTGCAATCTGTCAGAATGCACTACATACATTCCATGGTGGATGATTCCATGGTATATAAGATTCGACTGTTTGTTCAAAACACTTGTTTTACATGTTTTTTGAGTGATATTTTAAAAAACTTTTTTTCTATTAACTTCGACCCAGTTTAATGTACAGTCATATACACACATACAAAAAACGATTCACGAAAACCAAAAGTCGCCAACTGCAGTAGTGGCGTAGATTGTGAAATTGTGTTATTGTGTTATTAGAAGGCCACCAAAAGGATACAAAAAAACGATTTCGAAAAAGAGTGAATCTTAATTTATTTTATGGAGCAGATGGCCAGTTTTAGAGGCAAACAAGAATTGGAGACAGCTACACTTTTGAAATTTCGTACATGTAGGTGTGGTGCCTACCAAAGTCGTCTATAAAAATTTTGAGTTGCCACGCCCACTTACAGTGGGATGGTAGTAGATTTTTTGAGGCAAAATACCCTAGAAAACCTTTTAAATTTCGTACATATGCTTATGCTGCTTACAAAAATTGTTTAGAGAAATTTAAGTTTCTCAACCTACCACATCCATTTACAGCGGGGTGGTAGTAGTTTTTTGAGAAAAAATACCTTAGGAAACAGGTAACCCTTTTAAATTTCGTACATAAACATATGCTGCTTACAAAAGTTGCTTAGAAAATATTTATTTTTCTCAACCTACTGCTACGACCATTTACAGTGGGATGATATTTGGGTGATTATTTAGGTTTTTGAAGGACAATACATTGGGAAACAGATAGGCCTTTAAATTCCGTACATGTACTTATGGTGCTAACCGAAGTTGTCTAGCAAAATCTGAAGTTGATTAACCACCTACTACCACGCCCACCCCCACGGGTTAACCTTTGAAATGTATTGCAGTTATCATGATGGTTGCTAATCCTTTCAAACATCGAGCTGCCACCTGGTTCCAATTTTCCATTTTTGGTGATTTTAAGTTGTGGACAACACGCTGCCATTATTACTCTTTGACTTTTTGCCTCCAAATTGGTGTTTGGCTCCATCGTGGCACATGTAGGAATTTCAAAACTTATATTCATAAAATTTTACATATTACGTTAAATTTGGTTAAATGTGTGTACTATAAATACACTGGATAATTTATATGGACTGTATAAACTATACACTCTGATATTAAAACACTCGTTTTTATTAAAACCTGGTATAGGAGCAAGGGGTGATGTCGTATAGTCGGCCACGACCAACTTTAGCCTTTTCTTACTGGTTAGTTGATGCTATACATTAATTATAAACATTTCTGTGAAATTTCGCGAAGATCAATAGCATTTCGACCATTTTCTAACCGAAATTTTACAATATCTGCATTTTTAACTTTACAATTTTAAATTCGAAAATTTCATAATTTATGGCAGTTTGCTGCACAGCACCTTTTAACCTTTCTTTTCATATATATGGTTCAGCGGATACGTCCGGATAAACAAATTGATATTCGAAGAAATACAAGAACGGCTCGTAAACATACACGAAAAACACAACACACTTTATCGTAGTGCATTGCTTTTTGCAATAACATTTTTGCAATTTTTTAAATTATAAACTCCACCTCCAGGTATACTAACTTTGTCATTCCGTTTGTAACACCTTGAAATATCGACCTGAGACCCTATAAAGTATATATATTATATATATATAAAGTATATATATAAAGTATATATATAAATATAAAATTCTAAGATGATCTAGACATGTCCGTCCGTCTGTCCGTATGTTGAAAGCACGCTAGCATTTAAACAAAAGGAGCTAGGAAAATTTTCAATAAATGTGTCTCATAGTCGTAGATCGGTTGGGATTGAAACTGGGCAAAATCGGCCTAAAGGGAAAATTTTTTCCCTCACAAGGACTAAAAATACCCATAATAACACCTAATAGCTTAGAGTATTTCAGCATATTTTTTTAATATGTCTGCTTGTACTTATACTTAATATTGGGTATGCGCATATAACAAAAACGTGCACCATATAGTGATATTTATTCGCTGGGGGTGAAATGGGGCAAAAAGGGATAAAAATGGTACACATCAAACGACAAAAGCTAGTAACACGAAATTCGGTGTGGACATTCCTCTACTTGAGTAGATACATAATATAAAAGTATTTTTTCCAAATTCGTACTTTTAAGGGGTAAAATGGGAATAGAGGAATAAAAATGGTACCAACCAAACGGCTGCACCTAAAATAATGAAATTCGGTGTATACATTCTTCTGATTGCATAGAAACGTAAAATAAACGGATTTTACAAAATTCGTACTTTTACGGGTTAAAATGGAAATAAGGGGATAAAAATAGTACCAACCAAACGACCACAGCCAGAGTCATGAAATTCGGAGTATACATTCCTCTGACTGCGTAGACACGAAAAATAAAAGTTTCTTTCCAAATTCGTACTTTCAAGGGATACAATGGGTACAGAGGGATAAAAATAGTACCAACTATACGACTACAGCTAGAAGGATGAAATTCGGTGTGTAAATCCCTCTAATTGCGTAGACACGTTAAATAAAGAGATACTCTTAAGGGGGTAAAATGGGAAAAAGGGGATAAAAATGGTACTAACCAAATGGCCGCAGCTAGTATCATGGAATTCTGTGTATACATTCCTCTGGCTGCATAGACACGCAAAATAAAAAGATTTTTCCAAATTCATACTCATTTACTTTTACGACAAAAAAGGCTATGAACGTGAGATAATGGATTTTTAAAGTTTTTACTTTTGGAATTAAAATAGGATGGAAATACAACCAACTGTAGCACCCACTATCTACCAATATTCATGGTATTTAAGCTTTTTTTGAAGATTGTTGTCTTGTAATTACTTTTTGAATTGACTTGAAGTATTTTTTCGATATTCAGTATAGTATTAACGTATTGGTAGCCTTGTCTTCTACTTGTTTTGGTTTGGCTATGTTGAAAATTTTACATTTTCCTATAATATTACTGCACTTCTACGAAAATCGACAACCTCTGTGGAAGGCAATGCGTGGTGGAGGGTATATAAAGTTCGGCCCGGCCGAACTTAACGCCTTTTTTAGTTGTTTTTGATTAATTTACATATCTGTGTTAGTGTTTTTTAATTTACAAAAAAAATTAGTAGCTTATGCCTTTTCGTTTTACAAGAGATATGTTTTCGTTATTAGTTTAGGTTGAAATATCAAAAAAGAAACAAGAGAAAAATATGTAACTTTGGCAGCGTGGTTTTAAAAAAACGAGTTGCCACCTGGTTCAAAATTTTTATATTTTGCCATTTTAAAGTCTTGGCTAAAACTTGTCATTATTACTTTCTGAAAATACGTTACTTCAAAATGGATTTTTTGCCTCTGAAATTAGTGTTTCGCCCCATCGTGCAGTAATTGGAAAGCGATTTTTGGAAATAATTTTGTAACCTTTCTTCCAGAGTAATACATATAATATAATTGCAATGCCTTTAGAAAATACTTATAAACATATAATTCTGAAAGGGCATGTTGAGTAGATCATTTTTGTAGAATAAACTTATAGCCCGGCTGGTCTGAGTTTCTTTTCTTTTTTGTTGGAAGAAGCATTATACTAAGCGAAATAAGTGTTCTAAGTTAACGTCTGAGAGAATTCTTATTGTTAGAACTATATTGTAGAATTTTATGGGGATCATTTTTGTGGAATATCTTAAATCTTTTTTCGAGAAAATAAAAAAACTTATCAAAAAGGACATAGACGATTAAAATGTTCTACGAAAAAATTTGTCGGAAAATTTCATTAAGGGTCACCGAAATTGCAAAATTAAACGCCAACTTGTACAACAAAATTACTACGATTAAAATGGGTCCAAGATTTTTTGGAACATCGATATTTTTCGACGAAAAATGTGGGAATTTCGTTAGAGCATACAAATAAAATATTTTTGAAAATTTTTCATTTTCGCGGCAGATATGGCTAAACTGATTTGTATGCATAACTTTCTCTTGCTCTTAAGAATTTGGCTGCTCACCAACACGGAAGTGACCGAGCTGTGCCTAAAAGTATCGATTTGAACAGTGAAAAAACGAAACTCTTTTTCTGAACAAAAATACTGGAACAATACAACATGTTATACCTTTCACCGTAGGATGGAGCGTATATTCTAGTATGACAATGTTTTTCTACGTAATGTCGTGGTCGCCGTCTAATATACCGGTAATAGTGTGGAAGGCATTCCATGGCGAATGGCTTATAAAATTCGACCCGTTCGAACTTACGGCCTTTCTACTTGTTCTCTTTGCAAGCACTGCGCGTCATTCATTACAAAACATCAACTAATCTCATACCATACCTCCAACAGAAGTAAGGCAATTATTACAAGACATCGATATATCAAAACATAAGAAAAAAAAAATGTCAATGAACTCAAAAGAAGGCAGGAAGAGAAAATATACAAATTAAAATACTTGTAATGGACAATAATATTCTCGTCGCTGCGAGGAGAGGTCAGTGTGCCATAAGTAGACGGCTACACAAGCCCACCAGACTGTGAGCAATAGAGCACGAGTAGTATGCAAAAACAAAGAGTTAACTGACCGACCTACCGACCGGCCATATAAGGAAGTCAAAATAGTATTTAATAGACAATAATCGTTCAATGCGAATAACAAATCTAAACAAGAATAACAATAACTATTGCATGAGTGACATTTTCTAACTCATGCGAGATAGTAGTTGGTGATAAAATTTGCATGATTCCGTGGAATTACAAACGAAACGCTTAATTCTATTTTAATTACGGTGTTATACTGGAAAGAGCCAAAAAATATTGTTTACAGTCGTAAAAACATCAATGATTGTTAACCGATATAGTGGGTGATGATATTGCGTGCAGGTGTACTTTGGGGTGAGAGTATTTTTATTTTTCGCGCCTTTGCTTTGATATAAGAAATATACATATTTTGAATCAAAATCTATAACAACAATATAAAGAGTGAACAATATACAGTGAAACCTACCGATAGTTGACAGCAACAATCGGTCGACATTTGTCCACTCAGGAGGTTATATACAAAAATCTTATTTTATTCGTTTGTTAGTTTAACAAAAATAAATCATTCAGATTACAAAAAAATGTAAAAAAAAATAACAAACAATTTCATTCTTTGCGAAAAAATCGTGCACAGTTTTTTCACAACGCAATTTTGTAAATTACTTTTGAGGTATTTTAAAGCATCTGTAACATTCGTTGCTTTGTTAGGAGCCTCTATCCAGTTTTCATCATCATCATCATCTTTTGGTTCCATATCGCTATTTTTCCGTACATTCTGATTAATTCGGCGCTATTTTTCAGTAAATATCACCGTACTAATAATTGTCCCGTACTCATAGCCGTCATTAGGTCACTCTAGGATTTTCGAAAAATCTATTTTTTCTTGATAAACATTAGGGTGCCCGAGGCAGCCATTTGAATGAAATTATTTTCCAGTAGTTTTTTTATAGCATTTTCAAAAAAAAAGTTATTTGGCGGACCCTATACAAAACAGAATTGTACAAACAAAACAACATGTGCGTTGCCTATTGTCTTATTTCTTTTGAGTGGCATATGATCCTATGATCCATATTGGACGATTATGAAATGCTTCCACAACGAACAGTTCAACTATTAGATTAGCCTGGACCCTCCCAATTACATTCACATAGAGTAAAAATCCCCAAAAAGAAATGGGATTACCTGCAAGATCTTAAATTATTGCTTCCGGCCAGGGTTGTCAGATATGGCGATTTCTCGCCAAATGTGCCGAATTTTAAATATGTTTGGCGACTTGGTGAGTTTTTGGCGATTTATAAAATAGTTGGCGATTTTCTTGGCTAATTTTAGAAAATTTTAAATCTGTCCTCCGATTTTATTATATTATACAATTTGTATACCATTACCATTTCCGATTAATTTGCAACATGATAGGATAACTGCACTCTATAAAATATTTGATTTATAGAGGACAAACAAAGTTTTTTTAAGATATGACCAATTGAGAATTAGTAAAATCAAGAAAAAAGGTTCGAGTTAGGAACATTGAAAATTGTATTGTGTGAAAACGCGTAGGTACAATTCAGAGAATGAAGGCTTATTTTAAAGATAATTATATTTTGTTAACTTTTGTGGTTTTCTTAAAAAGTCAAAAATGTCGCATTCCCGTCGATTATAAACAAACCATGTACATTTTAGAATTGAGAAATAATAATAATTAAAAAACTTTAATAAATGTAGACGACCGAAAACGGTGTTTTTGAACGAACACAGATTTTTCAAAAAGCATCTATATTCATTTATTCATATTTGATTCTTTTTCGTTTAATTTAAAATACCTGAAATAATATTTAGGAGACATTGGCCCATGAAAACGGGAGAAAGAGATCAACTCAATATTAGAAACTGCTTCATAAAGAAGAAAAAGTATATTTTTAATGATAATTGTTTTTAACCAGTAATCCCTGCGTTGAAAGTGTATTCTGCATTATGAGTTGCCTAAACTAGGTCACGGTTAAAGAAAATTTTTAATTTTTATTAAGAATAATAAAATGTTGAAAATATTCAATTAACATATAATATCTGAATTCCATGCATTTTTTACAAGAACTGAATATAAAATGGAATTTGTCGATTTTTTAACAAAACTGAAGTTGTTTAAATATGGTGGTTTTTGGCGATTTCTGACAAATGATTTGGCGATAGAGCTACAAAATAATCTGAGATCCCTGCTTCCGGCGGATTGTCATTACTTTTACTATGATTTACCTTTCGAACCATAATTTAAGTTACGTTAATGCTATTTTTTTTAATTACTTTCAGTCAAACAATGAATTACTTTATCTGAAAAAAAAAAATATTTTTTGTTACTTGAAGTTTCCTCTAATAAATTTGTTTTTATAAAAATACGTTTAAAAAGCTTTTTTTATTATAATGCAGTCTAAAAACCATTCAAATGAGGAAAAATATGTGGTCCACAATGTTCTTCATAATTTGCATTGATGATACGTCTTTTTGTTCCACAATTGATAGACCAAAACAAGTAAGGAAAGGCTAAAGTCGGGCGGGGCCGACTATATAATACCCTACACCACTCCCTGCGTATGTACCTCGCTTTGATTACTAAACCCATTTATTTCATGGGAGCAATTTTATGTAGTTCATAAAAATTATACAGTATAAATTTTACTATAAATTCATCTTTAGTCATATTTAACGAATATGGTTAATAATATGGTAATTGATCCAATTATCCGACAGACAAATACAAATTATGCAGTAGTAATAGGATGAATTGGACCGACATTTCAAAAGGGGACCTATAACTACATTTTGGGCCTGGTCCAAAACATGGATCTATATATTTCTCATTCACGGTAGGTATTCCTGGTTGAAAAATACCATGATCTGCAAAATTTGATAAAGATCCGATGTAAGATGTAGTTTCTAGAGCTGTAATAGATCAGAATGGGGCCCCATTTGGGTTATACCAAAGTATGGACATATGGGCATCTCCCAAACAAGTAACGAAAGGCTAAAGACGGACGGACTTTCTATCTCATTACAATTCAATTCGGTAAAAAAGATCGATCATACCCACTTTCAGCATAGGTGTTTCAAGTTAGATTATAAGATGTTGTGCCAAATTTAAAGAAAATCGTGTGCAAGATGTGGTTTCTAGAGCGGAGGGAGTGACATTTGTATGGGGGCTATATCTAAATCTGAACCGATCTTACCCAGTTTCAGCATAAGTGTTTCTAGTTGGATTATAAGATGTTGTACCAAATGTAAAGAAAATCGGGTACAATATGTGGTTTCCAGAGCGGAAAATGTCAAATCGGGAGCGACATTTGTATGGCGGCTATATATAAATCTGAACCGATCTTACCCAATTTTTGCATACGTGTTTCTAGTTGGATTATAAGATGTTCTGCAAAATTTAAAGAAAATCGGGTACAATATGTCGTTTCTAGAGCGGAAAACGTCAAATCGGGAGCGACATTTGAACCGATCTTACCCAATTTTTGCATACGTGTTTCTAGTTGGATTATAAGATTTTCGTGCAAAATTCAAAGAAAATCGGGTACAATATGTCGTTTCTAGAGCGGAAAATATCAAATCGGGAGCGACATTTGTATGGGGGCTATATCTAAATCTGAACCGATCTTACCCAATTTTTGCATACGTGTTTCTAGTTGGATTATAAGATGTTCTGCAAAATTTAAAGAAAATCGGGTACAATATGTCGTTTCTAGAGCGGAAAATGTCAAATCGGGAGCGACATTTGTATGGGGGCTATATCTAAATCTGAACCGATCTTACCCAATTTTTGCATACGTATTTCTAGTTGGATTATAAGATGTTCTGCAAAATTTAAAGAAAATCGGGAACAATATGTCGTTTCTAGAGCGGAAAATGTCAAATGGTTAGCGAGATTTGTATGGGGGCTATATCTAAATCTGAACCGATTTCCTCCAAATTCAATACCGATGGTCCTTGGCCAGAAAAAGTAACTTCTGCCAAGTTTCATGACAATCGGACAACAATTGTGACCTGTAGAGTGCGAACAAGCTTAGATGGACAGCAGACGGACGGACGGACAGACAGACATCGTTAAATCGACTCAGCTGGTGATTCTAAGCCGATCGGTATACTTAAAGGTGGGTCTAGCTCGATTATTTCTTTGTGTTACAAACATTTGGCGCGAAACTAACTTATAATACCCTAGACCACGAAGTGGTGTAGGGTATAAAAACGTATCACACATAAAACGACCATAGTAAGAAAATATAAATATTTTTTTTTACAAATAAATGTGCCGTCAAATATTAAACCATTCATAACAAAAATTCATTAATTGGTTAAGTATTCAAGATTTTACAACGTTTTTTGCTTCTCCTGTAAAGTTATGAAAATGCTTGTTACGTCTTTTTGGATTTCTTATGACGATATGTTTGGGTCCTTCTAGTAATAATACCTTTTTTATAGTTTTGAGCACAAATTGATCCAAAACATTAATTTTTCACTCAAACTCATATTTAGCCTAGATTCGTCGAATTCGGTATTATCTAGTCTTTGCAATTTAAAGAACATTTCTGTTACAGAAGAGGTAAGATAAGAAACGATTTTTTAAAATTCGTACTTTTAAGTGTATAATTAGGGAAATGCCACTGGCCAAACGGATGTAGATAGAATCATTATAGCGTCAACGCGAACAAAAAAGATTTTCGTTCATTTTGGGGGAGCAAAACGGAATAAAAATTGTATTTTTGAAAAATTCAGCTTACAGTCGAAGAAAAGGAGTTCACTATCGGCAACAAAAATGTAGTGGGCGGTAATTCTTACTTTTCTGGCTTACTTTCCTTCCCAGGAAGCAACAAATTGGTTCATATTCCTCCTCTGCTTCAAAACATCTTGAAACTAATTCGGCCTTCCTTTTTTCGATTATGTTATTTTGTTATATAATAACTAAATATTAAAAATATATTATATATTAAAAATATTATGTTGAAAAATTAAAGGAAAGAAATATAAAAGTAAAAAACGAAAAAATGCTAGTTGCAACCCATGGTTGCTAAAACACAAGTTCACAAATTTGTATTTAATATTAACATAAACAACTTTATCGTTTTGGAACCCTGCATCTGAGCAATACATAAATGAATGAATGGTTTAATATTAGTATTATGTGGTAGCACACAAACACACACTTTTCGAGATTGTAATAAGACAACACATATTTGTTTCCAAAAAAACAAATGGACTAATGCTACAACAACATACAATAAAAACAGTTCACATGTACAATATATGTACGTACGTTTGTCCTGGCCTTTTCGTACTCGTTTTCGTGTATTGCTTGTAAACACATCATTGGACTCACCTCTAAATCAGGGCCAGGATATGAAATTCGTTTTATTTTTTCGATTTCCTCTTTGAATTTACGATTTTGCTCTTCAACCTTTTTACGTTTTTCAATTTCCCTGTCCAGTTTGCTCTTCCACGTTTCATCGTTCTCCACAATGATTTCCAGACAATGTTGCAGAGTTGTTAATACGCCTGAAGTGGTGGCACGAAATGTTATCGATTCGCCCTAAAACACAAACCAAGAAAGTATACATTAATAATGGATTATTTGTAATGTAATTAGTGAAGGTTTGAGAGGAGTAGTCTGTCTGTACCTTAAAATCAATTGGTTTTAAGCCATCACCCAAATCTAGTGGTTTATCCACACCCTTATTAACATCGGCACATGCATCAAAGTATCTGTAAGTTAGATTTATTTTGTTTATTTGTTAGATACACACCAAAGACAATGTCAATGTAGAGGTAGAGAGTTAAGTTCGTTCTGGACGGTTTTTAATGCCCTTCGCGATGGAGTGCGTTCTATAGTATATTCTGAAGTTTCAATGGTCGGGGAGTGTTCATCTACTTAATTAATTTTAACCCATTAATTAGGGTAGTACATAACTAGTGTTTATATAAAATCATTCGTAAAGTATTCTTAAAATAACTTAGTCAAAAACTAAATTTGCTACAGAAAATACATGAAATGTTTTGAGGTTTCTTATATTCTAGCTGAATCATTCCTACGTGGGAACAGGCGACATATAATTGACCTTGCAAATAACATGGATTTTCGAGATTAATATCATAAACACTCAATAACTGCCCTTTGTCATTGCGAATGCAAGCCGCACCGTAAATCGAAGACGTTGGAAGTTCAATGGTAGGTAGATCGGAATCATTGAGGCTAGTGCTAGCAAAACGTACTCAGTTGAATAGTTGAGGACATCATCTTAGCAAGTAGCGGAATGTCGTAATTGCTATAATATGTTGTGATAAATATAGACCACTATTCTATACTATTTGATTCCGCAATATCACGAAAACTAGAGCTGACACAGAAAAACTAAAAACAAACATAAAATAAGCGTATCATTTTTTAATAGAATCTGCTAATCAACCTTAGTTTCATTTCATTTCAGTTTTCACTCAAAATCGATTGCTCCACTTAATTATTGTACTCTCCAATGGACCCACCACTCCATACACTCCATTCTTTGGCGTAGGGCATAGAAAACCGAATAGAATTATTAGCTTATTTATTTGTTGTTAGTTACAAATTGTATGCGTATGTCTAAATTAACTAACCTTTGTAGAGTCTCAATTTGACCAAACAATATGTCCTTGAATGTTTCAATTTCACCAACTTTCTCCTTGAGATTACGCTGGGTCTTTTTCAAACTACTGCCACTTGCCACAGACACCGTATTCGATTGCAAGGACATTGTACTGCCATGACGCCGCAATGAGGTGGTGTCTGTGCTGGTGCTCTCCTCTTTGTACATACGCAGTACTTCAACCCAATGCATGCGATCCTCCGGTGTATCGGCACGTAAGCACCAGTTGTTGTAATTATTGACGACAACATCAAAGCGCAGTTCATCGGATTCATGAGGCTGTTGGAGGAGGGGTAAAAAAACCAACAGAAATGGATGAATAAATTCAATATGAAATGATATAAATGGGAAATCTAATTTTAATGTGCAAAATAATAAATTTATTTTATATGCCTGAAGGAGTATAAAATGTTATGGGAAATTGGTTTCGTTGGAAATCTTAAAATCTTACACCCAAAAAATGTGATTAAGTCGAAAACATGAAGTTTTTGAAAAGCATCAGCGAAAGATTAAATAAAAAATTAAGTAAATAAAAGCTTCAGCGATAAATTTAATAAATAAAAACCCATACGATAAGCAAGGAAAGGCAATCTGACTTTATTCATCACCTCAGAGCAGTTTCATGCGATGCGATCACACATATTTTGTCTCTTCTCTCCCATTTTGATGAAATTTTCCAAATATGGCGAATAAATGTGCAGTTCCACATTTTCAAAATATAAAATAAATATTTTTGTCATAAGGCAATTTAAAAAAAATCATTTTTTGTGGTATGAGAAAGTGGTGTTTGTATCGAAAATAAATATTGTCATAACGTAATTTAAAAAAATTAACTGTTTTGTGGTATTAGAAAGAAATATATATTCTTCTGACTCAAATTTCTTCTAGTCTTAAAGAAAATTGTTAAATATTAAAAACTATATATTTTTTATTTATTTTATAAAAGATAAACATACATTTACATACATATATATATATATAATTTTTGTTTATAGCATAAATAAAAATTAAACGAAAAAATTAAAAAACATATATAGAAAGTATGTATCTCTTACAGCAAAAAGTTAAAATATTTTTAAAATTACCTACAATTGTTCAATTTCTAATTTTTTGAAAATCGGGAAATGAAAATTTTGAAATTTGAAAAATTTTTATCAAAATCGGAGAGAAAAGCCAAAATGTGAGTGTGAACTAGGGTTTGCATTTTCCCGTACTTTTTATTTCCCGGGAAACGGAATTCTTTTTTCAATTTCCCGGGATCCCGGGACAGCACGGTAAATCGTCAACATACTGTTTACCGTGAGTTAAGCTTATTATTTTTTTTCAATGAAACACTCACATTTTATTAAAGTAAAATAAATATATATTTCACTACGAAACTGTTACAGAATTCATATAATAAAGCGCAATGTGAGATCAATTCAAACATCTTTTCAAGTTTTAAAATTAATTAAAGATCAGATATTTCTTATTTTATTGGAAAATGTACGCGACGGAGAACGATCGTTCACATTAATAGTGAGTATAGCATTAAATGAAATGTTTGTTCTTTGTCCTGTCGCTTCAAAAACTTTAAATTCGGATACACGCCCAAAATCTATTTTTCCTGGATTTTAATTTTTTTATATGGAGCTTGACAGAAAAAATCCGAAAAAGTTGATTTCGAGCCTACATCCTAACGCAGCTTAAAATAACACTACTCAACAAAATGAAAAAAAATTCATGTACTCCGGATGCGATAATTTTTTCTGTGTAGATAACCTTGACATGAGCTCGAAAAACGCAATAAAAATTTTTTTTTTCGTTTGGTTTTTTTTATTTTTTTTTTTTAAATTTTAAAAATTTTTTTTGGTTAATTTGTTTCGTCCGGCATAACTCGGGAACCACTAGCCCGATGTAATTGAATTAAATTTTAAAAAATTTAAAATTACAATTCCCTTAATCTGTTCATATATTGTTTTCCTATACAAGCAACAGTTTCCAAGTTAAAAATGAATATATAAAGGAAAAAACTTATTTTTTGCCTAAAGATTTAATTTTTTTTTTTTTTTTAAATCCATAAAAAATCCAAAATGAAAAAAATGTCAAATCTTATTACTTTTACGTAAAGTCACATAACCTATGAGCAAAATGAGACAAAGATCATGAAAATCGATGCACGCGTTTCGCTTTTATTCGCAATTGAGTAAAGGAATGAATTTCAAAAATTTGCTCGACATATGCACAACTTTGTCTATGGTAAGGTTTTTTCTTTTTTTTTGATTCTCAGAATTAACAAAACGGAATAAACAAAGGGTTATTTAATTTTTATGATTGCGTAAGCAAAGTAATAAACGCTAATAAATGTGCGTGAACAATTAAAAGGAAAAAAGGAAAGGGGACTTTTTTAATTATTTGGGGTTTCCGTTGGCTACCTGTATGATTTTTTTACAGAAATGCAACCCACATTTAAGGGTGGTCATTATTCGGAAAATTTAAGACTCACACATGGTGAAACAGGTATGTAGCCACCGTAAAAAAATATACACCCATTTATAAGTACCTGTCAGTAAAATACTAAACAATACACAGTATAAATAGGTCTTCATTGATCGATTTTACTCATTCAACAAGTGTCGACGAACGCGATAGTTAAAATGAGCAAACGTTCGCGAGGATTTGAATGCAATACCAATCCAAGTAATTTTTGTTACATGTGCGCCATGCTCGTCACTCACATCGCCCAGGTTGTCCGGAAAGAAGTCCAAGTGCGAGTGTAGAAAATGTATCTTAAGCGACATATTTGCTCTAATTTTTTTATAATTTTGGAGTAGTTGTTCGACGATCTCTCTGTAATTTGAGCTTTTGTTGTTTCCAAGAAATCCGGAAACAATTTGCCGAAATGAGTTCCAAGCTGCAGCTCCATTTGGTGATAAAATGTGCTCAAACTGTTGGTCTTGCAACAACTTTTTAATTTGCGGACCGTCGAAAACGCATTCCTTAATCTTTGCCGATGAAAGGTGAGGAAAAATGGTTTTTAAATAGGCGAAAGCTTCGCCATCTTTGTTGATAGCTTTCACGAAGTTTTTTATGAGTCTGAGCTTTATGTGAAGAGGTGGGAGAAAAACATTTTCCTTTTTTATGAGTGGTGTATATTTCACGTTGTCGCTGCCGGGGATGAAGTTAACTCTTTCTGTCCAACTCCTCCTGGTGTAATGATGTTGACGATCGCGGCTGTCCCAAAGGCAGAGAAAACAACAGTACTTTGTGAATCCACCTTGTAATCCACAAAGGATACCGATAACCTTAAGGTCGGCACAAACTTTCCAATCGTGCCTCTCATAGTTAAGGCACTTTAGTAGATTGTCCATGACTTCGTATGTTTCCTTGGTGTCAACGGCATGAGCCATTGGAATCGAAGGTTTCTCGTTGCCGTTGTGCAGTAAAATTGCTTTAAGGCTCTGCTTGTTGCTGTCGATGAAAAGACGCCACTCTCCTGGATCGTAAGAGTACCCGAGTTCACCAAATAATCCGGGAATGTCCTTACAAAAACAGATGTTGTCTTTTTTTGTGTAGTACCTTGCGTATGGTTCATGACGCTTCCTGTAGATTGTTGTCACCACACCAGGAGCCAAGAAACCGAACTGTTGCATGCGCGATGCATGCAACTCTGCATCTTCCTTGGAGAGTTTCAATTCTCTAACCCAATCGTTCAGTTCTGCTTGGGAACATAAGCGTTGACCTCCATGCAATGTATATGTTGACTCACATTCTGATGTGGTTTCTACTGTCTCCGTATCTGATGTTGGATGTATCGCCTCATTATTAGATGCCCATCTTGAAACGGACGGTTGCGGGTCCACTGGTTCTTCGCAAAATGGCACTGGAAAATTCACTGTTGAAACAGCAGCGTAAGTCCATCGTATATTTTTTCCCACGCATGTTTTTTTGCTAAGACAGAAGTAGCAATCTGTTACATGGCAAAGCGGAGCTCTCCAAAGCATTGGTATGATGATTCTCGGCTGTCGTCTGAAAGAATTTCAATAATAAGTTATATATGTTCTTGAATTTCGTAATCTACACTTACCTTGAGTCAGCTAGCTGTACGTAGCACCTTGGACATAGAGCACTTGGTGTCCACCGCTCATCTATGTTTGAGACCTTTAAATTGAAGCTCTCTTCAAATGAATCTCTCAATTTAGGTGAAAAACAACGCTTGTTTTTTTCAGAAACGTATTCTCCGCACATGTAACAAAAATTACTTGGATTGGTATTGCATTCAAATCCTCGCGAACGTTTGCTCATTTTAACTATCGCGTTCGTCGACACTTGTTGAATGAGTAAAATCGATCAATGAAGACCTATTTATACTGTGTATTGTTTAGTATTTTACTGACAGGTACTTATAAATGGGTGTATATTTTTTTACGGTGGCTACATACCTGTTTCACCATGTCTGAGTCTTAAATTTTCCGAATAATGACCACCCTTAAATGTGGGTTGCATTTCTGTAAAAAAATCATACAGGTAGCCAACGGAAAACCCAAATAATTAAAAAAGTCCCCTTTCCTTTTTTCCTTTTAATTGTTCACGCACATTTATTAGCGTTTATTACTTTGCTTACGCAATCATAAAAATTAAATAACCCTTTGTTTATTCCGTTTTGTTAATTCTGAGAATCAAAAAAAAAGAAAAAACCTTACCATAGACAAAGTTGTGCATATGTCGAGCAAATTTTTGAAATTCATACCTTTACTCAATTGCGAATAAAAGCGAAACGCGTGCATCGATTTTCATGATCTTTGTCTCATTTTGCTCATATGTTATGTGACTTTACGTAAAAGTAATAAGATTTGACATTTTTTTTCATTTTGGATTTTTTATGGATTTAAAAAAAAAAATTTAAATCTTTAGGCAAAAAATAAGTTTTTTCCTTTATATATTCATTTTTAACTTGGAAACTGTTGCTTGTATAGGAAAACAATATATGAACAGATTAAGGGAATTGTAATTTTAATTTTTTTAAAATTTAATTCAATTAAATCGGGCTTGTGGTTCCCGAGTTATGCCGGACGAAACAAATTAACCAAAAAAAAAATTTTTAAATTTAAAAAAAAAAAATAAAAAAAAACCAAACGAAAAAAAAATTTTTTATTGCGTTTTTCGAGCTCATGTCAAGGTTATCTACACAGAAAAAATTATCGCATCCCGAGTACATTTTGACTGTTGACTAGTGTAATTTGTCATCCAACTTCAATATTTGACATACCTGATTAAAAGCGATGTGATCTAAGATTTTTCACAACCTTTTTAATTTTTTTTGTGGAAATATTGAAAAAAAAAATATGCGAAGAAATATGTACAATTTTCTCCTGAATTCCCGCGGGATTCCCGTACGAATTTCCCGGGATACGGGAAATGAAAAATGTGCGAATTCCCAGGAATTTTCCCGCGGGAAATCCCGGGATGCAAACCCTAGTGTGATCGCTTCACATGAAATTTCTCCTCATTAAGAACTAATGGAATGTATCTAATGACATAATGAGAAAGATAATAAAAGGGCATAAATTTCGACTAAAATCATCTTTTCTGACGAAACCTATTTTCTTCTCTTCGCACAGCGCCATACTAGCATTGAACAAAAGAAGAAGGGGTGTCAGAATACTATGAAAATTCAATTCTAAATGGTACTGATTCAATAATATTATCGGTTTTTATGTAGTATTTATGGTTTTTGTTTTTTAATGAATTATTGGGTATATCAACTAAGGCTGGTTTCAGAAAATTTCTACGAAAAAGTAATAAATGGAAATATTTTTAGTACGAAATACTTAAAGTAACCTTATATTAACTAAGTAAAGCAAAAATCAGTAAAAAAGCAATTCATATTTGACTAATAAGTAAAACTATAATTTTAGACATTTAAAAAAATATAAATAAAAGAGAATTGGAAAAATTGAAGAAAAAATGTTTTTTCTTATTATAGAACTAAAAGTTCAAACTAAATTACTATAAAAAAGAAACGAAATTTATGATGCTTTTTACTTGACCATCAAAAATATCGAATTTATTAAATATTCATCTTTAGAATATATAAAAATTAATTTAAAATACTTTTAAGATTTAGTAAAAACCCAACAAAAACAAAACAATTTCTAAGAATGTGATCAAAGTAGAAGATGTAGCTGCTGTCATTCAAGGAACATATCATTGTTCAATCGTTACTATCGGACTATAAATGGAGCCACAGGAAACAAAAAATCAAATGCGCGGGGTCAAAGTACGTTGCCAAAATAAATAATTTTGTTCTTGAAATCTTCAAATTATCTTTAATTCTAGGCGGTGACTGGCGCAACTTTTTATCGACCCACCCTAATATACCTCTTACCACCATTTCCACAAAGTCTGGTTATCCTAAAACTGGAGCAAAGCAACAGTTGTAGCTGTTAGTTTGTTTGTGTGAAGTTTGACAAATGTTAATGATGGTTATCTCTAATCGGAGTTGGTGAAAAGGGGGGCTAAATTTACAAATAAGTTGGTTGCGATTATAAATCCAACTTTATTCCGACGTACATTGCAAATACATTACTTTCTGACCCACTGTCCCATTAGTACAGTAAACGCACGAGTGGCTACACAATTAATGACCTCGAAAGGGCGTTAGAAATAGAAAATCTAAATTGCATTTCGTGTTATTTTTATGTTTTCAAGTAAAATATTTTCGTTACTAATTGAGTTCAATTCAATTAACTGTGACGTCATAGCGCTCCAGTATGGGTGGTGTTTCGTTTTTCTTTTCTGTTTTTGTCAATTAAAGGGAGTTTACAATGTTATCGCATCTGATGGATAAATTGTGGGTAAATTACCAGAAAATACACTTGCATACATACATGTATTCGTACATTAGGGCGAATCTATCAAAAAAAGATGTGTTTGCAAGGACACAAAAACGTGATTAACAAATGCTGGTTCACTATTTGAATTTATATTAAGGTTTATTTTTCGAATATCGTTTTATTGTTTTACGTAATTTTGACCTATAACCAGTGAAACTAGACTATTTTTTTGGCCACCGTGGACGCACAATCATCCTTTCTAGAGTTTTTTTTTTCAGTTTTTGCCTAAATATTGATATTTTGAAAATCATTTCCGAATTTTCATCTTTAAACAATGAAATTTTTCATTTGGTAGTAGTCCAGTCCCATGGTCTAAAGAATTTCCATTTGGCCTTGTAAACATTTATCGCTGAATTGTTATACATGTTTGTACTTATGTACTATGTATTTAAAGTGATCTGTATTTCATAACATAAGATATTCTTGAATCATTTTTATTTTCCCACATGTTGAGCTACGCTAATGTATAATTAAAGACATACATATATATTTGTTTAATTGTGAATCAGAGAGAATAAATATAGAAAACAAAAGCCCACTGTGCCAATGGTACAAATGCAGGGTGTTGGCGCCGACTGTTCGCCATTAAAACACTTAAATTATAAAAGAAAATAAAACAAAATACTGAAGCAATGCATTAATTGGTCAATAATATACGAGAAATAAAGAAGGAAACAAAAAAGCCAAAATAAAGATAGAAATACGTCATCGCTTCCATAGCAATTAAAAGGCAAACTGACAACGTCCATTAAGATAATCATGAACGCATTGGCGGTTACAAGCCTAACAGAGGGAACAATACTGCCCCCGACCAACAGCGCGCCGCTAATTGTATCAATAAAAACAAAATAGCAATGACGTGAGGACAACAATAACATCAACGACAGACAACACACAACTACTACATCTACTGCAGTGGTCAAAAGTCAAAGCACATGATTCCAATTTAATTGAATTTGAAAATAAACTTCAAACTATATATATAGATATACACAAGCAAGCTCACATACATATGAGACACAAATGAAACATCAATAAGAATATGTGATACAAGTGTTTGTGTGGGTGGATGGGTGTTACATTGGCAATCGCACATGACCTTTGCCACTTAACAAACTCACCTTAATTGTGGCTCTGCTTAGACTTATAGCACCGCGACAACCGAAATCGGATTCCGATTCGGATTTATAATAGGATAGGGTACCATCTTTCAGCACAATGTAACGCGGCTGCCAGCCATAAATGTAATTGGTCCATTTACTTAGGTACCCTCGTAGCTCCACACTGCTGTTGTCGATGAACTCTGTGTCGGAATCACTGCTCAATGACCCCGGTCCCTGGTCATTAACAACAACCATGCTAGTTGATTCGGCCATCGAGACTTGAGGCTGAGGTGTTGCTACTGCCACAACCGTCTGATGATGGGGTGGGGCAACAACGGCGCCGCCACCAACACCTATGCCTCCGCCACCATTCAATTGTTTAACATAATTCATTACTTGTTTGTTTGTTTATTTATGTTTATGTTTTTGCTTTTGTTTGTTTTTGTATAATACCAACAACAACAGAAGGCCACCAAAAATCACTGCGCTCACTCTCCTCACTCTCTTGGGCGTTATTTATGTTTTGCGTACAAAAATAAAACGTCGGAAGATGAGAAGGAACACGGCCACGTAATTCACTTGATACCACCACCGCCACGGCCAGATGGGAATCCACTAACAATTCTATTGTTATCTTGCTGATTGCTTTTATTGTTGTTATTTCGAAACGACAACAAATATAATTGAACCAAAGTAATCTTCAATTTGATTGCAACTTATCCACCGCCTCGACCGGGTTCCATGGAATTCATATCACTCCACACACACCACCGCTGGACGAGTGTTTAGTCACTCGCAAAAATCACCATCACCCAACCAAAATTCAGCAAATAGAACTTTAAGAACCAAATCAAGAACAACGTCAACGTCCGTGTCTGTTTTCGTTTTATGTTGGACGGCCGATTGTTATTTTATGGAATCGAAAATATTGTTGAAACAAATATGTTGAATTTTCAGTAGCACTTTTTGGAGTTTAGTTTGTTATATAAATTTGCCCTAATAATAATAGTTTAATGAATTTATAGTTTTTAGTTTTTATTAGTTTCACTTAATCGACAAGTAAGTGACGACATGACGGGAGAACAACAAACACTAGTGTTAATGCTATTGTCGAGTATTTGAGTACTGAGTACTCGGTACTGCTCGTCACTCAAAAGTAACTACTCAATATTTTCGATACAAACTTTTTGAATTTAAACGCTTGGGCCATGTAGGGATATGTCCAAAAAATTTAATGAAAAATGAACCAACGCCACTATAACACTTTATAATGTCAAAGTCAAATGGCAAACTGCAAACACAACAAGTGCTGCTAACTTCCAAAGCTCCGTCAATTTGTTGACACAAAAAATCGTTATTTCAAAAGTTAGTGGCAAATCGAAAAAATCGCCATTTTGTATATTTATCGATATACTTATTGAGGGAACTCACGTTGAACAAATTCACTGTAGGAAAGTAATAAAAGTAAAGAAGTATCCACTGAAAAGCACAAATAAAGGACTGTGTGTATGTGTAAAATATAAATTTTGTGTAAATTAAAGCAGGGTTGCCAAGTTATTATATGTACCGTAGAGCACGAAAATAATTAGATAAATCATCGAATATATCAACCAATTCATAGTCAACTTGTTCTTCAGTATACTCTGCATAATGGGCTGTTTACACTTAAAGATGTATTGTACAACTTGAAAGATTATGACGAAAGCTTAACAAATTTAGCATTTTTCAACGGAAAATAAATAAATAAATGATACAAAATTTGTATCTCAAAAACCTTCACAGAACTATAAGATGGGCCATTTAAAATTTTAAATTTGAACTACCGAATACTCTGACTTTGAAAGGTAGAATAACATTAATTATTATGTTTATCTTCAGATCTATGTTTGGCATTTGCAAAAATGAACAAAATTGGGAAATATTAAAAACTTACTTCCAAAGTAGTGAGTCTTTAACGCAAATTGTAAGAAATTTACGTGGAAAAATTTCGAGAAGAGTTCGGCCTTCAGTTCAGCCTTCATGAAGCTCATTCTGAAGTCAATAGCTATGCCAATAAGCAAAATTGCCGCATATGGGGTTCAGAGAACCCACACGTGACTATTGAGAAGCCAATGCACGCTATGGTGTGGATTTTTGGCTATACCGAAAAATTTGGTTGATCGGATGAGGTACTGTCGAGCCAGTCGTAGTATTATGAATGATATTGTGTTCCATTATTAGATGACAAAGTTCAACCTTTCCAATAAAACCAGAAATCTGAAAAAATAATCAGTACTTTTTTATAGCCGATTCTAATATAAAATGTTACATGGTCCACTCTATAGCATCGGATTCCATTTCCTCTAAATTCTGGAATTTGTTATTGCATTCTTAGAAATTCATTCATGAAAGTGTTTAAATGTATTTACCATTATTCGTATATGTATTACCGACTCCGATTTGCCCAAACTAACCACTTCATCATTCATAAAGAACCGCTACGAGCTACTCGACAATTCATATGCAATAATATTTGCTATCGAATTTAACATCGGTATAACATAGGAAAGGAAAAATTATTCTGCATTACCATTTCCAACCACTTCCAACTAAATTCGACAATGATTGTAAAATTTTCATATTTTTTCATATTTTTCAAACGAAAAATGAGTCGTTCACGTTACACACATCACAGAGCTTTTTATCACTTTCTCAAACTAAAACTAATACTATGGCTGTTTTTCTTTAAGACTTGATAACTAAGCTGCTAAAACAAATATCTAAATAAAATGTTAAAATTTCACTTAAAATAAAAAAATATTTTTTAAAACTGTCGTCAAAAGCAACATCAATGTGTGTGTGAAAACAAATTTTGAAAAAATAATTTTGTGTTAAAAAGGCCTTTAGGATATTTTGCAGTGAATTCCCTTATTATTACAACGAACACACCACTTTCTCTGTGAGTGGTGAATTTGGGCTCTTCGTCTGTTGAGAAGAATTTGGGCTCGTTGAAGAAGAAGGTGAACAAGTTGCTGAGACATCAGGGTTGTATTTCATAACAAAAATTGTATTTTTTAAATTTGAACGAAACTGTATTTATAACGTATTGAAAAATGATCACTCTCCAAATTGCTTAAAATTAAAAATAAGGAAATTTTTTCCAGTCATGGAATAGTATACAAGAATACTGAAATTTAAATAATGTAAGTAAACACATCGGAGCTTCTTTTAGTGTCTGTTTCGAAAAATAGCTTTTTCACACTATAATAGAGTGCTTACCGATTTCAAGTCCTATATTTGTATGGCATCTAACATTAGAAGTCGAGCTAATAGCCTTTTCAGACTGCATTCAAAATCGACCTAGGCCTGAAATCTCTTGATTTCACTGCAGTCTGAAAAAGCTATAAGGTTATGAAAGTGTAAAATAATGAAAGATAGACTTGCTTTGATGTTATCAACATTAATTTTATTTCAGCTGTTACAATTTTTAGAAGGCACTGTGCTAGTGAAAATGCATTTCAGAAAATACAATTAAATTTCAGACTGCATGCGAAATCGAAATGAAATCGATCTAATAGCCTTTTCAGACTGACTGATAAATCTTGCTGAAATGACATAAAGTCGATTTAAATAAGTCAGACCCCATACAAATTTGTCATTTGAAAATCGACTAATAGAATTGTCACATTGCAAGCGAAATCTAACTGAAATGACATAAGGTCGATTTATAAAAGTCTTAAAAAGGTAATATTTGAAAATCGACCTCATGTCATTTCTTCTAGATTTCACATGCAGTGTGACAAGGCTATTACAATCAAGCTAAGCTTGATTTCGCATGCAGTCTGAAAAGGCTATAAGATCGATTTCTAATGTCAGATCCTATACAAATTCGACACTAGAAATCGAGTTAAGCTAGACTTCGCCGGCAGTCTGAAAAAGCGTTACTCTATTAAACCCAAAAATGATTTAAATGTTTAGGTGTTTCAAAAAATTCAGTGTAGAAGAACTGGCCAGCTTGATCATCACGCGGAAGATTTCTTATAGGCTTTTCGCATTGGCGTTTTAAGTTTTCGCCATAATCGTCATTCATATTTTATGGCATATATGAAGATTTATTGTACAACTTGAAATATGATTACTTCTGTGAAGAATTTTCAGAAAAAAATATAACATTATATAATATAAATAGATATAAGTGTTAAGTAATTGAAAAAAAACGTATTTTTCACCAGACAATGCTTAAATTCTTAAGCGTTCGCCATAATCAACGTCCAAGTTGTACAAGTATAAACACCCCTTAACGGTAACGGAAGTGAATTCACTTCCATGATTCTCTTAAACTTCAATCATTGTTATTCTTGTATGTATAGGGTGAACCATTTAAATCTTTAAATTAGAATCGGCTATTAAAAAGTGCTGATTATTTTTTTCAAATTTCGAGTTAATGGGTGATTCCACGGGTGTGACACTTTTGCTTAAATATGTTTAAATATCTCCCATATTCATTATGGCTATTTTTCTTTAAGACTGGATAACTAAGCTGCGATAACAAAAATCTAAATAAAATGTTAACATTTCACTCAAAATAAAAAATTCTTTTTAAAAATTGTCGCCAAAAGCAATATGTGTGTGTGAAAACAAATAAATAAAAATAATTTTGTGTTAAAAATGTTTGACTTGGATAATTATCCAGGCTACGTCAAAATGATGGATATCGAGGCTAAGTCCAATAAAGTCGACACAAAATATTTTTTTGAAAATTTCTTTTGATACATATATTTATATTGTAGTTGGCGACAATGTGAAAAAATAATTTTTTATTTTGAACGAAAGATTAAATTTTTATTAAAGTTTTTGTTATCGCAGCTTGTTATCCCGGCTTAAAGAAAAACAGCCCTATTGACTGAGAATTTTACTATACTGCCAATTGAAAACGACAGGTTAATCTGGATGTTATTGCAAATATAAATATGTATTAGCGTTTTAAATATTGGAGATCTTCCATTACATGCCTTTATTCATTTTTGCTTATCAACGATTAGTTCATACACTTCCTTCTAAAGTATACGTTACTGATATCTCTCTTACGGATATCATGTTACGACGCCAGTCTATATCTGGAAAAGGAAATTATCAGACCTATTGTTGTCATTATTTTTTTTTTTTTAATATAATCAAAAAAAAATTATGAAAAGTATAAACATTACGAATGTTTATTGGTGTTTTTTAAATCATAAATTGATTTTTAAATTTTGTTATAAAAAGGGTCATTTTACTTGGAATCACCTAATGGAACACACACAATATACATATAAATATTCAAATTTAAAATTTAAAATGCTTATACTTCTAAATACAAAACATGCAAAAAGGGTCCTATTATTTAAGTTTTTTTTTCTTTCAAGAAGGCGATAATATTATTTCTCTCGTATATTTTTTTTTTCTTCCTAAAGGTTCCAACTTCTCTTATTTATGACTTAAAAGAGTTTAATGCTCTTCTTCAATCATTTTGGTCAATGGATCTCCCCGGAAATTGCCAATTATTCAATACCAAAAAAAAATATTATCAAAAATTCTCAAATCGCAAAGCACCGATTAGAAAATTTTGAGTATATTTTTTAGCCTCATATTTTGACTTCTTACTCAAAAAGTATAACCACATCCCTGCGGTAAATAATGAAATGGTAAAAATCCCAAAGTTTGCAACATAGTTTTCTCACTCTGGGAATTTGGGTATTTTGTTGATCAAAAATGCAAAAACATAATTCGATATTTCTATGAAATAAACTACAATGGGGAATTTCCAATCTTAATAAATATTGTTTTGCCACATATACCACCCAGTTTATGTTAATTTTAATCATGTATTTGTGCATTTCCAAAATCCCTATCTTTATAGTCAAAAATTGAGCAAAATTGATCGATCTAAGGTCGATTTCAAATCATATGTCAGATCCCATACAAAATTTACATAAGCAGTCTACATAAACTCTAGTAAGTTAAAAATACTATTAGCCCTTTTCCGATGTCCATATAAGAAAAAAACAATAAAATTTTTCTTAAAAATTGTTTTAAATTTGATTTTAGTTACAATAAATAAATAAATAAATTACACAATTACAATGTAATTATGGGCTTCTTCTTCTAATATTTACAATTAAACAATTAATCAATTATCGGATATTAATCGAACTTATCAACTAAATTATGACTTTCAGAGAACACTCATTTGCAAGTAAATAAATTACAACTACAACATTTACAACAAAATAATAAATTAACAATTTGGAGTGGTCTAAATAAAAATATTAATTAAATACATAATAAAAATAAATTAACTATTTATCTGAATGCGTTCTCTTTGATAACAACGACTTGTCCATAACGTCTGTAAGCATTTCCTTGGTCGTCAAGCGTTTTTCATTTGATTCGTTTCTCGTTACATCGAGTACAAATTGCCGGTTCTTTTTGTTTTCACAAAATCTCTTTTGATTTCATTATTTTCTGGATTTTCTTCTCCGGTGACAATCTGTTGATCCAATATATCTGCGGCGGCCAATTGATCCGGCAGCATAGGTTTGGTAATTTCTTCAACTTCTTGCTCGTGGTATTCGCCTTTTTGTGATTCTCTGTAGGGGGTGGGGCGAAAGGGAATTTTTCAATCTCTATGTACGTTACGAATTGCATTTTACTCTTACCTGTATTTATGATTCTGTATGGCTTTAAATACACTCCTTGGACATTCCTTGTAGTATGGGAAACATTCACCGGGCGCTGTTCGGCCTTCGCCGATCTCTTGGGCTTTCACATATTCTGGTATCAGGTCGGAAAAGGGGGATCTTGTCACACTGTAGAGAAATAAATTAAATCGTGTAGAATCAGGTTGTGCTAATTAGGATGGTTTCTTTTCACGTATCTACCTGATCGTATGATTAATATTATCCTAAACAAACATTACTCATACGCCACAGAAATGAAATGTCAACAAAAAGTGTAAATCGGGAATATCTCGAAGACGAAATATAAAATGTCATGAATCTAAACGTCTAAACCTAAGATCATGCATTTCGGACGGTAGTTTCATAATATGACGGAGCACAGTGGTTCCAAATCTATTTTTTTGGAAATTAATTTTGAAACTTTTGAACGTAAAGAGATGTCTTGACGAAATTGCACATATATAGAATAGAGGTGTTTTCAAATGATTTGGCAAGTTTGGAGTCCCTAGAGGGTACCGTTTACAAAGATATCTTGCACGATGATAGTGCTTGCAAATACATGAGGTAGCATAAACACTGTTTTTGGAAAACAAAAAATAATTTGAAATAGTGTTTTTTTGAAAAACAGTTTTTAATACAAAATCCCATATCTCATACAAAAATCCCTCAATTCCCAAAATGGAGAATATAAATCCCAAAAATTTGATTTATTAGAAAAATAAACGTCTTTATTATTGATTTCAATCGAGGATCAGAAGACAGAAAATATTTTTAGCAGCTGCATCCGTAGATAAAATTAATTTTTTACTTTTGACATGTTGCTTTGGGTTTGGAAAATTAATTTTCAAAAAAAAATATTTTTTTATGAGAATTGGTCATATTTTAGTGATCCGGCTCAGCGAATAATTGTAGTCATTTATGTTACTGGCGTTTATCTACATAAAGAATTATTTCCAAAATGTAAAATTATATGCCAGTTAGAATGATAGTGATCTAAGTCAAAAATTCAAAAAAAAGAGATATTTCAATTTCTCTTTACTTTGATCAGATGTCTAATTTCAGAACTTTTATTTTTTATAAAAAATGTACCCTTAAAATGACATTTCTCATTTTATGCACACCAAAATTGCATTTTGTGTTAGTTTGAAAGTGGTCTAAGTCACACTATATCCACCGGTCCAGTTTAGGTGATTCAGATAATTTGAATAACATATAAAATTAAATTATTTGAAAAGTAAATAATAATTTCAATATAAAGTTTCTAGACGAACAACCTGTAAATATTTTGTGTTTTCTTTAATTTTGGTAAAGAAATATTACTTTTTCGAAAAAAAAATAAAAATTTTGTTTGTTCAATTTTTTCAATTTTGAGAAGAATAAAAGTGGTCTAGGTCAGTGCAGCCTCTGAAAGTAGTGGATCCCTTAGAAGTACCAACGTTGTCGATTTTTTATAAAAGTTCGATATAAAGGGTGATTTTTTAAGAGCTTGATAACTTTTTTTAAAAAAAAAACGCATAAAATTTGCAAAATCTCATCGGTTCTTTATTTGAAACGTTAGATTGGTCCATGACATTTACTTTTTGAAGATAATTTCATTTAAATGTTGACCGCGGCTGCGTCTTAGGTGGTCCATCCGCTTAGTCCAATTTTGGCATTTCCACGTTTTTGAGTAACAGAGACCCAATTGGTGCGAACGGCGACGAATCGAAAATTGGTGGTCATCATTAACACTGGCCGATACAGCTGCGATATTTTCTTCAGTTCGCACTCTACGTAAGCGTGTTGGTGGTTTAATGTCCAACAATGTAAATTTGGTGCGAAATTTAGTCACAATAGCCCGAATAGCCGCTTCAGTGGGTCGATTAAACTGACCATAAAATGGAAGCGCGCAATGAACTTTCTTAACAGAGCACGCATTTTGATAATAAAATTCAATAATTTGCAAGCGTTGTTCGTTTGTAAGACGATTCATGATGAAATGTCAAAGCATACTGAGCATCTTTCTCTTTGACACCATGTCTGAAATCCCACGTGATCTGTCAAATACTAATGCATGAAAATCCTAACCTCAAAAAAATCACTCTTTAGTAGTAGGATATTCTAAGAAAAAAAGTTGTGCTTCGGTGGAAAAATATTATTGACTCAAACATAAACCATTGCATATATTAGGACGGATAAAGTGTGACTTAGACCACTATCATTCTAACTGGCTCATATATCTTAATGAAGGTAGGACTATCCACTACAAATACAAGGAAACATAGTTTATCGCCCTAAAAGCCGCATTTTTCATCCAATCTTTATTAAATTTGCCACATATCACTTTTTATACCCTACACCACAGTATGGGGTATACCAAATTTGTCATTCCGTTTGTAACACCTGGAAATATTGAACTGAGACCCTATAAAATATAAATATTATTGATCGTCGAAAAATTGTAAGTCGAGCTAGCCATGTCCGTATGTTGAAAGCACGCTAGCATCTAAACGAAAGGAGCTAGGAGGTCCAAATTTGCCATAAATGCGTTGGGATTACAACTGGGCGACATCGGTCCACAAGGACCCTAACATTCAGCAGGGAAATTTTTTCCCTCACAAGGACCCCTAACATTCAGCATGTTTTTTTTAATATGTCTGCTTACACTTGCTTGATATTGGGTATGCGCATTCCTCTTATATCAGAAACGTTCACCATGAAATGATTATTATTCGTAGGGGGTGAAATGGGACAAAAAGGAATAAAAATGGTACCTATAAAACGACAACAGCTAGAAACACGAAATTCGGTGTGTACATTCCTATAATTGATTAGATACGTAATTTAAAAGTATTTTTTTCAAATTCGTACTTTTAAGGGGTAAAATGGGAATAGATGGATAAAAATGGTCCCGATCAAACGGCTGCTAGACTACTGAAATTCGGTATATACATTCCTCTGACTATATAGATACGCAAACTAAAGGGATTTTTCGAAATTCGTAAGTTTATGGGAGGTAAACTGGAAAAGGGGGATAAAAATTGTACCAATCAAATAGCCACAGCTACAGTCATAAAATTCGGAGTATATATTCCTCTGACCGCGTAGACACGAAAAATAAAAAGGTTTTCCCAAATTCGTTATTTTCAAGGCATACAATGAGAACAGAGGGATACAATGAGAACAGAGGGATAAAAATGGTACCTACTAAATAGCTAGAATGATTAAATTCAGTGTGTATATCCCTCTAAATAAGTAAACACGAAAAATAAAGAGATTTTCCAAAGACGTAGCTTTAAGGGGGTAAAATGGGAAAAAGGGGATAAAATGGTATCAACCAAATTGCCAAGGCTAGAATCACGGAATTCGGTGTATACATTCCTTTGACTGCATAGATACGCAAAATAAAAAGATTTTTCCAAATTCGTACTTTATTTTTTTGTCTTAAACGGGTATAAGCATGAAGTGATTGTATTTGTATTTTCAAAATTTATACTTTTGGCATTAAAATAGGATGGAAATACAACCAACCAAACGGATGTTTTCAGAAAATGCACCCACTCTCCCCCAAAATTTTGGGTATTTAAGCTTTTGAAGATTGCTGTCTTATATTTACATTTTGAATTTACTCGAAGTATTATTTCGATATTTTTAGTAAAAACATAAAATAATTAAAATTTTATATTTATTTATAAAATTATTTTTTTTCAATATTTTTTTGTTTTAACATTTTCCTCTAATGTTACTGTACTTCTACGAAAATCGACAGCCTCTGTGGAATGCAATCCATGGTGGAGGGAATATAAGGTTCGGCCCAGCCGAACTTAATGCCGTTTTTATTTGTTTGTACTCTAACAATGTGATGCATAATTAGCAGAGATCGGTTTAGATTTTGTTATAACCTTGAAACATATCTGTTTTCCATGGTATGCGGCGTTTTCACTGGGGGAGACAAATCCTATTATAAGGATGAAGCAGAAAAATACACTCTTTATAATAAATTTATACCGTTTTGAAGGGTCAGAACAAGGACTTTAATACTATTCAACATACAATTAATACTAAAAATTTCCAAAAAATATAAATTTTAAAATCTATAAAAATTGAGATATCGTTACGAAAATTTTGGAATTATGTAGAAAAAATATCTTCGAAAATAATGTATTACTAGTTTTTGCTTTTTTGTCCAACAAAATATCCAAATTCCCAGAGTGGGGAAAATATGTTCAAAAATTTGGGATTTTTACTGAAATAGTTGACATTTCTTTATTTAACGCAAAGATGTGGCCATACTTCTTGAATAAGAAGTCAACATATGAGGCTAAAAAAATATACTAACAATTTTCTAATCAGTGCTTTGGAATTTGGGAGATTTTAGTAATACATTTTTTTGTATTGAAAATAAACGTCAAGTTTTTTTCTCCATTTCATTTGACATTTCTCAATTTCAGACTAACTCAATTTGAACCAATTTGGAAAGATACACAATCGAGCAACGCTTAATAGTTATTTAGGCTCATTATGAAAATGGCCGTTCAAATCAAAATGCATAACGTGCACTTCGAAGCAAATCATCTTCAGTGATGAGGCACATTTTCACCTCAGTGTATTCGTCAATAAGCAGGATTGCCGATGCAACCACAAAGAGTGACTGCTTGGTGCGGTTTATGGGCTGGCGGCATCATCGGGCCGTATTTTTTTCCAAAATGAGGCCAATCAGCCAGTTACTTTGAATGGTCTTCGCTATCGTGAGATGATAACGAACTTTTTATGGCCCGAATTGGATGATATGGATGTGGACTATATGTGGTTTCAACAGGACGGTGCCACTTGTCACACAGCTAACGAAACAATGGCTCTTTTGCGAGACAAATTCAATGGCTGTGTCATCTCACGTGGTGGCGATGTCAATTGGCCGCCAAGATCATGTGATTTGGCACCGCTGGACTTCTTTCTTTGGAGTTATTTGAAAGAAAAGGTGTACGTCGGTAAGGCAGCATCAATTCAAGAGCTAAAGAATGAGATAATTCGGCACATTAACGGAATAAAACCTCAATTATGCATCAGCGTCATTGAAACTTTGGACCATCGGATGGAGGTGTGCCGCCGAGGTCGCGGCGGCCATTTAGCTGATATTTTGTTCCAAACATAATTGAATCATATCATTATTAGGCCTGTTCGATTGGGCTTACTAGTTTACGATTAATATACTTGATAAGGTGGCATCACTATTACCCATTGGATTTTCTTAAATGGATCAACAACAAAAATCTGGCAGCAACACTAAGCGAGTAGTAAGCTACTTTCTTGTTAAGCGAGTAAATTCCATACAAATGATATAAAATTATAAAATTGCAAATGATTTTTAAGGTGTGGCAATATCGCCCATATTCCATGCAAATGTAACCTCCATAAAAGCATTGCCAATTATAAAATTTCACCGTATTCTGATCATACGTATTTGAGTTATAACAGCTTTAGTTTTACGTAGTTTAGGGTGATTTGTGTGGGAGGTACTGGAAGGGGCGTAGCAAAACCCGCCATATATGGTACAATTGAAGTGATTATAAAAACATTATAAAATACGTAAATAGAGCTGATTCCGAAGATTCGTGTTGAAGTTACATTAGTTTTAATTTGACATAGGAATATGGGTCAATTGTGTGGGAGGTATCAGTGGCAATTTCGCCCATCTTCGAACTTAAACTAAGTTTGGGAAAAATATTATCATGTGCAACTCCTTTCGAGAGTTATCGTGTACACCAGCTAGACAGACGGACGGAGGGCTCAAACAGCTTAAAAAGTCGTGAAACGGATTTGATCCAAACATACTTGATGTCTTAAGTCACTCCTTCAATGCGTTACACTTTTTTCTGTCCCAAATGAGTAGAGTGAGGGTATAAAAATTACAGGCGAAATAATGCTGTAACCTTTAAAAATAAAAATTTTTTCGATGTTTTGTCTTTGGAAGTGTATAACTTCTGATTTAATAATTTATCAGATATCTCTAAAAGTAATTGAGGTGGCACACCTGTAAGGTAATTTTTGTTTGTATTAACGAGTACTATCACCGTGAAATATACCTTTGTAATCGGTGCATAATTATACTTTTGGTAGACATTCAAATTTTGACATGACCGAGGTGACCTAATTTGGAGGGTCACCCATACCAACTATCAACAAATCATCTGGAAAACAACTCTACTCTATGCATGTGTAATTTCGTCAAGATATCTCTTCCCGTTGAAATGATACAGAATTAATTCCAAAAAATCGATTTGGAACCACTGTGCAATATGCCATGTTTATCATTTATATGTAACGTCATACTCACGTTAAAAACAACTTAGCCATCTCTCCAAAAACGCCATAGTGATCCAAAGTCCTCGAGTGAATTTCACATATTGTCCGCAGCAGACATGCTTTGCCATTCATGCCGAACGTGGCCAAAAAGTCCTCCACCACTCCATACAAGATGACTCTGCAATACAATCAACATCAAATACAATTCAATTCAATTCCCACGTTTAGTTATTTCCACTGGTGGACACATTACCTTTCACCCCCATGGAAAATGTGCTTAAAACGTTCTGGCAACTGGGGAAACTGTGGCTGTTGCTCATCGCTCATTTGTTCCTTGATCTTGAAGTGACCGCGGCCAGTGGATGTCGGCACTTTGTTCTGCTCGCTTAAGTCTCGCTTTCGTTTGAAATGCAGCAATTTGGTCATGTAGCCGCCCAACATTTCACCGGCCGTGTGGCCAAATGAACGAGCAAATATGGGTGGTAAATCGCCCAAGGGATTTTGATTGTCGGTTAAGCCCAATTTATCAAAATCAACTGAAATCGAATAAAAAACAGGCAAATTAGGAAAATTCAATTTCACTCTCTCTCTCTCTCTATCGTTCTTTCCCATGTAATTATGGGGAAAAATGAAATGACTGCTGCTGTTTACTCACTTGTCACGGGGAAACTTATTGTGATATTTGAGAAGAACCCCTCCGGAGGATGTCGGACCAATGGCATGGCTATGGTTGGCGTGAATGTCAGTGAGGTACCCGGTGGCAATGCCAGACGTCCGTCATCCGTTATCCAGATCAAACGTTTTCTACGCGAATGTGGCTGTTGCGAATCTGTATCAATGAATTCCTCATGTTCTATATCATCGGCCAGCGAATTGGCATGTGTTATCGTTGATGTTGCTGATGCTGTTGCGGATGTGTCTGCATTTGGACTGGTGCTTGTGGCCTGAGCTATCAACACCGTAAGCGCAATTGAGAATAAAAATATTTTTGAGGTGTTTTCTAAGCACAGCCACGTTGAAGTCATGGTTTGTTTTCTGTTTTGTTGTGAGGATTTGTCTGCGAATAGAGATAGAATGAAAAACAATTAATACACGAAGAGCAAAAAGTTGTCTTGAGCAATGTCAATCAAAAGACTTAAGCAACAAACATGTCGTTTTTTTTTAAATAATACAAATAAGAAGTGGGGTACTGCAGTCTTAGGGAATATATTGTGACCTTATGATAATGATGGAACTTTTTACAAGAATTTAGTTTATTTTAGATCAAGTAAAGTGTACAAAAAATATATGGTGTATGGGATTCTCTGCAAAACGAACCATATCTTGAATTTAACTTCAAAACATGTAATCTTGAATAACTTCTGATGTAGTTCGTTGAGCAAATATGAGTTTGAAAGGCAATTCTCAGGGTTTTTCGAAAAGCCTTTGAACGGATTTTTTTACATTTCAAAAAATAAAAAATTGTGAAATTGGTAAGTCGGCTTTTATTATTCTTTTTGAAAATAGTATGAAAATTTCAACCATTTGATTTGAACTGGGATATTGTCCTGGCTCATTTTTATACCCTCCACCTAAGAATGGGGGTATATTCACTTTGCCATTCCGTTTTTAACACATCGAAATATTCATCTGAGGTTCCATAAAGTATATATATATTGTAGGTCGTGGTAAAATTCGAAGACGATTTAGCCATGTCCGCCTGTATGTCCGTCTGTCTGTCTGTTGAAAGCATGATAGCGGCCGAACGAAATGAACTAGGAGGTTCAAATTTTCCCTAAATGTGTCTTATGGTTGCAGATCGGTTGGAATTGAAGTAGGCGAAATCGGCTCAGAGGGAAACATTTTTGCCTAACAAGGACTGAAAGTACTCCCTAATATTTAGAATATTTAAGCAATTTATTTTAATTTCTGCTTTTTATGCACTTGAAATGTGTAGCGTAGTTTCCCTTGTAGCGTAAAAGCACCTAAAAGTAAATACACGTTTTAGAGGGCGAAATGGGACAAAAAGGGATAAAAATGGTACCAATGATAAGACAATAGCTAAGACATGAAATATGGAATGTACATCCCTCTAATTGCGTAGATACGTAAAATAGAGGGATTTTTCAAAATTCCCACTTTTAAGGAATACAATTGGAAAAGAGGGATACAAATGTTACCTACCAAACCGCAGAAGTTAAATTCATGAAATTCGGTGTATACATTTATCTGACTGTGAAGATGCATAATAAAAAAGGGTTTTAAGGAATACAATTGGAAAAGAGGGATACAAATGTTACCTACCAAACCGCAGAAGTTAAATTCATGAAATTCGGTGTATACATTTATCTGACTGTGAAGATGCATAATAAAAAAGGGTTTTAATAGAAATTGGTACTTTTAGCCAGAAAATGGGGCGAATGTGGATAAAAATGGTACCAACCAAACGGCTGCAGCTAAAATAATGGAATTCGGTGTGAACACTTGTCTGACTGCGGTGACGCGAAAAATAAAGATTTCATTCGATATGGTACGAAATGAAATTATATTTGGCTACAATAAAACGGCTGTAGGTAGAGTCATCATATTCAGTATTTGCACTCGTCTGTCTACGTAGACGCGACAAATAAGGGGTAGGAATTTTTCTAAATTCGTACTTTTAAAATCAAAATGGAAAATGAGTTAAACTGGTACCCCTGAAACGGCTGTAGCTAAAATCATGAAATTAGGTGGAATGTACCACTCTGAAACATATTGGATCTTCAATATTACAACTTTTCCTATCAAAATGTGCAGACATTTAGGCTGTAGATGAAATCAAAAATTACAAATGGCGAAAATCGGGCTTGAGGGAAATTGTTTCTACCTAATAATATTTAGGGCACATTTTTGAAGATTTTTGACTAATGATTATATTAATATTTATATATTGAGAGGTATATATGATTCGTCCCGGCCGAACTTAACGACTTTTTACTTGTTTCTTATTTTTGGTACTTTTCAACAGAGAGTTTATACATACTGAGAGAGAGCTTGTACATAGTTAACTTTGCAAAAAACTCAAAAGTCTTTTAATTACATTTTACAACACAAAAAATACAAGGTTCGGCTAAAGGATTCATACATGTATCGGTGTATTGAATGTTCGCATCTAATTAATGTTCGCATCTAACTAATTAAAATGGAGAGGTTAAATTGCTCCTCCTTAGACATTATCCTTACTTTTTGGTAGGGTAGGGCGTGTTCGGTATATGATGACAAGTGTTTTTACATATTGCAAAGTATTTTAGTATAAAATTTTCTGAGGTATTTCTTTCTAAATAAATAAATTAAAGATACTAATGATGGCTACAAATATCACGAGGCTGAAAACTCGAGAGAGAAAAAACTGATTATGATTATTAGCTGATTATTAGCTGAAATACGGACTCATAACAAATAATCGTTTTTGAACTCTTCGAAATTCGCGATAACGCGATAGAAAAAGAATTGATTATTGGAGTTACGCTCTAGTTCACGAGGCTGAAATACGCCCTGGCGACATAAATTATCGTAAAATCTTGGTAAACTACGAACCGTTGAAAATGTTGACCTTAGGCTCTACATCGCGAGAACAAAATAATATCCACCTTGCCGTTATTGTGCAGAGGACCGTAGATCATCTCAAATCCTAAACGGGATTCACAATTATATTATTTATGAAATGCGTTAGCATATTGTTAGACTCATAAGAAACATATTCAATATCAAACAAAAAAAGTATAAAAAATTTAATCGTTAACATTCTAACGCAAAAAACAGGTTTTTAAATCATATTTTTTTAATTTTTGTTTAAATAGCGCTAAATTTTCTTTACAAATTAGATAACAGAATATTATTTTTGTTTACAATAGCTGGCATCTAAATGAAAAAATAAGGGCTAGGTAAAAAATCTACATTTATCCATAGATTTTTACATTTTGTTTTTTTTTTTGCGTTAGAATATCAGCTATTAAAAAATTACACAAAATACTTTTTTTCGACTTTTTCTATTTTTTGTCATTTCTTTCGTACCAGAAAAATAGATTTTTTTCGAAAAAAAAACCCAATTTTTGCAGGTTGTTCCTAAACCACTCTGCCTTTAATTGATGCAATCGGACCAATACACCCAAATAAGAGTACAAATATTAATGATACCTAGGACTCAAATTTTAATTTTATTAAAAACGATTAAAATATCCGTAAAATTTGTTATGCTGATTTTTTTTTTCATTTTTTTGTTGCATAGTGTTATTTATGCAATATTTATAAAATACTTCATACAGTGGCACCAAATCATTTTTTATGGAATAAAGTCGAAAAATATAAATACAGCTTCTACTTTACCCTGCAATTTAAATAATTAATGTTTAATGTCTCAAGAATAATATAAAATTTCAAATATGTAAAAAATATTTTTTCAGTTCATGCCCTCTATTTTTTGAATGGTGGTAAAACAATCGAAAATAAAGTTCAGTCATATCTTTTATACTATTTAAGAAATTGAAACAATTGGTTTAAAGTGCAAAAAACGAAAATTCTTGAATGGTAAAACAATTTAAAATCTATATATATAAAAGAGTTGCGTTACTGACTGACTGACTTATCATTTACCAGCGCCCAGATGAATCGACTGAAGCCAGGGTCACAGGGACTGTGTGGTAAAATGGGACTAAAAAGGAATAAATGTCGACTTTTCGTCCTGATTAAACGGCAGTCGCTAGAAACATGCAATTCTGTATGCGCTGACCATGCAGACGAGCTGCAAATATGGATTTTTCGAAATTTGTAGTTTTAAGGGAGGAAAGAGACAAAAAGGGATAAAAATGGTACCAATTTAAATATTACAGCTATATTTGTGAAAATCTGACAACGTAGACATGCAAGGAGAGAGCGGGACAAAAGGGATAAAAATTGTACGAACTACAGTATTGCAGCTACAATCGTGGTATGTAAATTCCTCTCACCACATAGAAGTGCAATATAAATGCATTTTTGTACTTTTAAGGGGTTAGCGGCACAAAAAGCGATAAAAATTGTACCAGCTAAAGTATGACAGCTAGAATCGTGAAATTTGGTATGTAAATTCCTCTGGCCACGTAGAAGTGCGGTAAAATTGGATTTTGCGAAATTTGTATTTTTAAGGGGAGTGCGGGACAGAGCGATAAAAATGGTGTACAGTCCTTTAATTACGTAAACGTGGAACATAAATGGATATTTATGTTATGATAGGAGGATGCAGGACGAAAAGGGATAACCGTAATACCAAATAGAGTACATGCTTTTAGGGGAGAAGCGAGAAATGTGTACTTTTTCGGAAAGAGTTGCAAAAAGTTATAAAATAACCGGCTTCACGTAGAAACATGAGCTCGAGGTTATAAAAGGCTCTGTATTTGTAATTTTTTGTTCAAAGCTGTGTAGAAAATGGTAAAAATTATACATACGAAGGGAGTTCCGCTAAAATAGTGCAAGTCAACAAGCACATTCCAAAGGTTTCCAAAGTACTATTTTAGATTTATCTACGCCCACCAAAAGAAAATACAATCCAAAACAAGTAAGAATAGGCTAAAGTGGACGGGGCCTACTCTATGATACACTCCACTTTCAATCCGAATACAATTTAATTCGGTGAAAATGTGAAAACGGGAAGGATTTTTGTATCCTGTAAATGTATGTGTTTGACAAAAAATCTTAAATCGGAAAGGACATTTGTATGGGGGTATATTGAAATCTGGAACGAAATAGGTGAAATATAATAAGTATAGTTTGGCCAACATCAGTTAAACATTTTGGAGCAACAGTTGTATTTCCGCTATATCTAAATCTGAACCGATCTTAGCCACTTTCACCAAGTTTTTTACTTGGATTATAAGCTGTTGTGCCAAATTTAAAGAAAATCGAGCACAATATGTGGTTTCTAAAGCGGCAAAAGTCAAATCGGGAGCCACATTTGTTTGGGGGATATATCTAAATCTCAACCGATCTTACCCAATTTTTGCATAGGTGTTTGTAGTTGGATTATAAGATGTTGCGCCAATTTTAAAGAAAATCGGGTACAATATGTGGTTTCTAGAGCGGAAAATGTCAAATCGGGAGCGACATTTGTATGGGGGCTATATCTAAATCTGAACCGATCTTACCTAATTTCTGCATATGTGTTTCTAGTTGGATTATAAGATGTTGTGCAAAATTTAAAGAAAATGGAATATAATATGTGGTTTCTAGAGCGGAAAATGTCAAATCGTGAGCGACATTTGTATGGGGGCTATATCTAAATCTGAACCGATCTTACTCACTTTCTGCATAGGTGTTTCTAGTTGGATTATAAGATGTTGTGTCAAATTTAAAGAAAATCGGGTACAATATGTCGTTTCTAGAGCGGAAAATGTCAATTCAGGAGCGACATTTGTATGGGGGCTATTTAAATCTGAACCGGTCTTATCCAATTTTTGCATAGGTGTTTCTAGTTGGATTATAAGATGTTGTGCCAAATTTAAAGCAAATTGGATACAATATGAGGTTTCTAGAGTGGAAAATGTCTAATCGGGAGCGACATTTGTATGGGGGCTATATCTAAATCTGAACCGATTTGCCTCAAATTAAATAGCGTTCGTCCTTGATCCACAAAACTTACTTGTGCCAATTTTTGTTAAGATCGGACTATAATTGCGACCTGTAATTTGATTACAACAATAGATGGACAGACGGACAGACAGACGGACAGACGGACATTGCTAAATCGACTCAGAAAGTGATTCTAAGTAGATCGGTATACTTAACAATGGGTCTATCTCGCTTCCTTTTGTGTGTTACAAACAAATGCACAAAGCCATAATACTCTCGTGGAGTGTATAAACAGAGACGGATAAAACTAATAACAAATAACTGGCCTTTTCGTGTGCAAAGCAGCGGGTACTGCTTGTAAATAATAAAGATATTGAAAAAAAAATTAAAATTAAAAAAGTAATCTTTTATAATTAAAAAAGTATTGAAATTTATTTATTTTCAAACAAAATACAATACAAATCTAATTGTTGTCTAATATATCAGAAACTTCTAAGAAACACACTCTGACATTTAGAGAGTATTTGTGTATCTAGCGTACAGATGTAGCCATCAAAAATAAAATACTTTCCCTAGTAATTATGATGTTCATCATATCGGTACAGGTTATCGTTATCCGTTCGAAATAACAAACTAAAATATTAGTGTAGTGTAAGGCCAAGTAATGCTTTGTTAACTGTTTTTTTCGTTCGTTCGTATTTAAAATATATCGATCTCTTGTGAGAAGATCGTCATAACATAGTAAATTCTTCGAAGTTCTCAATTTGTGTGCGATATTCAATATTATATCACCACGCAAAATAATAACAATCAAAATAATATCATTCTAAATAATATTTGTTCCAAAAAATGAGAAATTTTTGATTATGACTATCTTCATGCGAAACAACGATATGTAGTTCTTGAATTAATTGTATTCATTATAACAATACAGGAACACACATACAGACACACACGCGCAGACAATTGCTAGTAATTCAATATGGAGAGTATTGTAATCCTGTCTGTGTAGCAGCACACAAAACAGGTTGATTACCTAGTCGCAACGTATTGCTAACTCCGTTTGCTCCATTAAATGTTAAATAATGTTTGTGGAAATTGTTTCTTAAATTGGCAACACAACAACAAAACCAAATCAAGATCACCTAAATATACAGAAATTTCCAACGGTCACCTTTCTAAACTAGCGTAAACTTGTTTGCAACATTTCTCTGTCGAACTCGTAACACAGAATGTTTTGAGTAGATTATATATGAGTATATGTTGAAGATAGGCTGGCGCATTTAAATTGGTTATTTCATAATTCGATTGTGGCAAAATAATTTATTTTAATAATCTTCCGAAGTGTGTAATGAGCAGAAAGTAGATGAAAACGAGAGTTGCTGATGACGTGTTTCAACTGTATTTTGTTCTCACTCCATAGAACGGAAAAATAGAATGCACAATGAAGAAGAATAAGTAAAGTCGTATGCGAGGAGAATTCGGTAGACAAATAAGTTGGTAATAAGTAAAAAGGACGGTAAGTTCGGACAGGCTGAATACTATGTAACCTCCTCTATGTTTCACATTCCACAGTATTACCCGGATTCCACAGCATTACCCGGATTCCACAGCATTACCCAGATTAGAGGCTATCGAGTATAGTAACATATTAGGAAACTTATTATATTTTTATGCAAGTTGCGATATTTGTACAGACAAACTGCCACGCCCATTTATAGTGACAGTTATTTTATGGCAATTGTGCATAAGGCCGTGGAAACGGTATGCCTTTATAATTTGTAAGAATCTTTGATTACAGTAATAGGGAAAATGTTGTCACAGTAAAAGGCAACGCCTACTAGCAAAGGCCATAAAGTTATTAACACACTTCGTAATAAGGCATGCCAAATACGCCCACTTTCAGCACTGTTTTAAGTAAATTGTGATTTTTTCCGTTCACATGTAGGGCGGAACAAACAAAATGTTTATATATAGTGTGTGACGAACAAATTGCTACATTACATACCTTAGTTTTTAAGATTACATAGAGACAATTTCGTTCTACCAAAACAAATGTTTATTGTGCATCGTATATATAGCCTGAAATTCGATTAGTTTCAGTTGACATCGTTTTCTGTCTCTCTCTCACTAGGTCCGACTCCGGCATGAAAATATAAAGCTGTCGGAGGTACCATCGAATGTTAGAGCTTTGTATGGCACAATTTCAGTATAATAACATTTTTTATTCCATACACTCCATCAAAATTCATAGTATTTTGCCACTACTTCCTTATTTTTATACCCTCCACCTCCAGGATGGGGGTATATTCACTTTGTCATTCCGTTTGTAACACCTTGAAATATTCATCGGAGACCCCATAAAGTATATACATATATTCTTGGTCGTGGTAAAATTCTAAGACGATATAGCCATGTCCGTCTGTCTGTTGAAAGCACGATAGCGGCCGAACGAAATGAGCTAGGAGGTTCAAATTTTTCCTAAATGTGTCTTATGGTTGTAGATCGGTTGGAATTGAAAGTGGACGAAATCGGTCCAGAGGGAAAAATTTTTCCCTCACAAGGACTGAAAATACCCCTAATATTTAGAGTATTTCAGCATGTTTTTTGAACATATTAGCTTGTATTTAGTTGATATTTGCAATGCGCATTCCCTCTATAGCATAAAAGGGCACCATAGAGTGATTTTTATTTGTAGGGGGCGAAATGGGACAAAAAGGGATAAAAATGGTACCTATCAAACGACAACAGATAGAAACACGAAATTTTGCGTGTTCATTCCTCTAATAGAGTAGATACATAATATAAAAGTATTTTTTCTAAATTCGTACTTTTAAGGGGTTAAATGGGGATAGAGGCATAAAAATAGTACCAACCTAACGGCTGCACCTAGAATAATGAAATTCGATATATACATTCCTCTGATTACGTAGACACGTAAAATAAAAGAACTTTCCAATATTCGTACTTTTTGGGGTTCAAATGGAAAATGGGGATAAAAATAGTACCTACCAAATGACAGCAGCTAGAATCATGAAAATCGGAGTATACATTCCTCTGACTGCGTAGACACGAAAAATAAAACGTTTTTTCCAAATTCGTACTTTCAATGGATACAATGGCACAGGGGATAAAAATAGTACCAACTAAACGAATACAGCTATAATGATGAAATTCAGTTAGTACGTCCCTCTAATTGTATAGATACGTAAAATAAAGAGATTTTAGATAGTCGTACTCTTGAGGGGGCAAAATTGGAAAAAGGGGATAAAAATGGTACCAACAAAATGGCCGCTTATAGAATCATGGGATTCGGTGTATACATACCTCTGACTGCATAGCCACGTAAAATATTTTTTTCCAAGTTCGTACTTTATTTTGTTGCTTTTACGACAAAAAATGGTAGAATCATGAAGTTGTCTTATACTGCGTACGTGAGAGATAAGGTATTTTCAAAATTTATACTTTTGAAATTAAAATAGGATGGAAATACAACCAACCAAAGTACACTCTCTATCCCCCAATATTTAGGGTATTTATGATTGCTCCCTTATATTTACTTTATGAATTGAAGTATTATATCCATTATATATATATATATTATATATATATATATATATAATTATTTACCTTGGCTTATTAATTAAATTTCTTATTTTCATACAGTTAAAATTTGTTGCGGACATTCCTCTTGTAGCTTGGAAGCACCACAAAGAAAATAAAAGTTTTAGCGGGCGAAATGGGACAAAAAGGGATAAAATATGGTACCAATGATACGACAACAGCTAGAATCATGAAATTGGGTGTGTAAATCCCACTAATTGCATAAACATGTAAAATAGAGGGATTTTTAGAAATCCCACTAATTGCATAAACACGTTAAATAGATGGATTTTTCGAAATTTGTACTTTTAAGGGATATAATTAAAAAGAGGGATAACTATGGAACCTACCAAACCGCTGAAGTTGAAATCATGAAATTCGGTGTACATTCTGACTATGAAGACTCGAAAAAGGGTTTTTTTCGAAATTTGTACATTTGGACGGAGAATGGGGCGAATGGGGATATCTTTAAAATGTATACTTTTCTTATCACTTCGTCTGTATCTGGAAATGCTTCTTTATAATGGCGACTGGCAATCGCCTAATATTTAGGCATGCTCACTTTCACAATTTCAGCATTTTATTTATATATATATAGTAGTCGATTTTAAACAGTGCGCATAAGTATACATTATAGTTTGAAATAGTAAACAAATATAGTAATGTGCATAAAAATATCACAATTTTCGTAATATGGTACTGTGCTTCTATGTAAAGTCGACTTCCTTTAATCTGCTGGTAATACTGTGGAATGCACTCCGTGGTGGAGGGTATATAAGATTCGGCCCGGCCGAACTTAACGCCTTCTTACTTGTTTAATGACAAATCGCCATTATCTCTCAATTTTTAACAATACCGGCTCCCCCCCAAAAAATAATGCTTACTGCATAGAGCTAATATATCGAGTTCAACGCTTCGGACTGGTTGGTACCACTTTTATACCTTTTCTTTTGCAAGTACTGTGAGCTTTGCATGTTAAAAGAATATTTAGTGTTTACTTTATTTTCACGCTCACAGTATATGTCGTTGCACAGTGGTTCAGAATCAAAATCCATCGACCAAAATTCAATAACTTAGCAACATTCAATAACAATATATACATATTTGGAAAGGTTGAAGGGTTCCCCGCTTTCGTAGGGTAAATTTTTCCTGCACGAAATTGCACCCTTGGAAGATTGGATACATTTAGTGCAAAAAGTCAGAATTTTTATTTCAAAAACTCATTTTCGTCTCATTAACTTCTGAAAAGTAGTAAAAATATGAACAAATTTCCTTTATCCCCATATATGAGTTCATTTTCCTCAAATATGCTCTAAAAGCCAAAATAATACCTCATTTAGCAGACAAATGGAATTACTGCACAAAAACTGCAAAAAACGATATTATTTACAATATTCATTATAAACAAACTATATTTGGCACAAACATACTTTTCGCGTCAAGAGAGAGAGAAACAGTTCGACAAAGTCAAAAAAAGCCCATCGAAACTGCGCAGTCATCTTTTAGCTGCAACAATAAAGGTCTCACTTTGTCTTTTTGCTAATTTTGGGTTCTGCTGAAGACTTCAGAACAACCTTTGGTCTTAAACCAAAATAAATGACAACACAAGTCAAAAAAAAGATATTACGTTTTTTCAATTTTCAAAATCTGAAAAACGTACAAATCTGTAATACAAAAAAAAATAAAATTGTTTCTTCGCATTATGACAAATACGTAAAAATATGTAAAACAAAAAATAAAAATTTTAATTTTCTTTAAAATCGAAAAATACGAAAAGTAGTCAACTTTGGACCGATTTCTAAAATATGTCCGATTTCCCGAATTTTAATGTTAATATCTCAAAATAATCATTGGGTCCTGTCTAATTGTTTTTACAGAACTCAAAAATGTCTAAATGTCGTTCAATTAATTTTTAGTTGAATTCAAGAGTCGTTTAGTTTGTGTGAAAACAAACATGTAAAATCGGCGTTAAGTTCGGCCGAGCCGAACTTTATATTGCCTCCACAGAGGTAGTCGGTTTTCGTAGAAGTGCAGTATTATTACAGGAAAATATATTTTTTTTAATATAGCCAAACCAAAACTAATACAAATATTGAAAAAAAAAATAATTTTATAAACCATTATTTATTTCAAATCAAAAAATAAATATTCTTATATTTATATTTACAAAAAGCTTAAATACCATAAATTTTGGTAGATAGTGGGTGCTACAGTTGGTTGTATTTCCATTCTATTTTAATTCCAAAAGTACAAATTTTGAAAATCCATTATCAGACGTACGTAGTGCAAAATAACCTAACTTCATGATTCAACAAATTTTTGCCGTAAAAGAAAAGGTACGAACTTGGAAAAAAAACTTTCTATTTTGCGTGTATATGCAGTCAGAGAAATGTATACACCGAATTCCATGATACCAGCTGCGCCCATTTGGTTGGTACCATTTTTACCCCCTCGACGTTTCTACACAATTAGAATTTCATTGGTTGGTACTATTTGTATCCCCTTTTTCCATTTTAACCCCAAAAAGTACGAATTTCGAAAGATTCGTCTATTTTCCGTGTCTACGCAGTCAGAGGAATGTATACTGCGAATTTTATGAATCTAGCTGCTGTCATTTGATTGGTACTATTTTCACTTTAACCCCAAAAAGTACGAATTTCGAAAAATCAGTTTATTTTCCGTGTCTACACAGTCAGAGGAGTGTATGCTCCGAATTTCATGACTCTAGCTGCGGTCATTTGATTTGTACTATTTGTATCCCCTTTTTTCATTTTAACCCCAAAAAGTACGAATTTTGAAAAATCCGTGTATTTTACTTGTCTATGCAATCAGAGGAATGTATACACCGAATTTCATTATTCTAGGTACAGCCGTTTGGTTGTTACCATTTTTATCCCTCTATTCCCATTTTACCTTTTAAAAGTACGAATTTGGAAAAAATACTTTTCTATTATGTATCTACTCTATTAGAGGAACCTACACACCGAATTTCGTGTTTCTAGCTGTTGTCGTTTAATATGTACCATTTTTATCCCTTTTTTGCCCCATTTCACACCCTACAAATAAGAATCACTTTATGGTGCACTTTTGTGCTATAAGGGGAATGCGCATACCAAATATCAAGCAAATATAAACAGACATATTCAAAAACATGCTTAAATACGCTAAAATATTAGGGATTGTTATGGGTATTTTTAGCCCTTGTGAAGGAAAATTTTTTCCAAAGTTAGTATACCCCCATCCTGGAGATGTAGGGTATAAAAACATATGAAATCTGTGTTCAAAACTACCTTAATCTCCAGTTAATTTAGGGTCCGTCATTAATAAAATGCAATGCACCTATGGTTTCTAGAGCAGTAAAGTATCGAAATGAGAAAACATGTGTATGCATTCCATATCAACATAACTCGGAAAGGACATGTGTCATTTCTGAGTTATGTTGATATCATCTGATAATTTCATCGAAAAAAGTTGTTATAATAAAACAAAAATATTTGAACAAACATTTTTAATTTGATACACATCCACTTTTTGAAAGAATATTTTGCTATTTGTGGGCCATAACCAACAAAAAGACCAAGACCACAAAAACCATACATTTTACAAAGAAAACAAGTAAGGAAAGGCTAAAGTCGGACGGAGCCGACTATATGATACACTCCACTTGCTATCCTATTATAATTCAATTCTGTAAAAAAGTGAAATCGGGAAGGATTTTTGTATCCTGTAAATGTATGAGTTTGACAAAAACTTTTAAATCGGAAAGGACATCTGCATGGGGGTATAGTAAAACATGGAACGATGTGACCCGCATTCACTATGTATGTTTATAGATGACTTATAATATGTAAAGTTTGGCCAAAATCGGTTAAGCATTTGGGAGCAACATTTGTATATATATAAAAAATGTATATCTAAAACTGAACCGATCTTACCACCAAGGGTGTTTTTAGTTGAATTATAGGGTATTGTGCCACATTTGAAGCAAATCGAGTGAAATATGTGGTTTCTAGAGCGGAAAAAGTCAAATCGGGAGCGACATTAGTATGTGGGCTATATCTAAATCTGAACCGATCTGACCGATTTTCACCATCGCTGTTTCCACTTCAATTATAAGGTACTGTGCCACATTTGAAGCAAATCGAGTTTAATATGTGGTTTCTAGAGCGAAAAAAGTCAAATCGGGAGCGACATTTGTATGGGGGCTATATCTAAATCTGAACCGATCTGACCGATTTTCACCATCGTTGTTTCCACTTCAATTATAGGGTACTGTGCCATATTTGAAGCAAATCGAGTTTAATATGTGATCAAATTTGAAATTTGAACTACCAATTGTTTTGACTTTGAAAGGTAGAACAACATTAATTTTTATTTGTATTTTCTGGTTTATGTTTGACATTTGCAAAATGGGACGTATAGCGTCCCAAATTGTGAACTAAAAACTTACTTCAAAGATTTAGCATTACGGAGCGATTATTATGCCCCACAAAATCGAAACAGGAGAATTCCACAGCTATAAAATCTGCTTTTTAGCAGACATTGTGCTTACCTTTACTGACAAATTCTTTTGACTGTAAGTGTAATATACAATATAAATAGAATTTGAAATTTTTATAAGTAGTGGTTATTATAACATATTTATTTTATCATTTTCTTACACAGTTTACTTTATATAAAATTTGATTGATTTATTGGAACTTAAACGAATATCTTCCATGTGTACCAAATACATGTAAATGTTTCCACATTGGTCACGAATATTATGCAATAAATTTGGGACAAACTGTCAAAATGTCTCACAGTTTAATGATATATTTCATTAAACTAAAACCACCTGATGTGCATATTTAAACATTGCTACAAAACATTCGAACAAACCAACAACAACAGCAACCACAAAAACAACGTCACCGAATAAAAAAAGGAAACGATTGCTGTAATTTGCCTCTTTTTTGATCGTTTACTTATATTGAATTTATAAAAATGAAAGCCAAAAAAACAAGTTGTCCGTTTTTTTGCGTATTTTATTAAAATGCGTGACAAAATTTCAATTTCCCCCTTTGGTTTGTTTGTTATTAAAAATCGAATATAAATCGAAATAAAAAACACACACACAACAACAACATTGGCGCAAATTTGTTAAGGGTCAATAAGGCACCAGGCACACACCCGCTCCTAAAAAATGTATACATACATACGTACGTATGTACAAGCATTAATGAAGATAGAATTCAGTAACGAGCTAAATATGAATTAAAGTGCTTTTTATAGTTGGCTGTAATCGTAAGTAAGACTTGGCAATAAAAAGCCGGCCATAAGTCACACTGGCCATAGACAGTGTACTCGTTGTCACAATAGAAAGTTACAGACACTGGCAGTGGCAGTGACGGCGGCGACGGTGTTGGTGGCACAGCCATCACTGGCTACCAAAATTGAATAACAATTAAGTGATGGACATGGTGTTTAGTTTTAACATTTTATTCGTACATTAGCTTTTTTTATAATCCATCGCTTTGTTGTCGATTAAAATTGATTGTGTCACATGAAGTGTTATCACATCACAGACACACGCGCACACACATGTTCCCAGGAAGTGTGCTGCTTTCGCGTAACAATGTGGAACGGAACGAAGTCGCACATGTCTCGATGGCGATGGTGGTAATTGACGTCAATTCCATTTGAATTTGTCGACAATCAAATCAAACACTCATTTTGGGCATGCATTCTTGCAAATCACGTTTTCGATTCTTATATAAGAAATCGTCGAACGAACCACACACACACACATCATTTCACTTTCGTGGTCCAATTAAGAGAAGTTTGATTACGTCTAATCCAGCGGGCAAATAAACGTGAGAATTTAAGAAATTTTCATTTTTAATTGTTCAAATGCAGATCAACACGCATCAAAGTGTAAATATACCTATCTGTGTATGTGCAAATGTACACAAAAACGTATTAAATGTAATTGCTAGTGGAACAAAACGAAAGACTTAAGCCACAAACTTGATTGCAATGTTTAATCGATAACGACACGGCACACAGTGCTTTGAAAACATTTCAGAAAATTGTTATCCTTATGACAAGATCTAGTTTAAATTTCATAGAACCATATGTAGCATTAATTTGTATACCCTACACCATTTCGTGACATTGAGTATTATAAGATACTTTCACGCCAAGAAATATTCCAATATACCGATCGACTTAGTAACGCCAGCTGAGAAGATTTAAGTACATTGTTTAGGTTAGAGACGGACAGTATTAAATTTGGAGAAAATTCATATAAATTTGAATCATCTACAGTAAAATTTAACCACAATGTCGTGCTATATCCTCCGCTGTGGCCCACTATTACACCATTATTATTAAACTATGCAACAAAAAATTTGTCGAAGGACCATGTTAAATATTTTCTGATGAATTTTGCTTTCTGACTCGAAATCGATACTTAAAAATATTCTATGGATAGTTTTCTTTTTTATTTTTTTCTATTCAAATTCCAATTTTCACCAAAGGTAACTTTATCATATGTTCTTTCATTTTGGAAATTTAAATCCGATCATACCCGCTTATATATGTACAACTATCAGTACCCGCTGCTTATACACCATTTTCAAGTGTAATTCAAAAATTTCATTTGAAATTCAAAAAATATCAATTGAAATTCAAAAATTCCATTTGAAATTCAAAAAAATATCAATTGAAATTCAAAAAATATCAATTGAAATTCAAAAAATATCAATTGAAATTCAAAAAATATCATTTGGAATTCAAAACTGGTCATTTGTAATTCAAAAGACACCATTTGGAATTCAAAAGTCGTCATATGAAATTCAAAACTCATCATTTGAATTTCAAAAATGTAAACAAAATTATTTAAGAACAATATACATTAGGTGGGGTAGCATTTTTTTCTGCAAATTTGGATAGTCTGCAGTTTTGAAAACAGATTTAATTAAATGATAAGCAACTAATAATTATAATGTTGTAAAATGTCGGTAATTTAATATATAGTTTATAACCTTCACCAGCTCAGAGATCATCTGCATATAATTTATAATGACTTGCATTTTACTTAGGGTTGGATTATTTGTGTGGGAGGTACAACAAATCATAACTATTTTACAGGTATAAATTGATTGTAAAACCATTTCAAATATTAAATTGTTACTGATCAGATTTATTTTAACCACAGCTTATGCAAATTGTGTGAGAGGTTTTGCAATATCGCTCATATTGCAGGTGTATGTATCTATTACCAAAGATCAAATTTCAGTGTATTTCGATCGTCCGTATAGAAGTTATAAAATCTTTAAATTTAAATAGGTTAGAGTGATTTGCGTGGGAGGTACGTAAATGTGTTTTCTAAACAGCAGAATATTAAAATTTACAGAAATAAATAAATGCTACCCAACCTAATGTATATTTTGCTTAAATAATTATCCTTTTGAATTGGAAATGGAATAATTTTTGAATTACAAATGGAATAATTTTTGAATTTCAAATGAAAACTTTTGAATTTCAAATGGTGTCTTTTGAATTACTTATGACGAGTTTTTAATTGCAAATGACGAGTTTTGAATTACAAATGAAGAGTTTTGAATTACAAATGATGTCTTTTGAATTTCAAATGATGTCTTTTGAATTTCAATTGACATTTTTTTTAATTTCAAATGGAATTTTTGAATTTCAAGTGATATTTTTTTGAATTGCAAATTGAATTTTTGAATTTCAACTGGTGTCTTTTGAATTTCAAGTGATGTCTTTTGTATTACAATTGAAAAAGATATAGATCCAGCCGACCACTTTATAACTTTTTGAACCTCTTTCTCAAAAAATACACATTTTTAAAAATCACTATAGGTAACATGTGCTTTTGCTTCTCCTAAAAACATGTACTTTATTTGGTACCACGTTTATCCCTTGTCGTCCCGCATCCTCCTTACAATTAAAAATTTTGTAATATCCATTTATGTTCCATGTTTACGTAATTAAAGTGTTATATACCATTTGTATATCTTTTTGTCCCGCGCGCACCTTAAAAGTACAAATTTCGACAAATCCAATTTGACTGCGCTTCTACATGGTCAGAGGGATTTACATATCAAATTTCACGATTCTAGTTGCAATACTTTAGTCGGCACAATTTGTATCCCCTTTTGTGCCGTTCAGCCCTTAAAAGTACGAAAATGCATTTATTTGCGCTTCTATATGGTGAGAGGAGTTTACATACCAAATTTCACTATTCTAGCTATAATACTTTGGTTAGTACCATTTTTTATCCCTTTTTGTCCCACTCACCCCTTATAAGAAAAAATTTCGAAAAATCCATTTTGATTGCGCTTGTACATGGTCAGAGGAATTAACATATCAAATGTCACGATTCTAGTTGCAATATTTAAGTTGGTACCATTTTTATCCCTTTTTGTCCCTCTCGCCCCTTAAAAATACAATTTTCGAAAAATCCATTTATGTTGCAAGTCGACTCACCAAATTTCACGACTATACCTACAATACTTGTGTTGGTACTATTTTTATCCTGCTAACCCTTTATAAGTAACAATTTCGAAAAATTCATTTAGATTTGCGCTTCTACGTTGTCAGAGGAATTTATACACCAAAATGCACGACTATAGCTGCAATACTTTAGTTGGAACCATTTTTATCGCTTTTTTCTCCCGCTCACCCCTTATAAGCACACATTTCGAAAAATCCATTTATGTTGCAAGCAGGGTTGTCAGATTATTGTGTATCTCTATCGCCAAATCAATTTCAGAAATCGTTAAAAAAAAATGTTAAAAAATCGACTAATTCCATTTTATATTTAGTTCTTGTAAAATAGTATGGAATTCCGATATTATATTTGTATTGTATATTTTCAGTATTTCATGATAAAGAATTAAAACATATTTTATTGGTATTTATTATTCTTAATAAAAGTTAACACATGCGATTATACCGTGACCTAGTTTAGGCAATTCATAATGCAGAATACACTTTCAACCTAGGGTTAACTTGTTAAAAAACAATTAACGTTAAAAAATATACTTTTTCTCCTTTATGATGCAGTTTCTAATATTGATTTGATCTCTTTCTCTCGCTTTCATGGACCAATGTCTTCTAAATATTATTTCAGGTATTTTTAATGGAACGAAAATGAAACAAATCTCGATAAAAGCATATAGATGTATTTTGAAAAATCTGTTTTAGTAGAAAAGTCTCAATGCATACATGCATACATTCGTACAAAAATAGCATTTCGGTCGTCAGTTTCTTAATTATTATTATTTCTCAGTTCTAAAATGTACAAGGTTTTTTATAATCGACGGGAATTCGCCTATTTTTTTACTTTTTAAGAAAACCACAAAAGATAACAAAATACAATTATCTTTACCTTCATTCTTTGAATTGTACCTACGCGTTTTCACACAGTACCATTTTCAATGCTCCTACCTCGAACTTTTTGTCTTGATTTTACTAATTCTCATTTGGTCATATCTTTTAGAAAAATCTTTTTTTCGTCCTCTATAAATCAAATATTTTATGGAGTACAGTTATCCTACTAAGTTGCAAAGAAATCGGAATGGCAAAGTGTTCGGTTTGACATGAACGCATACAAATTGTAATATATTTCTCTACAAAGTAACACTAATATAATAAAATCGGAGGGCAGATTTAAAATTTTCTAAAATTAGCCAAGAAAATCGCCACCTATTTTATAAATCACCAAAAAATCGCCATGTCGCCAAATCGAAGATAAAGTCGCCAAATATATTTAAAATTCGCCACGTTTGGCGAGAAATCGCCATATCTGACAATCCTGGTTGCAAGTCTACGTTGTCAGAGAGAAATGTAGATACCGATTTTCGCGGTATCTACATTTCCCTTTCACCCTTAAAGTACACCCTTTCCACCCTTAAAAGTACAAATTTTGAAAAAATCCCCATTTGCAGCTCGTCTGCATGGTCATTGCAAGGAATACACCGAATTTCATGCCGTTTAGTCAGGACGAATGTTCGATGTTTAACCATTTTTGTCCCATTTTGGGACGTCATATTTGTGCCGTTTGGGGGCTGGTCAATGATAAGTCAGTCAGTAACGCATCTCTTTTAAAGGGTGATTTTTTAGCTATTATCTTTTTGGCAACACTGGTTTAAACAGCTGACGCTCGTTTCGTGTTTTGTTTCACTGTCAAACATCTTCAGATTGGTCTATAATTTAACCATGAATCGTCTTACAAACGAACAACGCTTGCAAATTATTGAATTTTATTATCAAAATGCGTGCTCTGTTAAGAAAGTTCATCGCGCGCTTTTTACCGAAAAATTGTGTTTAGCGACGAAGCTCATTTTTGGCTTAATGGGTACGTAAATAGGCAGAATTGTCGATTTTGGAGTGAATATCAGCCAGAAGCATTGCAAGAGCTACCAATGCATCCAGAAAAAGTCAGAGTTTGGTGTGGTTTATGGGCTGGTGGCATCATTGGACCGTACTTCTTCAAAGATGATGCGAATCGTAACGTAACTGTGAATGGTGAGCGCTACCGTGAGATGATATCCAACTTTTTTTGCCCAAAATGCCTTGACTAGCATGACGTGTGGTTTCAACAAGACGGTGCCACACGTCACACAGCACGCGCAACAATGGACTTATTGAGAGGCGAGTTCGGTGAACATTTTATTTTACGTTCGGGACCGGTCAATTGGCCGCCTAGATCGTGCGATTTAACGCCTTTAGAATATTTTTGTGGGGCTATGTTAAAGCTCATGTCTATACAGACAAGCCCGCTTCAATTGACTCATTGGAAGACAACATTGAAGCATTTATTCGTGAGATACCGGCCGAAATGTTGGAAAAAGTATGCCAAAATTGGACTAAGCGGATGGGCCATTTGAGGCGCAGTCAAGGTCAACATTTGCATGAAATAATCTACAAACATTAAATTATATGGACCGTTCTATCAATTCAAATAAAGATTTCATGCATTTTTCAGAATTTTATGTGTTTTATTTTTTTTTTTTTGAAAAACTTTCCTATAGCTTTTAAAAAATCACCCTTTATATAGGGTCCGCCAAATAATTTTTTTTTGAAAAAAACTACTGAATATTTTCTCAAATTTCTTTTTTTTATTTGAAAGTACAATCCTTCCGGTTAATAATGGATGAATTTCATTCAAATGGCTGCTGAGGGCACCCCACAAATAATAGTCCAACGGTTGAATAGTTGAAAAAAAAAAAACCTTAGATGGCGGACCCCATACCAATGTCTCCTATGATTTACTTTTTCCGCTCTAGAAACCACATGTTACAACAAATAACTTTTTTTTTGAAAATGCTATAAAAAAACTACTGAATATTTTCTCAAATTTCTTTTTTTATTTAAAAATAATTTCATTCAAATGGCTGCTGAGGGCACCCCAGAAATAATAGTCCAACGGTTGAATAGTTAAAAAAACGTTACATGGCGGACCCTATATATACAATATTTATATATAACAATATTTTATTTTGTTTGTAATAGCTAATATTCAAAGCGAATAAAGTCTATATCTAGGGCTTATATTCATAAGTGAATATTATCCATTTTCTTCAAAATGAGTTTTTGATGTTAAACTGACATGACTGTCATATAAATTTGAAAAATAATTTTTTTCTTAAAATATTTTCTTAAATATTTCTAATTTGGCTATACACCCACACTGCAAAAGTGGTTATGACAGCAAAAGTGGCTATGAATATAAAAATAATATAAATGTTGGCTGTAAAGTCAAAAATTGTGAAAAGTATCTTTAGAAAACCCCTCGTAATTTTTTATCATATAGAAAATACCAAAATACTTTTTTTGGCATAGCATTGCTGACTTTATGGGGAATATTTGTGTCAGAAAAGTTTCAGAATCCTGGATAGAGAAATATGCAATTGCAACCGCGAATTTTGGATTTTTTTCAACAATACCCGCAACTTTCGCGACTGACTTCATATATTTTACCAGGAGCATTGGTTCTTAATACACAAAAAAATCAGGCGTATCCGTTGGCTAGATCGTCGCCGCTTAAAAGGTCCACAAAGATCCAAATAATACAATTTTTCAAAAATTATTTAAATACTTATTGGCACCCTATGGTAACGTATTAATGTCAAATTAAAAAATAAATAAATTAAAAATAAATATGTTGCAAACTTCTATCTTTATCAGTTTCAAATTAACAACCATTTCAAGATTTTTCTCTTAAAAAGTAAACTATGAATAAACTAAATAAACTAAGGGGTATACCTGAAATGTGTGTTAATGCTGAACTGATAAAGATAGAAGCATGATAGTTGAAGTATTTTTTAGCAGATATTCTTCTTTTAAATTTGGCACTAATACCGTTGTGATAGTGTGCGAATAAGTATTTAAAATAATTTTTGAAAACTTTTACCCTTTGAAAATTTTTAGTCCTGTGAAGGGGCAACAGGATGAGGAGATGAAAAACCAAAAACGCCAATTAACTCCATGTTGCCTATAGTTTCATACATATTCCGGTTGAAGTGTAAATACTTTTTTTTAACACATTGAGTGCCAAGCCGTTTTGACGCAAACCTTCCCAGGAGGAGGAAAATTAAATGAGATAGACCCATCGTTTATGATACTGATCAGCTTAGAGTCACTTTCTGAGTCGACGAACGCTACTTCATTTGAAGCTCCCAATTTTATTTCCGCTCTAAAGTCCAGATATTTCACTCGATTTGCTTCAAATTTGGCATATCAGCTTATAATTGAACTACACATATCTATGTTGAAAATAGGTCAGATCGGTTGAGATATAGATATAGCACCCATACAAATTTTGCTCTCGATTTGACTTTTTCATATCTAGAGACTTTTTAAATTTGTGACAAGACCTTATATTTCAATTAGAAATATTTATAGGGAGAGATAGATCAGATCGGTTCAGATTTATATAAATCTCCAATATAAATTTCGGTCCGAATTTGACTTTTTCCGCTCTAGAAACTAGATATGTTAACCGATTTTCTTCAAATCGGCTACAGCTGCTTATATTTAAACTAGAAACATCTGTCGTAAAAGTGAGTCAGATCGGTTCAGATTTATATATAGCTCCAATACAAATTTCGAACCGGATTTGGCCTTTTCAGCTCTAGAAACCAAATAATTTAACCGATTTGCCACAGCACCTTATATTTTTCTTCCGCACTATACCCCACATTTTTGTATGGGCACTTTTTCCCGAATTCAATTGTAATGGGATAGAAAGTGGAGGGTATCATATAGTCGTCATCGCCCGACTTAAGCCTTTCTTAACATGTTTTGAATTACATCAGTAATGTCGATTAATTATTATAAATCTATTCTATTCCCTATATTGACTTGACTGTTCTTTTTATAGCTTATTTAAAGTTTATCCCAATTCGTGAACTAGAAAAGATCGACCATCAGTCATAAAATTTGGAGAGGGCGAGGGAAATCGCACTTTTTACGTCCATATAACCCAATTTTAAAAACTACTTTTATTTATTTTTCTTTTCGTTGACTACCTTTGCTTCACACTCAGTTGCAATATTTTCACGTTCATATTCAGAGTCAAGAATACTCTGGTTAGAGATTTACCACAAGTTAGGTTGCATTGAAGGAACAACATTTTCTTCTAACATCGCAAAACCAGAAGAAAGTGTGGCTACACGCACTTTTCGCCAGCAATAACAAATACACAGACAGATGAAGATGAGGTTTCCAACTGCACTCACAACACTCCAGTTTGACAGTGAAGTCTTAAGTGGAGGGGGGGGGGGCATTATAATTGCAAACAAAATGATCTAGAATGCCGTCTTCATAGTTGCCATTGATACTTTCATGTACATACATATGTACATATGAATATATGTACAAGTGTGTATGAATTGTTCCACAACTTTTCCTTTTCACCTGAAATTGAATTTGGTATTCAAATGGGAATATCTGCTGATGAAGAATGATATGATTTGTATTAAGACATTTCAGGAAATCCAAATCATTGTATGACAGTGTGTCGAGTTGTTGTTGTTGCTGTAGCATCAGCAAAGGAAAGTGAATTAAGGATGTAGGTCAGTAAAGTGGATGTTCGAAACGTTGGCTGGATCGAAAATGATCGTAATTAAAACGTGATAACTGCAACAAAATGCAAATATCGTTCGAAGTAGCCAAGTTTACGGGTACAAGGGAACACGTTCGTGATGATGGTAATAAGTGCTCGTTTGAATGCAACATTAACTGGTATTAAGGGCTGTTAGGGAAATGGAAACTTTTTTATCCGGCGTAAAATTTTTTGAAAAATTAAAGGACAGTTTTTAAAGACTTTTCCATAGTGGCAATGACACTGTGCTCAAACATTATGATATCGCGAAATGGGCAATAAATACAAAGGAAAAATAGATACGTCCTAGTGACCATGAAAGACTACCTACCATTTATCTCGACGTGTCGTGTCACAGGCTTTGTAAATTGTACCATAGTCGTATGAGTTATAGTAACCGCTGATAATATTACTTATTCGCGCTGTTATGACAGGAAAGAAAATAATCCTAAAATTAATCTAATCGATTGTAGATTATATTTGACGTGTATTCGTAAAAATACGTTTCGATCTACAGTGAAGTGACTTTATAATTGAAAAATGGTATCATAATTTTAAATCGGGAATGTCTCGAAGACAGGGCCTAACTTTGAAAAACGTTTATTACAGCGGGATTCAGCGTACTCGAGTTATATTGACTCATACAGCTCCCTAATAAAGGGTGATTTTTTAAAAGCTATAGGAAAGAAAAAAACAAACAAAATTCAGAAAAATGCATGAAATCTTTATTTGAATCGATAGTACGGTCCATATAATTTAATGTTTGAATATTATTTCATGCAAATGTTGACCTTGACTGCGCCTCAAAAGGTCCATCCGCTTAGTCCAATTTTTGCATTTCCACGTTTTTGAGTAACAGGGGCCCAATTGCTGCGAACGGCGACGAATCGATAATTGATGGTCATCATTAACACTGGCCGATACAACTGCGATATTTTCTTCAGTTTGCACTCTACGTAAGCGTGTTGGTGGTTTAATGTCCAACAATGTAAATTTGTTCCGAAATTTAGTCACAATAGCCCGAATAGCCGCTTTAGTTGGTCGATTAAACTGACCATAAAATGGAAGCGCGCGATGAACTTTCTTAACAGAGCACGCATTTTGATAAAAAACTTCAATAATTTGAAAGCGTTGTTCGTTTGTAAGACGATTTATGGTTAAATTATAGACCAAACTGAAGATGTTTGACCAGTGTTGCCAAAAAGATAATAGCTAAAAAATTACCCTTTAGTTGCACATTTGAAGTCCACGATTCGAGCACATGGAAATTTATTAAAAAATATATAAAATTTTTTAAACAATAAGCGCACAAGAGTATTTCTACATTTTGGCTGATATATCAGCATTGCTGGTTGTTAGCCCAAAAAATAATTTTTTCCGCTCCATAGCCTAGGACACCCTAATATACAAATAGGGTGGGTCATTTAAAATTTGATCTACCAATTACTTTGATTTTGAAAGGTAGAAAAATATTTTTTTTTTATTTGTATGTTTGACATTTGGAAAATGGGACGCTATACGATCGAACAAAAATTGAGAAATATTAAAAACTTTTTTCCAAGATAGTGAGCCTTTAACACAAACTGTAAGACATTTACTTGGCAATTTTTCGAGAAGAGATCGGCCTTCAGTTCAGCCTTCATGAAGCTCATTTTCATCTTAGTGGCTATGTCAATAACCAAAATTGCCGCATATGGGGTTCAGAGAACCCACACGTGACTATTGAAAAGCCAATACATCCACAACGAGTTACTGTTTGGTTTGGATTTTTTGCTGTATTTAGAAATTGGGTTGATCGTAAGAATGTTCCATTATTAAATGAAAAAGTTCAACCTTTCCAATAAAACCCGAAATTTGAAAAAATAATCAGTACTTTTTTATAGCCCATTCTAATTTAAAATTGTAAATGGTCCACCCTAAGAAGAAAACAAAGCATAATAGGAAAATCTAAGGATAAGTGTAGAAGTTATTGTAGAATAGAGGGTTTTCATAAATCGTATGCCATTTTATTTTATTTATTTATTTAATAAAAATTAACTTATAATTAAAAAAGCCGCTTTGTTTTTTTAAAAATCCGTTAGTAAATAAATAAATACTTAAAATCCGTCAAAATGATAAAAAAAACGATGTAGAATTACTAGATTTTTAATTAAAAAAAAAAAACAAATTCCGAAAGAGGGGAAATTGTGTTCCAAAATTGGGAATTTTTCAATAAAATTGTGGTCATGCTTTTTTACCATTTTTATCTTTTTTTGACGAATTTTAAGTATTTTTTGTACCTCAATTCGTCAAATTATGTGAAATGTTAACTGGAATGACCAAAATATGTACTTTTGCAAAACAATTAATATTAATAAAAACTTCAATAACTCTGTCAATTGCTAACTGATTTTTAAACTAAAGCGGCGTTTTACTCCTTACTAAGTGTATTATTTAAATAAATTTACAAGTGGTACGGTTATCAAACAATGCAAAACATTGACAAAGTTGAAATAGGCTAAAAACTTTTTAAAATAGTTTTTACTGGACAAATGCACACAGATTTCTTAAGTTTTCTTAAATAAGCTATATATGTATCGAAAGCTTCAGGTTTCTGTTTTCAAGTCCGACGAGAAAGTGAAAATCGGTTGAAAACCAACTAAGTGTGCAATGGAACGAAAATCCGGTTTATTAACAGTAAATCAAGACTCTGGAGGTGTCTGGCAAATTTCAAATACAGATTCGTAAAAATAATATCAATTCCCAAAGTTTTTGGACTGTCGCACAGTGTTATAGATATAAAACACCACACAAACTGACAAGTATCACTGCCGGTTACCATTAACTTAACTAGACATTGTGCAAATGGGGGTTACAAACCAACCAGTTTAAATGGGGTTTCAATCGGTTTAAATGGGGGTTCGATAACACAATAACGAAAACCGATTAAGATTTAAAGAATTTGAACGTGTTTAAGTGGGTTGGATTTTTTAGAAGATTAAAGATAAAAACCCGTTCGTTTTGTGACATGGATAACAGTTGGTCAAAGTAAAAATGCTCCAATATATTGAAGGCTTTACAGATTGCTACATCTTTAGGAATCTCTCAAAACAGACAAATTACCTGGGAAACTGCGTTAATCGAAAACCTCTATAAGTGGAAATAAACGGCATATCCAATGATTACGGTATGGTACAAATAAATAAATAATACAAAATTAATTTCCGGTTAAACCGGAAACTGTTTTTCTGTAAAACCGGACATCCTAATCGGGAATAAATTGCGAACAATACTTTACATTTTTTTACATTTTCGATTTTTAAATTTATAAAGGGTGATTTTTTAAGAGCTTGATAACTTTTTTTTTTAAAAAAACGCATAAAATTTGCAAAATCTCATCGGTTCTTTATTTGAAACGTTAGATTGGTCCATGACATTTACTTTTTGAAGATAATTTCATTTAAATGTTGACCGCGGCTGCGTCTTAGGTGGTCCATCCGCTTAGTCCAATTTTGGCATTTCCACGTTTTTGAGTAACAGAGACCCAATTGGTGCGAACGGCGACGAATCGAAAATTGGTGGTCATCATTAACACTGGCCGATACAGCTGCGATATTTTCTTCAGTTCGCACTCTACGTAAGCGTGTTGGTGGTTTAATGTCCAACAATGTAAATTTGGTGCGAAATTTAGTCACAATAGCCCGAATAGCCGCTTCAGTGGGTCGATTAAACTGACCATAAAATGGAAGCGCGCAATGAACTTTCTTAACAGAGCACGCATTTTGATAATAAAATTCAATAATTTGCAAGCGTTGTTCGTTTGTAAGACGATTCATGATGAAATGTCAAAGCATACTGAGCATCTTTCTCTTTGACACCATGTCTGAAATCCCACGTGATCTGTCAAATACTAATGCATGAAAATCCTAACCTCAAAAAAATCACTCTTTACATCCGAAACTGTAAGCCACATTAAACAAGTAATGAATTCCAAAGTCGGGCATGGTCGACTATATAATACCCTTCACCTAGTCTTTATACCCTACAAAAAGTTCGTTACATTTGAACCGGGTGATATACGATACAGCTATATATATATATCTGAACCGATCTGGCTCATTTTCACCAGAGCTGTTTCTAGTTGAAAAATAAGTTGTTTTACCAAATTTGAAGAAAATCTGTTAAAATATGTGGTTTCTAGAGCGGAAAGAGTAAAATCGTGATAAAAATTTGTATGGGAGCTATATCTAAATCTGAACCGATTTTCTTCAAATTAAATAGCGCTCGTCCTTGTCCCATAAAACTTCGCTGTGCAAAGTTTCATTTGGTTCCGGCTACAATTACGACCTGTACTTTGTTTACAAGAATAGATGGGCAGACGGACGGACATTGCTAAATCGACTCAAAAAGTGATACTAAGTCGATCGGTATAATAAACGATCGGTCTATCTCCATTCCTTTTGGGTGTTACAAACAAATGCACAAAGTCCCCCCTTTGGTGTAGGGTATAAAAATATGCAATAGCATTTGGAGAGTTTTCAAATTATGTTAACAATCCTTCGAAAAATCGACAAATTTACTAAGAAATTAAAAAATGTATCCATTGATATATGTATTGTGCTTTCATTTTATAATATGTCATAATACCAAATTACATTCTCTCCGATAACCAATTATTGAATTGGAAAATTCCTTAATTTCAATGAATGCGATGCATCATTTTCATTCTAGTGAAAGTTGTTGAAAAAAGAAAACCTCTTCACGCTTTCCTTATTAATAAAGAAATTCTAAAAATTTCACCCGACACTCTGGCGGTTGGTCATATGCGTTTTTCTCATTTTTTTTAAATAAAAATACGGAAAACCGAACTGGTCTACTACCATACTCGCCGTTTACAACTGTATGGAGTCTGTCCACACGCATCCATGTACATGTGCATATGAATGTAGGAATGCCCGTAGCACGCCTGATAACTTGTTTCTATCAAAAGTACAATTTTGTTTATGCGCACTAAATGATCACACATGTACGTACATACGTACGAATGTTTATATAGATCATTTATTCTTAGGTTTCGGAGAAATAACACACTCACGAACTACGCACTTTCATATGCTTTATAAAAATGTATGAAACAAACGAGGAGATAACCCAGAGACAGCATTGCTATTTCTCTCTGCCCAGTTGTTCATTCATTGATTCAAGCTTCTACGTTGTCGTGGTCTTGGCCGTGGTGATGCAACAATGCAAAATGATGTCAAACATGCGGAAAACTTGTCCTGCCCAGTCGCCAATTCCGAACGTGTGGCACTACTACTCGCTCAGCCAACCATTCCACTACATAGACAGTGGTGAGCTAGTACGATAGTTTGTAGTATTTTCCTAGTAGCTGCAGCTAAATCCAATTTATTATGCATCAGTTAACCAACGAGGGGGACAATAACCAGAAGTCCAAAGAGGCTGTACCATCATCAGAGCCGGGCATTTACGTATTGTGCAGCAGCAAAGAGAGGCTGTTGGCGAAAAATCAACAACATCTTCATGGAGGCGGTTTCCAGTTGTCTTCTACTATTGCTACGAGTATTACTAGTTGTGGCCATGTACGTAGATTGATTTCGAGGAGACATCCAAGACAAGCATGCTGAGGGGAAATAATTGGTGATTCTATAGATCTCAGCACTTTCCAGCCGTAAATCATAGCCGACAAATGTCATTCTAAATGATTAATCCCCTGCGGCAAAGGGTGTGTGGGAGGGGAGTCGGTGTCACATTGAACTATGACAACAACACCAGCGAAAGGAGTTTGTGTTGGAAAAATCAAAATTGCCTCAACCGCAAATGAGAGTTAACCTCTGTTAAGCTTTTTGATTGCTTCTGCAAAACCCAACGAGTTTGTTTCTTAAGTCTTTCGTTTTTCATGCTTTTGATCTGAACATTTGAAAAAGAAATAGAGATAAATAATATTGTTCAATTGTAATTTTCTCTTTCACGGAAAACACGAATATATGGCCCAACTAGCGCGAACTGTGGAGAAGATAAAGTTGAAAACATCAGAAATACAAGTCTATGCGGCGGACATGTGAACAAAATAAATAATCCACTTTGGAATTCGATTAATTACACAATTGCCAAGATCTTCGACATCTTCGAAAATCGTTTAAGGATTTTCTATAATGCAAATTCTGTCATTGATATACTGAGTATATATTGTATGTTTATGTTCGAGGGATAGTACTACCGAAATCTAAAAATCTTCTCTACCCATTTTAGGATGGGACCGAAATCAGTATATCATCGATGTTAACTGAAATGTTTAAAATTATATAAACTAATAATGATATAGTATGTATTACCGACATTCCACTATCAATGGAAACGAACCCATCCATCACAATCTTGCCCCTATTGATCCATATGTTGGTATACATAATAATATTGAAATCTTTGTTTGTTTGTGACATGAAGAAAATTCTTATTCTACGTGACACCTCGATTCTGGTTTACGTAGTTTTTCTAATATCTTCCTTGAAACTTATTTATACCCTCCACTAGGGCATTATGTCTTTGTGCATTTGTTTGTAACATCCAAAAGGAAGCGAGATAGACCCATTGTTAAGTATACAGATCGACTTAGAATCACTTTTTGTCTCTCCGTCCGTCCATCTATTCTTGTAATCAAAGTACAGGTCGCAATTATTGCCCGATCCTAACAAAAATTGCCACAAGTGAGTTTTGCGTCCCAAGGACGAACCCTATTGAAGCAAATCGGTTCAGATTTAGATATAAGCCCCATACAAATGTCGCTCCCGATTTGACTTTTTCCGCTCTATAAACCACATATATTACACGATTTGCTTCAAATTTGGCACAAAACCTTATATTTGGACTAGAAACATCTGTGGTGAACGTACTAAATCGATTCAGATTTAGATATAGCTCCCGTACAAATTTCGGCCTCCATTTAAATTTACGCTCTAGAGATTACATATTTTAACCAATTTTCTTCAAATTTTGCACCTTATATTTGCAGTAGAAACATATGTGGTGAAAGTGGGTCAGACTGGTTCAGATTTAGATATAGCTCCAATATAAATTTGCATTCCCAGTTAAAATCAGGTACTAAATATTTTTTAAAGTACTTAGAATACTCCCACAAAATATCCGAAATATTTTTCATTTTTATACACTCCACCTCCAGGATAGGGAACTTTGTCATTCCGTTTGTAACACCTTGAAATATCGACCTGAGACCCTATGAGACTCTATTCTTGATCGTCATAAAATTCTAAGACGATCTAGCCATGTCCGTCTGTTGAAAGCACGCTATCATCTAAACGAAAGAAGGAAGGACGTCCAAATTTTCCATAAATTCGTCTTATAGTCGTAGATCCGTTGGGATTGAAACTGAGCGAAATCGGTCCAAAGGGAAAAAAATTTCCCTCACAAGGACTAAAAATACCCATAATAACCCCCAATATTTTAGAGTATTTAAGCATACGTCTGCTTGTACTTACTTGATATTTGGTATGTGCATTCCCCCTATAATAAAAACGTGCACCATATAGTGATTTTTATGCGTAGGGGGTGAATTGGGGCAAAAAGGGATAAAAATGGTAAACGACAACATCTAGAAACACGAAATTCGGTGTGAAACATTCCTCTAATTGTGTAGATACATAATATAAAAACATTTTTTCCAAATTCGTACTTTTAAGGAGTAAAAAGGGAATAGAGGGATAAAAATGGTACCAAACAAACGACTGCACCTAGAATAATGACACGTAAAATAAACGGATTTTTCGAAATTCGTACTTTTTGGGGTTAAAATGGAAAAGAGGGATAAAAATATTACCAATCAAATTACCGCAGCTAGAATGATGAAATTCGGTGTATACATTCCTCTGACTGCGTAGAAGCAAAAATTAAAAGGTTTTTTCCAAATTCGTACTTTCAAGGGATACATTGGGTACAGAGGGATAAAAATAGTACCAACTAAACGACTACAGCTAGAATGATGAAATTCGGTGCGTACATAATTCTAATTGCGTAGACACGTAAAATAAAGAGATTTTAGAATATAGTACTCTTAAGGGGGCACAATTAGAAAAAGGGGATAAAAATGGTACCAACGAAATGGTCGCAGCTAGAATCACGGAATTCGGTATACACATTCCTCTGACTGCATAGATACGTAAAATAAAAAGATTGTTCCAACCTCGTACTTTTTTACTTTTTCGGCAAAAAATTGTTGAATCATGAAGTTAGGCTATTTTGTACTACGTACGTGAGATAATGGATTTTCAAAATTTGTACTTTTGGAATTAAAATAGAATGGAAATACAATCAACTGTAGCACCCACTACCTACCAATATTTATGGTATTTAAGCTTTTTGAAAATATAAATATAAGAATATTTATTTTTTTATACTTATACTTACTTGAAGTATTTTTTCGATATATATACGTATTGCCTTATAAACGTGGTTTGAAATAATAAAAATATTATATTTATTTATAAAATTATTTTTTCAATATTTGTATTTGTTTTGGTTTGGCTATATAAAAAAATATATATTTTCCTGCAATATTATTCCACTAAAATCGACAGTCTCTGTGGAATGAAATCCATGGTGGAGGATATATAAAATTCGGCCCGGCCAAACTTAACGCCGTTTTTACTTGTTTTATATATATCATATTTTTTATCCTTTTGGCCATCATCACAGACACCGGTACCATATTTGTTTAAAAAATGTTAAGTTTTTCACATTTTGAAAATGTAAAATTTTGAAATTTCCTCAGGAAATGTGACTTGAGTTGACAAACTATCCATGTATTATTAGATTAACCATTGCAAAATATCATGATATGATGAAGAAGCTGTAAACTTGTTCAATATAAATCACATTGTGATATTATTATGACCACCGCACGGTACGTAGTGTGCGCCTACCATGTTCGATTCCGAGACTTTATTCTGCGGTGGTCTGACCTTAATTAATGGTGGCGACACTATTGAGTAAAAGTCTGGTAAAACTTGCTCTTTCCATGGGTATAACATATATAACATAACGCACAACATAAACAACTCACCCTTGTAACATTAGGGATGTTTGGGGAATTGATTTTTTGCCAATAGCCACCATCTTTGCAATTGAAATGTTTCAATATCATTAAAAAAGCAAACCCTCTTTTACGATTTTGTCATCCTTAGAATACTCCCACAAAATATCCGAAATATTTTTCATTTTTATACACTCCACCTCCAGGATAGGGAACTTTGTCATTCCGTTTGTAACACCTTGAAATATCGACCTGAGACCCTATGAGACTCTATTCTTGATCGTCATAAAATTCTAAGACGATCTAGCCATGTCCGTCTGTTGAAAGCACGCTATCATCTAAACGAAAGAAGGAAGGACGTCCAAATTTTCCATAAATTCGTCTTATAGTCGTAGATCCGTTGGGATTGAAACTGAGCGAAATCGGTCCAAAGGGAAAAAAATTTCCCTCACAAGGACTAAAAATACCCATAATAACCCCCAATATTTTAGAGTATTTAAGCATACGTCTGCTTGTACTTACTTGATATTTGGTATGTGCATTCCCCCTATAATAAAAACGTGCACCATATAGTGATTTTTATGCGTAGGGGGTGAATTGGGGCAAAAAGGGATAAAAATGGTAAACGACAACATCTAGAAACACGAAATTCGGTGTGAAACATTCCTCTAATTGTGTAGATACATAATATAAAAACATTTTTTCCAAATTCGTACTTTTAAGGAGTAAAAAGGGAATAGAGGGATAAAAATGGTACCAAACAAACGACTGCACCTAGAATAATGACACGTAAAATAAACGGATTTTTCGAAATTCGTACTTTTTGGGGTTAAAATGGAAAAGAGGGATAAAAATATTACCAATCAAATTACCGCAGCTAGAATGATGAAATTCGGTGTATACATTCCTCTGACTGCGTAGAAGCAAAAATTAAAAGGTTTTTTCCAAATTCGTACTTTCAAGGGATACATTGGGTACAGAGGGATAAAAATAGTACCAACTAAACGACTACAGCTAGAATGATGAAATTCGGTGCGTACATAATTCTAATTGCGTAGACACGTAAAATAAAGAGATTTTAGAATATAGTACTCTTAAGGGGGCACAATTAGAAAAAGGGGATAAAAATGGTACCAACGAAATGGTCGCAGCTAGAATCACGGAATTCGGTATACACATTCCTCTGACTGCATAGATACGTAAAATAAAAAGATTGTTCCAACCTCGTACTTTTTTACTTTTTCGGCAAAAAATTGTTGAATCATGAAGTTAGGCTATTTTGTACTACGTACGTGAGATAATGGATTTTCAAAATTTGTACTTTTGGAATTAAAATAGAATGGAAATACAATCAACTGTAGCACCCACTACCTACCAATATTTATGGTATTTAAGCTTTTTGAAAATATAAATATAAGAATATTTATTTTTTTATACTTATACTTACTTGAAGTATTTTTTCGATATATATACGTATTGCCTTATAAACGTGGTTTGAAATAATAAAAATATTATATTTATTTATAAAATTATTTTTTCAATATTTGTATTTGTTTTGGTTTGGCTATATAAAAAAATATATATTTTCCTGCAATATTATTCCACTAAAATCGACAGTCTCTGTGGAATGAAATCCATGGTGGAGGATATATAAAATTCGGCCCGGCCAAACTTAACGCCGTTTTTACTTGTTTTATATATATCATATTTTTTATCCTTTTGGCCATCATCACAGACACCGGTACCATATTTGTTTAAAAAATGTTAAGTTTTTCACATTTTGAAAATGTAAAATTTTGAAATTTCCTCAGGAAATGTGACTTGAGTTGACAAACTATCCATGTATTATTAGATTAACCATTGCAAAATATCATGATATGATGAAGAAGCTGTAAACTTGTTCAATATAAATCACATTGTGATATTATTATGACCACCGCACGGTACGTAGTGTGCGCCTACCATGTTCGATTCCGAGACTTTATTCTGCGGTGGTCTGACCTTAATTAATGGTGGCGACACTATTGAGTAAAAGTCTGGTAAAACTTGCTCTTTCCATGGGTATAACATATATAACATAACGCACAACATAAACAACTCACCCTTGTAACATTAGGGATGTTTGGGGAATTGATTTTTTGCCAATAGCCACCATCTTTGCAATTGAAATGTTTCAATATCATTAAAAAAGCAAACCCTCTTTTACGATTTTGTCATCCTAGATTTAGGTTTTCTTGCACTGTACATCGTTCATGCGTTCACGTTGCATACACTTCATTTACATTTACTGTCAATATTCTCATTAGTGGCAAACTTGAACTACATAGCACCATAAAGTGTGACCCATGACCCAACTTTGTGCAATTTGTATTTGCATAGCACAAATCTATAGTGGTATTTTCTTTTAATGTTGGATAAATAAGCCATAAAGGCTAAATGAAAAAGCACATTCAAAGTAAGGCTACATTTTTACTGATAGTATTGCCAGAAACTGTGTATAAAACATATTAAATAAAGCATTTTATCGGAAGATTTCATAAAAATTTACAATTATTTTTGCACACCGCAAGGACTACATGTACTTTCAAATTATCGACAAACTTGCATTTTACAATCCTAATGCGAGAAATTCAGCAAAAATAGAAAAATAGGATTTTTATTTGTTGTTCAATTGTGTGGCCCCAAAAAAATATGGCAAAACAGAAAGTACGGGTTTCAACTGTATTTTATTATTTTAAAAATTCTCGAAAAATGTTTTCATACATTTTGAAATGAACATAAACAAGTAAATATGGCGTTAAGTTCGGCCGGGCCGAATTTTATATACCCTCCACAATGGATTGCATTTCATAGAAGCTGTCGATGTAGAAGCGCAGTAATATTACAGCAAAATATATTTTTTTAATATAGCCAAACCAAAAAAAAAAACACAAATATTGAAAAAATAATTTTGTAAATAAATATTTTATTATTTCAAACCACGTTTTTAAGACAAGGCTACCAATACGATTACATATAATACTTCAAGTCAATTCAAAAAATAAATATTCCTATATTTATATTTTGAAAAAAGCTCAAATACCAATAATATTGCTAGATAGTGGGTGTTTCAGTTGGTTGTATTTCCATTTTATTTTAATTTCAAAGGTACACATTTTGAAAATCCTTTATCTCACGTACATAGTGCAAAATAGCAAAACTTCATGATTCAACCAATTTTTGCCGTAAAAGTAAAAAGTACGAATTTGGAAAAATCTTTTTATTTTGCGTGTCTATGCAATCAGAGGAATGTATACACCGTATTTCATCATTCTAGCTGTAGTAGTATAGTTGGTACTATTTTTCCATGCTTTATATAAGGTTACTTTCTATATATGTTTGTGTGCCACAAAATTTGAAATCAATTTTTGAAAGCTTTTTTCTCAACCAATTTTGCTCAAATTTTGCACACTTAATCATTTTCGATGACAATACAAGGAAATGGAAAAATTTGACCAATTGGACAAAGGGGCGTGGTACCTCCCATACAAACCACAAATTAAAAATCTATTATTTCTGCTCCTGATAACGGTATTTAAACAAAATTTGGTACGTCGGTTTGGTGTGCATGTTGTAAGTGCTGCTGCAAATATGGGCGGGATTGTACAAAGGGGCGTGGTACCTCCCATACAAACCACAAATTAAAAATCTATTATTTCTGCTCCTGATAACGGTATTTGAACAAAATTTGGTACGTCGGTTTGGTGTGGATTTTTTAAGTGCTGCTGCAAATATGGGCGGGATTGTACAAAGGGGCGTGGTACCTCCCATACAAACCACAAATTAAAAATCTATTATTTCTGCTCCTGATAACGGTATTTGAACAAAATTTGGTACGTCGGTTTGGTGTGGATTTTTTAAGTGCTGCTGCAAATATGGGCGGGATTGTACAAAGGGGCGTGGTACCTCCCATACAAACCACAAATTAAAAATCTATTATTTCTGCTCCTGATAACGGTATTTGAACAAAATTTGGTACGTCGGTTTGGTGTGCATTTTTTAAGTGCTGCTGCAAATATGAGCGGGAATGGACAAAGGGGCGTGGTTCCTCCCATACAAACCACAAATTAAAAATCTATTATTTCTGCTCCTGATAACGCAGTAATTTTTCCTTCTACAAAAGATAACTAAAAAAGAATTTCTAGGCCCAATAGAATTCTGCTTGCATAAAGCATGGATTTGAAAAAATTTTTTTTTTGATTTACTAGTTATCCCTCTGTTCCCTTTGTATCCCTTGAAAGTACGAATTTGGAAAAAAAAAACCTTTTATTTTTCGGGTTTACGCAGTCAGAGGAACGTATACTCCAAATTTCATGACTCTAGCTTCGGTCATTTGGTTGGTACTATTTTTATCCCCTTTTTCCATTTAAGCCCAAAAAAGTAAAAATTTCAAAAAAATTCGATAATTTTACGTGTATTTCCGAATTTCATTATTTTAGGTGCAGCCGTTTGGTTGGTACCATTTTTATCCCTCTATTCCCATTTTAACCCTTAAAAGTACGAATTTGGAAAAAAATACTTTTATATGTATTTACTCAAGTAGAGGAATGTACACATCGAATTTTGTGTTTCCAGCAGTTGTCATTAAATATGTACCATTTTTAACCCATTTTGCCCCATTTCATCCCCTACGAATAAAAATCGTTTTATGGTGTACGTTTTTGTTATAGGTGGAGTGCGCTTACCCAATATCAAGTAAGTACAAGCAGACATATTGAAAAACAAGTAAGGAAGGTTAAAGTCGGCGTGGCCGACTATATGATACCTTACACTTAGTCATTATACCTTGTGGTGTAGGGTGTAAAAAGATCGTTACATTTGCACCGGGTCATATACGATACAGCTATAAGAAGAGAATATACTACAAATAGTTGAAATCTAAGACGCTTTCCCAAATTTTATGGAAATCTGTTAAATATGTGGTTTATAGAGCGGAAAGAATCAAATCGGGGGAGTCATTTATATGGGAGCTATATATAAATCTGAAGCGATGTGACCCACATTCACCATATATATTTCTATTTGAAATATTAGATGATGTGCCAAATTAGAAGAAAATATGTTCAAATGTGTTATATCTAGAGCGGAAGTAATCAAATCGGGGAGACACTTCTCTGGGAGCTATATATAAATCTGAACCGATGTGGCCCACTTTCGCCACAGATGTTTTAAGGTGAAATATGAAATATTTGCCAAATTTGAAGAAAATCTGTTCATATATGCTTTATATAGAGCGGAAATAAGTAATTCAGTGGCGAAATTTGTATCGGAGATATATATATATATCTGAACCGATCTGACCCATTTTCACTAGAGATGTTTTAGTTGAAATATAAGTTGTTTTGCCAAATCTGAAGAAAATCTGTTAAAATATGTGGTTTCTAGAGCGGAAAGAGTCAAATCGGAGGAGACATTTGTATGGGAGCTATATATGAATCTGTACCGATCTGGCCTATTTTTACCAGAGCTGTTTCTAGTTCAAATATAATACATTGTGCCAAATTGGAAGAAAATCTTGATATATGTAGTTTATAGAGCGGAAAGAGTGAAATCGGGAGCAAAATTTGTATGGGAGCTATATCTAAATCTGAACCGATTTTCTTCAAATTAAATAGCGTTCGTCCTTATTCCATAAAACTTCGATGTACAAAGTTTCATTCAGTTCTAACAACAATTCCGATCTGGACTTTGATTACAAGAATAGATGGACAGGCGGACGGACGGACATTACTAAATCGACTCAAAAAGTGATTCTAAGTCGATCGGTATAATAAACAATGGGTCTATCTCGTTTCCTTTTGGCTGTTACAAACAAATGCACAGTCATTATTCCCTGTGGTGTAGGGTATAAATATGCTTAAATACTCTAAAATATTAGGGATTATTATGGATATTTATTGTCCTTGTGAGGGAAAATTTTTTCCTTTTGGGCCGATTTCGCCCAGTTTCAATCGCAACCGATCTACGACTATAACGACGCATTTATGGAAATTTTGGACGTCCTAGCTCCTTTCGTTTAGATGCTAGCGTGCTTTCCACAGACGGACGGACATGGCTAGATCGTTTTAGAATTGTATGACGATCAAGAATATATATACTTTATAGCGTCTCAGGTCGATATTTCAAGGTGTTACAAACGGAATGACAAAGTTAGTATACCCCCATCCTGGAGGTGGAGGTTATAAAAAGTTGAAATTGTTGTAGTTTACGACATATCACTATAAAATTTGCTAAGATGAACAACATGTGCACTAGATGGTATTTATTATCAGCAACATTTCGAAGGGTGACACTTGATGTGTACATAGTAGCAAAAAATCCACTTAACTCCAGCCCAATGTCAGATTTCATTTCAAACTTTCGCAGAACTTGCCGAAATGTTCTTAAAAAAAAAACGAAAGACTTAAGACACAAACTCGATGTTGATATTAAAACTACAATAAACTAGACATGCTTCTGCTCTCATACTCGTAATTATATACTCACAAGTAAATAAATGATGTCGAGACATAAATCCTTTTAGCACCACAGCCAAATTAGCACAGCGCTCACTCACGCAAATTCCTTAGAGCGCAGGCAGCCTATGTCTGCATAACTGCACAGAATGTTCGAAACAAAAAAAAACAAACCCCACCACAAAGTTCACAGGGAATTTTGCACAATCCGTTGGTAAATTTATATACTGTCGATTTTCACTCTTTTCTCCGTTTCGTTTTTATTTTGGAACTTTTGACTTTTCAATCGACAATTTATCGCCCAAATTTTCACTTTTCTTCTAATGCTGTGCGTATGGCAATAGAATTTTCATTTTCTTTATGTGCGCTTATCCTTTTTCTAAAAAAGCTTTAGCACACTTCTCTACGATTTGTTTCTTTTTAATGATGTTGTTGTTGTTTTTGTTGCTGTTAGCATAACCAGAAAAACCATACGAAGATTTTCGAAGAAGAATTGTTTTGATTTGGAAGTGCAGCAACCACGCTAAACGACGACGACACAACCGCGCATTTGAACGTATTAAACTCAACTGACGATTCGACTCAGTGCAACTTGTAGTATTATTAAGTTGTATGGTGAGTTTTTTCGGGCCTTGTTCACTTGGCCAAGTTTTATGGCGCAATGGTATTTCGTTTTTGGTTTGTTTCGGCTGAGAATAGAGTAACATGTATTTGGCCAAGTTTAGTGCTTAGATTATTGTTGGTGCTATCGTTGACATTGCCTGGTAATATATCCACCAAATGAGATTTCCTTGTGGAAAATGAACGCTGTATAAGCTGCACATTAGGGCGTACCTCAAAAAAAAAGTTCGCCGTACACCTTCGAATATGAAGTATTATTGAAAGGTAGTTTCAAAAAAAAAATTTTTATTTTTTTATGCCGAACGTAGGGGTCGCGCTTTTACATTTTTCTATATAACTTGTATTTATAAACGGATTTTAAAGTGTGATACATCGATGTTTTTGTCTCGACGAGGCCGATTTTTTTGTCTTTGAAGTCATTGAGCTCAAGCACCCCCTTCTGGTACTTACCCATCATTTCTCAGTTGCTACTACCCTAATGTACCACTCTAATAATCGAAAATTAAAGCTCGCATAAAATCATGAATCATGTTTGAGCTCAATGACTTCAAAGACAAAAAAATCGGACAAAAACATCGATGTATCACACTTTAAAATCCGTTTATAAATGCAGAAGTTATATAGAAAAATGTAAAAGCGCGACCCCTACGTTCGGCATAAAAAAATAAAAAAAATTTTTTTGAAACTACCTTTCAATAATACTTCATATTCGAAGGTGTACGGCGAACTTTTTTTTTTTTTACTTGTAACCTGGTACGCTCTACTGCACATATCCACACATGCGCACATTTATGTGTCTGTTTGACTTGTTGTTGTTAACGGAAATCGATGTTCTTCGCAAGGTATGTTGTGTTATTGGCTATAATGATTAGGCACCACCACCACCATCACCGGAGATTGATGGATGGTCTTATTTTGACCGAAAATGATGTTGGCAATAATGCGAAAAATTCATATTCATCATACCACATGAGGTACTTGTTAAAACTGAAAAAAACTAAAAACATTACATGTTGCTGGCCTAATCAAGGAGTGGATCAAAACCGTAACCGCAACAGCGGTAAGTCACTTTTCATCCTATACTTTAATGTTAACGTCAGTCAAGTAAATGACAAAAAGCACGAAAAACTCCAGAATTCTCCATCGGCTGGGTTAAGGGTTGCACCACACTGATTTTTTGATTTCTATAAAAATTCAATATAATTTAAAGAATATTTTAAACGTATCCGCATAACGAAATTAAAGTTATTTCCGAAGTCACAGCGAAATTAGATTTTTTCTTTTGCGCTTTTCTCGAAACGATTTTTTTCATAATATCACCGAATCTACTGAACGGTACTTTTTATTGTCCCTCGAAGCGCTTTTTATACTCTCCACCTCCAGGATGAGGTATACTAACTTTGTCATATCATTTGTAACACCTTGAAATATCGACCTGAGACCCTATAAATACTTAACCGATTTTAATGTGTTATGCCTTGTTTTAAAAGTAATTTCAATGTGCAATTTCACACTACACTTTCAAACTCACACATTCGCTTAAAAATATACCTAAGCACACTACTTTAAAATTGCAACAAAATGGATTGGTGTAATCATTTCAAAAATAAAAAAAAGAGAGTTAACATTGCAAAAACTTTAAAAATATAACCCTGCTATAACACACCACATCAATATTTTAAAATGTGTTATGCCTTCAAAACAAGTCATAACACATTCAAATCGATAAAGTATTTCAGGAGTTACAGGTGATTGAAAAAAGTAGTATTTTTATACCTAGCTAGCATCTAAACGAAAGGAGCTAGAACGTTCAAATTTTCCATAAATGCGTCTTATAGTCGTAGATCGGTTGGGATTGAAACGGGGCGAAATCGGCCCAAAGGGAAAATTTTTTCCCTCACAAGTACTAAAAATACCAATTATAATCCCTAATATTTTAGCGTATTTAAGCATGTTGTTTGAATATGTCTGTTTATATTTGCTTGATATTTGGTATGCGCACTCCCCTTATAGCAAAAACGTGCACCATAAAGTGATTCTTATTTGTAGGGAGTGAAATGGGGCAAAAAAAGGATAAAAATGGTACATATTAAACGACAACAGCTAGAAACACGAAATTCGGTGTGTACATTAGGGCGTACCTCAAAAAAAAGTTCGCCGTACACCTTCGAATATGAAGTATTATTGAAAGGTAGTTTCAAAAAAAAAAATTTTATTTTTTTATGCCGAACGTAGGGGTCGCGCTTTTACATTTTTCTATATAACTTGTATTTATAAACGGATTTTAAAGTGTGATACATCGATGTTTTTGTCTCGACGAGGCCGATTTTTTTGTCTTTGAAGTCATTGAGCTCAAGCACCCCCTTCTGGTACTTACCCATCATTTCTCAGTTGCTACTACCCTAATGTACCACTCTAATAATCGAAAATTAAAGCTCGCATAAAATCATGAATCATGTTTGAGCTCAATGACTTCAAAGACAAAAAAATCGGACAAAAACATCGATGTATCACACTTTAAAATCCGTTTATAAATGCAGAAGTTATATAGAAAAATGTAAAAGCGCGACCCCTACGTTCGGCATAAAAAAATAAAAAAATTTTTTTTGAAACTACCTTTCAATAATACTTCATATTCGAAGGTGTACGGCGAACTTTTTTTTTTTTTACTTGTAACCTGGTACGCTCTACTGCACATATCCACACATGCGCACATTTATGTGTCTGTTTGACTTGTTGTTGTTGACGGAAATCGATGTTCTTCGCAAGGTATGTTGTGTTATTGGCTATAATGATTAGGCACCACCACCACCATCACCGGAGATTGATGGATGGTCTTATTTTGACTGAAAATGATGTTGGCAATAATGCGAAAAATTCATATTCATCATACCACATGAGGTACTTGTTAAAACTGAAAAAAACTAAAAACATTACATGTTGCTGGCCTAATCAAGGAGTGGATCAAAACCGTAACCGCAACAGCGGTAAGTCACTTTTCATCCTATACTTTAATGTTAACGTCAGTCAAGTAAATGACAAAAAGCACGAAAAACTCCAGAATTCTCCATCGGCTGGGTTAAGGGTTGCACCACACTGATTTTTTGATTTCTATAAAAATTCAATATAATTTAAAGAATATTTTAAACGTATCCGCATAACGAAATTAAAGTTATTTCCGAAGTCACAGCGAAATTAGATTTTTTCTTTTGCGCTTTTCTCGAAACGATTTTTTTCATAATATCACCGAATCTACTGAACGGTACTTTTTATTGTTCCTCGAAGCGCTTTTTATACTCTCCACCTCCAGGATGAGGTATACTAACTTTGTCATATCATTTGTAACACCTTGAAATATCGACCTGAGACCCTATAAATACTTAACCGATTTTAATGTGTTATGCCTTGTTTTAAAAGTAATTTCAATGTGCAATTTCACACTACACTTTCAAACTCACACATTCGCTTAAAAATATACCTAAGCACACTACTTTAAAATTGCAACAAAATGGATTGGTGTAATCATTTCAAAAATAAAAAAAAGAGAGTTAACATTGCAAAAACTTTAAAAATATAACCCTGCTATAACACACCACATCAATATTTTAAAATGTGTTATGCCTTCAAAACAAGTCATAACACATTCAAATCGATAAAGTATTTCAGGAGTTACAGGTGATTGAAAAAAGTAGTATTTTTATACCTAGCTAGCATCTAAACGAAAGGAGCTAGAACGTTCAAATTTTCCATAAATGCGTCTTATAGTCGTAGATCGGTTGGGATTGAAACGGGGCGAAATCGGCCCAAAGGGAAAATTTTTTCCCTCACAAGTACTAAAAATACCAATTATAATCCCTAATATTTTAGCGTATTTAAGCATGTTGTTTGAATATGTCTGTTTATATTTGCTTGATATTTGGTATGCGCACTCCCCTTATAGCAAAAACGTGCACCATAAAGTGATTCTTATTTGTAGGGAGTGAAATGGGGCAAAAAAAGGATAAAAATGGTACATATTAAACGACAACAGCTAGAAACACGAAATTCGGTGTGTACATTAGGGCGTACCTCAAAAAAAAGTTCGCCGTACACCTTCGAATATGAAGTATTATTGAAAGGTAGTTTCAAAAAAAAAATTTTTATTTTTTTATGCCGAACGTAGGGGTCGCGCTTTTACATTTTTCTATATAACTTGTATTTATAAACGGATTTTAAAGTGTGATACATCGATGTTTTTGTCTCGACGAGGCCGATTTTTTTGTCTTTGAAGTCATTGAGCTCAAGCACCCCCTTCTGGTACTTACCCATCATTTCTCAGTTGCTACTACCCTAATGTACCACTCTAATAATCGAAAATTAAAGCTCGCATAAAATCATGAATCATGTTTGAGCTCAATGACTTCAAAGACAAAAAAATCGGACAAAAACATCGATGTATCACACTTTAAAATCCGTTTATAAATGCAGAAGTTATATAGAAAAATGTAAAAGCGCGACCCCTACGTTCGGCATAAAAAAATAAAAAAAATTTTTTTGAAACTACCTTTCAATAATACTTCATATTCGAAGGTGTACGGCGAACTTTTTTTTTTTTACTTGTAACCTGGTACGCTCTAGTGTACATGCCTCTAATTGAGTAGATACATAACATAAAAGTATTTTTTTCCAAATTCGTACTTTTAAGGGGTAAAATGGGAATATAGGGATAAAAACAGTACCAACCAAACGGCTGTACCTAGAATAATGAAATTCGGTGTATACATTCCTCTGATTGCATAGACAAGTAAAATACACGGATTTTTCAAAATTCGTACTTTTTGGGGTTAAAATGAAAAAAGGGATAAACATAGTACCAATCAAATAAAAATAGTACCAAACATGAAATTCGGAGTATACATTCTTCTGTGTAGACACGGAAAATAAACTGATTTTTCGAAATTCGTACTTTTTGGGGTCAAAATAGAAAAAATAGTACCAACCACATGACCGCAGCTAGAGTCATGAAATTCGGAGTATATATTCCTTTGACTACGTAGACATGAAAACTAAAACGTTTTTTTTTCCAAATTCGCACTTTCAAGGGATACAATGGGTACGGAGGGATAAAAATGGTACAAACCAAACGGCTACACCTAGAATAATGAAATTCAGTGTATACATTCCTCTGATTGCGTACACGCTTCAAATAAGCAGATTTTTCGTACTTTTGGAGTTAAAATGATAAAATGGGATAAAAATAGTACTAATCAAATGACCGCAGCTAGAGTCATGAAATTCGGAGTATACATTCCTCTGAATGCGTAGACACGGAAAATAGACGAATTTTTCGAAATTCGTACTCTCAAGGGATACAATGGTACCGAGGGATAAAAATAGTACCAACTAAACGACTACAGCTGAATGATGAAATTCTAATTGCATAGAAACGTCAAGGGGGTACAAATAGTACCAACCAAATGGGCGCAGCTGGAATCATGGAATTTGGTGTATACATTCCTCTGACTGCATAGACATGCAAAATAAAAAGTTTTTTTTTTCCAAATTCGTACTTTTTCTTTTACGGCAAAAATTGGTTGAATCATAGGTTATTTTGCACTATGTACTTCTGATAATGGATTTTCAAAATTTGTACTTTTGGAATTAAAATAGAATGGAAATACAACCAACTGTAGCAGCCACTATCAACAAATATTTATGGTATTTAAGCTTTTTGAAAATATAAATATAAGAATATTTATTTTTTGAATTGACGTAATGGTAGCCTTGCCTTATAAGCGTGGTTTGAAATAATTAAAATATTATATTTATTTATAAAATTATTTTTACAATATTTGTATTTGTTTTGGTTTGTCTATATTACAAAAAATTTATATTTTCCTGTAATATTACTGCACTTCTACGAAAACCGACAACCTCTGTGGAATGCAATCCATGGTGGAGGGTATATAAAGTTCGGCCCGACCGAACTTAACGCCGTTTTTACTTGTTTTACTGTTAATTTGGTCATAGCTCGTAAAAAAAGTACTTTTTTCAAAAATACGTATACAATATTTTTATGAGAAGAATACATACACAAACTTTCTAAACAATCGCAGCTATCGAGGTGAAAGACCGTACCGCTTGACATGGAATGACTCATATACAGGGTTCCAACAAGAGGTGTTAGTTTGAAACACCCGGTATTTCGGCATGAATGAAAATGATCCGGAATGCCATCGAAAAATCATCTTGACTGATGAGGCTCATTTTCACCTCGGTGGCTACGTCAACAAGCAAAATTGTCGCATCTGGGGCTCGGAAAACCCAAGAGTTATTGTTGAGAAGATTCTCCATCCTCATTGTGTGACTTTTTGGTGCGGTTTATGGTCCGGCGGGGTCATTGGACCTTACTTTTTCGAAAATGAGGTTGGATCAACAGTTACGGTGAATGGATTGCGCTATGTTCAGAGTTGGATGGTATTAATCTGGACAACGTTTACTTTCAACAAGACGGCGCTACGTGCAAGACAAGCAACGAAACCATTGCTCCTTTACGGGAAAAGTTTCCGGATCGTGTTATCTTTCGAAGAGGTGATTAAAATTGGCCACCGAGATCTTGTGATTTAACACCTTGCGTCCTCTTCCATTGGGACCACGTGACAGATAATGTCTACGCCAACAGCCCAGCGTCGATTCAAGACCTCAAAGATAGAACTCGTGAGGCTATCGAGGACATGGGACAGCCACTTTGCGATTTGGTTATGGAAAATTTCATAAAAAGGATATGGTCCTGTAAGCGTGGTCGTGGTGGCATTTAGCTGATGTTGTTTTTCATTATTAACGGCATACGTTCCTCTTTATTATGAAATAAACATCCGATAATTTGACTCAAAAAATGGTATTTTTCGTTGAATAACAAAATAACACCTCTTGTTGGAAAGCCCTGTATATTCTTGATCGTCATAAAATTGTAAGACGATCTGTCCGTCTGTTGAAAGCACGCTAGCATCTCATCGAAAGGAGCTATGGCGTCCAAATTTTGCATGAATACGCCTTATATTTAGTTGTAGATCGGTTGGGATTGCAAATGGGAAACAATTTTCCCTCACAAGGACTGAAAAAACCCCTAATATTTATAGCATTTCAGCATGTTATTTTGAATATGTCTGTTTATATTTACTTGATATTTGGAATGTGCATTCCCCTTATAGCATTAACGATCACCATAAAGAGACTTTTTTATTTGTAGGGGATGAAATGGGGCAAATGGTACTTACCAAACGAAAACCGCTAGAAATATGAAATTCGGTGTGTACAATCCTCTTATTGAGTAGATACATAATATAAAAGTATTTTATTCCAAATGCGAACTTTTAAGGGATAAAATGGAAATAGAGGTATGGTACCAATGGTACCAACCAAACGGCTGTACCTAAAATAATGAAATTCGGTGTATACATTCCGCTAATTGCGTAGACACGTAAAATGAGGGGATTTTTCGAAATTCGTACTTTTTGGGGTTAAACTGGAAAATGAGATAAAATTGTGTCAACCAGCTAGAGTCATGAAATTCGGAGTGTACATTCCTCTGACTGCGTAGACACGCAAGATAAAATGGTTTTTGCAAATTCGTACTTTCAAAGGATACAATGGGTACAGTGGGATAAAAATGGTACCAACTAAATGGCGGTATGTATATCCCTCTAATTTCGTAAACACGTAAAATAAAAAAATAGAAAGTCGTACTTTTAAGGTGGTAAAATGGGAAAAAGGGGATACAAATGGTACCAACCAAATGGTCGCAGCCAAAATCGTGGAATTAGGAGTATACATACAAAGACACTCTAAGTAAAGAGATTTTTCCAAAATTCGTACTTTTTATACCCTCCACCTTAGGATGGTATATTCATTTTGTCATTCCGTTTATAACTCCTTGAAATATTTATCGAAGACCCCATAAAGTATACATATTCTGGAATGTGTTAAAATTCTAAGACGATCTAGCCATGTCCGTCCGTCCATCTGTCTGTTGAAAGCACGCTAGTTGCCGAACGAAATGATCTGAGAGGTTCGGTTGGGATTGAAATTGGGAGAAATCGGACCAGAGGGAAAAAATTTCCTTAACAAGGACTGAAAATACCCCCTAATATTTTGATTATTTAAACAAATTTTCTGCTTTATATGCACTTGAAATTTGTTGGGTACATACCTCTTGTAGCGTGAAATTAAATAAAAAATGGCGATACAAAAATTTATAAATAGAGATAAAAATGGTACCAATGAAACGATAAAACCTAGAAACATCAAATTCGGTGTGTACGTCTATATAATTGCGTAGACACGTAAAATAGAGGGATTTTTCTAATTTTTTTACTTTTTAGGGATACAATTAAAAAGAGGAATAAAAATGGTACCAACCAATCCGCTGAGGTTGAAATAATGAATTTCGGTGTATACATTCATCTGACTATGAAGATGCGAAATACAAAGAATTTTTTCGAAATTTGTACTTTTAGGCGGAAAATAGGGAGAATGGGGATAACTAAACGGCTGCAGCTATAAAATGAGATAATAAATAATAGAAAATTATGGCAAATAATTTTGTAGGACGTTTTGTAGGACCCCTTTTTGCTAGAGGAGCTAGAGGTTTGAAATGTTCCTCGTAGTGTTTTGAGTAATATTGCTGAACACATCCTGAAATTAAAATGTAAGAATATCAAGGTTTCCTATACCGATTCATCACAAGAATGTGCAAAGGGGGGAAATATTGACCCGCCTACAAAATGACCTCTATACTTAAACTTTCAAAACGAAGATACATGTATATTCTGCTTTTACCAACTCTATCAGAATCTGTTGTTCTGACAACAGATGCTCTACAGTGCAATTTATTTATCTACCACTTTATAGGCATATTTTTGATTTTTTTCATTCACATTTGTGTTTTCTCAGCATTGAAAAAATCAACAATCCAATCTTCCACTCCTGATTTTTATACACTCCACGAGAGTATTATGTCTTTGTGCATTTGTTTGTAACACCCAAAAGGAAGGGAGATAGACCCATTGTTAATTATACCGATCGGCTTAGAATCACTTTCTGAGTCGATGTCACGATACAGGTAGCAATTGTAGCCAGAACCAAACGAAACTTTGCACAATAAAGTTTTTCGGGACAAGGACGAACGCTACTTAATTTGAAAAAAATCGGTTCAGATTTAAATATAGCCCCCATACGAATTTCACTCCCGATTTGACCCTTTTTACTCTAGAATTCACATATTTTAACAGATTTTCTTCCAAATTGGCAAAACATCTTATAGTGCAACTAGAAACACCTGTGGTGAAAATGTGTTAGATCGGTTCAGATTTATATATAGCTCCCATACAAATTTTGTTCCCAATTTGAATTTTCCGCTTTAGAATCCACATATTTTAACAGATTTTCCTCTAAATTCGCAAAACACCTTATATTTCAACTGGAAACACCTGTGGTAAAAATGTGTTAGATCGGTTCAGATTTATATATAGCTCCCATACAAATTTCGTTCCCAATTTGAATTTTTTTCCGCTCTAGAATCCACATATTTTAACAGATTTTCTTCAAAATTCTCAAAACACCTTTTATTTCAACCGGAAACACCTGTGGTAAAAATGTCTGAGATTGGTTCAGATTTATATATAGCTCCCATACAAATTTCGCTCCAAATTTGAATTTTTCCGCTCCAGAATCTACATATTTTACCAGATTTTCTTCAAAATTGACAAAACATCATATATTTAAACTATGAACACCTATGGTTAAAATGGTTCACATCGGTTCAGATTTACATATAGTTATCATACAACCGCGTATTTCAGAGAATTTCTTAGAATTGAGCATAACACGTTATAAAGGGTGATTTTTTAAGAGCTTGATAACTTTTTTTTTTTAAAAAAACGCATAAAATTTGCAAAATCTCATCGGTTCTTTATTTGAAACGTTAGATTGGTCCATGACATTTACTTTTTGAAGATAATTTCATTTAAATGTTGACCGCGGCTGCGTCTTAGGTGGTCCATCCGCTTAGTCTAATTTTGGCATTTCCACGTTTTTGAGTAACAGAGACCCAATTGGTGCGAACGGCGACGAATCGAAAATTGGTGGTCATCATTAACACTGGCCGATACAGCTGCGATATTTTCTTCAGTTCGCACTCTACGTAAGCGTGTTGGTGGTTTAATGTCCAACAATGTAAATTTGGTGCGAAATTTAGTCACAATAGCCCGAATAGCCGCTTCAGTGGGTCGATTAAACTGACCATAAAATGGAAGCGCGCAATGAACTTTCTTAACAGAGCACGCATTTTGATAATAAAATTCAATAATTTGCAAGCGTTGTTCGTTTGTAAGACGATTCATGATGAAATGTCAAAGCATACTGAGCATCTTTCTCTTTGACACCATGTCTGAAATCCCACGTGATCTGTCAAATACTAATGCATGAAAATCCTAACCTCAAAAAAATCACTCTTTACTTCAATTGGAAGAACTTATTGTGAAAGTTAGTCACTTCATTCCATGTTTGGATATAGCCTCGATACAAATATTATTCTCGATTTGACAAGTTGCGTCAGGTCATATTAGCCTGTGATTAGGAAAGATAAAAATGTTTTTCCCGTTTTCACTTTTTTACTGAATTGAATTGTATTCCGATAGAAAGTGGAGTGTATTATATAGTCGGCCCCGCCCGACTTTAGCCTTTCCTTACTTGTTTATTCAATTCTCCCATGTGACATCTTCCTCTTTTAATGCTTTCTGTGAGGTTACTAATATGTTCCCAAAATAATCGATGACAACACCTGCCTTTGTTATTAGATATAACGTTCAGATGAAATCTCGTCCTAATATCGCTAATAGCTACTTCAGGCGGTCGAATCAAACATCCATAACATAATTACGTAAGTGTCACTTGTCGACAAATTTTCTCTTAGATCAACTAATTGACTTTCTTCCAATTCACTTTCAGCAATTAAAACAAGCAGGTAGCGTACATTGATTGAAAGTTTTTCCTTCCTTATCTTGGATTTTGAATCTAAATGACATTAGATGCCAATACATTACATCGTTACATTAAAGCCTTTTATGCAATCGGCCGATCACGAAATGAAACCTTCGAAACCTCCTCCCCCACCACCGCCTTCGGTTCAGTTAAAAAGCCAAATCATATTAAAAAAGAGATATTTTTCTTTCTTGCCTATGATAGCGAATAGTCAAAAGAAAGCTTCAAGTTTATGCGAAAGACTAGCCGAGTATCTAGTGGCGTTAGTTTTGTGGCGCTACGGGAAATGTGTCAATGCAAACAACGGACGCCGGCTGGTGGGTAGGTCGGCGATTTTGAAAATTCATTCCATTCCATTTTGATTTCGATATTATCGAATTTTTGATAATCACGTACTCGACTTTATTCATATGTACATCGTACGCGAACAGCTAATGTATTAATGTTGTTAGTTATTTTCATTTATTCGACTGTTGTTGGCTTCTTTTTCAGTGTGAAATTTTTTTCACCACGTATTCGCACTTGAATTTCTATTTCGTTTAGTTGGAGGAGTTGCATGAATACTGTGCGCATGTGTGTACTTTGTCTCTGTTATGTAAGATCTGTTTAAATAAAATTATTTAAATTTCTGCAAAAAAGATCTATTTACGTGTACTGAGACAGATCAAGGTTAGCTTGCGCCCCAGTGAAAGAAAAAAGAATTAACACAAATTAACTTCACTCCATATACTTTTTGAACAGTGGTCTATGCTTCACTGTCATTGTATGCCCCTAAATCCCCACTGTGTGGTTAAGAGTATGATAACACTGTACCACAGAACCAAATTAAAAACAAGTATATATACCCTCAACCATGGGTTGCATTCCACAGAGGCTATAGAAGTGCAGCAACATTAAAGGAACATGTTATTTTTTAATATAGCCAAACTAAAACTTATAAATATATTGAACAAAAATATTTTAAAACATGCAAAAGTAAATATAAGGCAGCAATCTTCAAAATAGCTTAAATATCCTAAATATTGGGGGATAGTGGGTGTATGTTCAGCTACAGTGGTTGGTTATATTTCCATACTATTTTAATTCCAAAATTACAAATTTAGAAAATTCTTTCTCTCACGTGCAGATAACTTCATGATTATACCCATTTTGCCGTAAAATCATAAAATGTACGAATTTGGAATCTTTTTACTTTGCGAGTCTATGCAGTCAAATGAATGTATACACCGAATTCCATGATTCCAGCTGCGGCCATTCGTTTGGTACCATTTTTATCCCCCTTTTTCCGTTTACCCCTTTAAAAGTACGACTTTATAAAAACTCTTTATTTTACATGTCAACGCAATTATAGGGATGTACACGACAATTTTCGTCATTCTAGCTGTAGCTGTACCATTTTACTACTCTCCTAGTTACCGAGTAAGGTGGTGCCAGATTTTTATCTGTGATTTATTTATATAAAACCAATGGATAAAAATGTTGCCACCTTATCATTTTTTTTAATTTTAAGCTAGTAATCCCAATCGAACAGACCTACAGATATAATTATAAAATTTGAAGTATTTTTAACATATATTCTCCTCTTTAATTTGTATTAAAAATTAATGAGTATTTAAAACAATTTTTCAAAAACTGTATCCTTTGGAACTTTGTAGTCCTTTTAAGAGTCAGCAAGATGAGAAATGAAAAACATTTCGCCGTATGTATCATTCGGTTCAAGTGTAATATGAACTGTCGGACGGTGCATGCATTCATGGGATGGGTATATGTGTATGTGTACACGTCGTGTAACCGCAAGTGGTGTGCGCATATTTTTTAACTCAAATTATGAATTCAAGATTTAAAGATATATTTTAGATTAGAATGTGGTCAAGAAATGACATAGTCTAATAAGTTTTATTAAAAAACGTGTAGTTCATACACATACGGATATTTTAATAACATGTGTACGCAATAGCTTCTTTATCATATTAACCCTATTCTGTTTAAAAAGCAGACATGTTTAAGTAAACGTTGAAAATTGCATATCTTTCATGTGATGACCATTGGAGTAGGACGGGTAGTCCTATGTATGCAACTTTTTGGGACTAAATTTTGGAGAATGAATTCAATATTGAGTAAAAACCCCATGTTGTTGATAGAGCCGAAATATTTTAGGGATAATAAGAAAACAAGCCAAACTTAATTTTCAGGGGATATTTTTTTTACTTTTCTTGGCTCCACACAAAATGAGTCAGTTTCGGCCTTCTTTAGTACACTTAATAACAAACATTGTTTGCTGCCTATCAGCAGGTACTTATTGTGCTATTACAGCAATTTTGCTGCTATAACAGCAAATTATATGCAGTTTTGCTTCTGCAGTCACACTGTTAAAAATGTTGCAGGCTGTCGGGTCTTATATTTGCACACTGATTCTTTTGAGTGTAAAATAATCAAAAAAATTATAGACCAAACTGAACATGTTTGACAGTGAAACAAAACACGAAACGTGCGTCAGCTGTTTAAACCAGTGTTGCCAAAAATATAATAGCTAAAAAATCACCCTTTAGAATTCAAGAAAATAAGTAAAACCTCAAGATTTTCTTCAAAGCTAAGGTTCATGTATTTAAAACGCTAAAACATATTTGTATTTGCAATACTATTCCGATTAACTTGACGTTTTCAATTGGCAATATAGCAAAACTTTTAGTCAATGAATATGGAAGATATTTAAACATATTTAAGGAAAAGTGTCACACCCTTTCCGATGGAATCACCCTGTGGATTTTGCATCCACACTCGTTGTGGATGCAGTTACTTCTCAACAGTCATGTGTGGGTTCTCTGAACCCCATATACGGCAATTTTGCTGAAATGAAGACCGATCTCTCCTCGAAAAATTTCCACGTATGGAAATTTTTATTACTCGTGCAGCGACAATATTGTGTATCGACAGTTTCAAAACTGTTCTTCGGAACAACGCATAATTTTTCATCTGATGTGTCATTTTTATACTCCTTTTTTGGAAAATTTCTTACAGTTTGGGTTAAAGTCTCACAACTTTGGAAGTAAGTTCTTAGTATTTCCCAATTTTGTTCGAGCGTATATCATCTCAATTTGCAAATGTCCAACATAACCTCAAGATAAAAATAAATATAAATATTATTCTACCTTTCAAAGTCAAAGTAATCATTAGTACAAATTTAAAATTTTAATGGCCCCTATATTAAGTTGATCCTGAGTAGCAGAAATACGGCCGACGAACACACAAAATAATTTTAAAAATAAAATTGCCATAATAGCATTTTCAGACTTGATGCGAAATCTAGCTGAAATGACATAAGGTCGATTTATAAATGTCCGATACCATACAAATTTGACCTTTGAAAATCGACATTATGAGATTTCAAGCTGAAATCAAATGATTTCGCATGCAATCTGAAAAGGCTAAAACGTACTGGGGAGAGAGAGCGACTGTCCAATTTGTCGCCTTTTACGTCCAAACTGAACCAGTCTCTCACACTCTCTGAAAACCGAACAAAATGCAGAACCAAAAAAATGGTAAAGACTATCTGTAAATCTATTAATTAACTAACAAAGTTAATCTATTCTAAAACATAATTATACAAAATTTCAATGCAAAGCAAGCTACTTTCCTGTTAAGCCAAAAATAAAACGAACAGGCCTATTGACACACGGCGCGCATTTTGATTAGGTTGCATTGTAACAACGTTTTTTTTTTTTTTTTTCAAAAAAAGCGCTGTTGGCATCACTCATTGCAAAAACACCTTTTGTTTTTTTTCTACGCAACAACAAAACGACAGCAATAAAAAAGAAGAAGACGAAGGTTTTTATCTAGTAGTTATTTAATAATAAAAGATAAAAGGATTTACAAGAATGATGAAGGTTTTCAAATAAGGACGAGTAATTTTTTTAAACGTAGAAAAACAATGTTTTTTTGTTATATTGGCAGCTAAACAAACAATACAATGAAAGTTTTAACAAACAAATTGCTAGAAATTTATAAATAAAACAACAGTGTTTTGGTCAAACAAGCAGCACACAGGCATCTGTCAACGAATAATCCTATTTACGGTCAAGCAACATTAGAATTACAAGCAAACAAGGCATAATTCCGTTTAAAAATTGCACGTCTACACCCACATCACAACACGGAATCCCCTAAAGTGATATCACCTGTTCTTACCCCCACCACTGTGTAATTCAGTATCAGACCGACCGTCCACAAACAAAACCAATAGTCTTAGAAGTTAAAAAGAATGACAGCACGAAATCCTCAAACTTTGATGGCACTGCCAAGTGAGGAAAGTTTTGATTTCCTTTTTAAAGTGGTGCTCATCGGTGATGCTGGCACTGGAAAGACATGCATAGTGGAACGCTTTAAGACTGGTAATTTTATAGAACGTCACGGCAATACAATTGGAGTCGATTTCTCAATGAAAACAATAAGTTTGGCGGGGAAGATGGTCAAGGTATGTACATATGTAGGTGAATTTGTACGATGACAGCGTTTGTTTATAAATAAATTATGATTTCAGTTGCAAATTTGGGATACGGCTGGGCAGGAACGTTTCCGTACCATAACTCAAAGTTATTATCGCTCAGCGAACGGCGTTATCATTGGTAAGTGTTTGGTTTCCTCCTACAATGTGCATTAAACTGTTAATTATTTCATTGAATAGATAAACACATACGAGTATAATGTAGTTCCAATTTATTAATATTTTTGTACACCTCATGACGTGAATGAAAGCAATTGGGGATATACTTTCGTTGAAAGTTGAATTGTTTTCATGATTTTTTGATGTCGGTGCTGTCTCTTGGTTTTATAATTTCTTCAGCACAAGATGAAATGATAGATCTGTTCTTTGCCGACGCTATTTCACAACGTTGCCAAAACAAACATATCGATTGGGGTGTAACCATTAATACCCATTTTCTCAACTAAACGTCATAGCTTGCGGCATTCACGGAGTGCTTTTACCATGTAGAAAATATGAAGTATATTTGCTTTATTTTTGCTATAAAGCACATACAAATTATAATTGATAATAATAATTATCCTCATATGGTAATGCAATTGCACGCTATATCAACGCCCTCTAAAAACGCCCGGTAACACTGTGGAATGCATAACGGTTGTCCAACTACTCCTTATCGTTTAGCTGATATATTTTTTTAACGGATATATGTGCAAAATCTTTTTTCAATAGACCAACCTAGTACATATTCACCGGAAAACTGCTTTCTATGCAATTCATTTACGGCACGCAATTGTTTGGATGAGTGGTTTAACCGGATCTCACGTTATTTTCTAGTGCGAAAATATGGCAATCATACACATTAACAATGAGCGTACATGCTGTAGAACCAGTACATATATATTGATATTTACGCCTTTGAGAACACTTGATATGTTTATCTTCAAATTATGAGTATTAGCGGCTGTATTCTCAAAATTATTCAATTGGGAAGATATCACTTGGCTGGAAAAAAACACAAATGCGAAAGAAAACTTTAAAATGTTGAATATAGAAGAGTAGAGAAAAGTAAATAATGAGTCAAATATATGATAGATTAAGAAGAATATCATTTCTCAGAAGTTGTGTTTGGCTGAAAATCCCTCACATCGTGTGCGCGTGACACTTTTCAATTTGAAATGAAGTACTCAAGAGAGTCATGTTAAATCTTCCTATATACTTGATTATTTTTGTGTTAACTACGGAAAGGCAGGAGTAACAAAAGATCTGCTAAAAAAGAAAGAATAATAAAAATCCAATCACGCAAAGAATTTAAATACATACCGAGTACATGATATTATTAAACAAAGCGAAAGCTCATACCTTTTCAGTTTAACAAAAGAACAATGAAATAAAAGATTAATTATAACAAATGATATGGTTTTAAACTATCCTATCGAGTTGTGCATTCTTTAAAATGTGTATGTGTGTGAAGCTAAAATAAGAGTTCTTTCTTCCGGATCGTATTTGATATGACTCACTTTCACGGGAGTGTCCAATAACGTTTTGAATTCCTCCGTCGTTGAGGGCATGCGACAAACTTGCCGGTAGTTTAGGGGGAGTCGATACAATCTCCACCCCAGGATATCTACCGCCCAAAGAGGTGTTGGTACTGGGGGCTCAATGGCCACCGGCACCTTTTCCATGACTTCTTGACAAACTAATTTGTCCTTCCTGCTGTCGAGGGCAAAAAACTAAAAGAGGAAGATGACACATCGGCGAATTGGATGAAAGCTCAAGCCCAATCGTCCACTCGTGAAATCGGTACGGTAATGAGCGAGAAGTGACATCTTCCTAAATTGAGTATTTTTGTTTTTTTCTTGACTAGGGAGGACACTCTCAATCTTCTCGAAATGGGCTGATATCACATTAATATCTCACTTATCAGCGGAGAGCAGAAACATTTTCTCTTGACACGGTTTAGCGTTCATTTATCCATAGTAGCTAGTAGTGACAGTACCTAAAATATCAGACATTTCGTCAAGTTGTAACCGAATTGTCACAATATTGTCCGAAATAGGAATGACCATCTAACAATTAAATTGGAATGAAAACTGTTGCATAGGATTATTATTTTGAGATATTAACATTGAAAATCCGATGACCGGATTTATTTTTGAAATTAGCGCAAAGTTGTCTACTTTTCGTATTTTAGATTTAAAAGAAAAGTAACATTTTTATTTTTTTAATTTTTACGTTTTTTTGACATATTTTTACGTATATGTTCATAATGCGTCGAAAAAAATAATTTTGTTCGTATTACAGATTGGTAATTGAAAAAACTAATTTCTTTTTTCGACTTTTTTTCTCACACATTTTAAGAGATTTTGCACTAAAATTTGTTTTATTAGAAATTGTGATTTCTTAGCTTTATTATGTGATTGTGCCAAATAAAGTTTGTTTGTAATAAATATTTTAAATATACCCTTTTTGAAAAAAAAAAAATAAAGAATAAAATACATATTTAGAAAGGCTAAAGGGTTCCCCATTTAAGCATGGTAACAATCTTCTGATCTGATCTGATGGTAATGATCTTCTGCGTATGTATTGTAACTTGGTGCACATCGTGTGAAGTGGTATCGTCCCAAATCAGGCAATCTTCTTTATGAACTTACCCGTTCATCCGTCAAGCAAGTCTTAAGGCACTTCTTGACGCTCCCGTGAGAGCGGTCACGTACCAAACAACCCGTTCATCCAAAAACTGGGCCTTGTCGCTGAAGACTTCTCTTTTCTTCAGCTTTCATGGCGATTTATCATTAATATCTGAAGTATAAAAAATTGCAAAGATAAAACAACATAATCGACATGAACTGTCCAAATCTACCCATGGCCATTAAAAATCTCTTTAGTTGAATTCGTTCTCAAATCGTTCCTCATTCAGGTTTCCTGTTCATATTTGTTCCAACCAGTATGTTCTTAAAGTACTCAAAGAGTAAGCCATCAGGTATATGATCTAAAAAATACACCTCGTAAGAAGAGATAATATTAGGCTTTTTTTGTTTTGGTTCTTTCTTTATGTGATTGTGCCAAATAAAGTTTGTTTGTAATAAATATTTTAAATATACCCTTTTTGAAAAAAAAAAATAAAGAATAAAATACATATTTAGAAAGGCTAAAGGGTTCCCCATTTAAGCATGGTAACAATCTTCTGATCTGATCTGATGGTAATGATCTTCTGCGTATGTATTGTAACTTGGTGCACATCGTGTGAAGTGGTATCGTCCCAAATCAGGCAATCTTCTTTATGAACTTACCCGTTCATCCGTCAAGCAAGTCTTAAGGCACTTCTTGACGCTCCCGTGAGAGCGGTCACGTACCAAACAACCCGTTCATCCAAAAACTGGGCCTTGTCGCTGAAGACTTCTCTTTTCTTCAGCTTTCATGGCGATTTATCATTAATATCTGAAGTATAAAAAATTGCAAAGATAAAACAACATAATCGACATGAACTGTCCAAATCTACCCATGGCCATTAAAAATCTCTTTAGTTGAATTCGATCTCAAATCGTTCCTCATTCAGGTTTCCTGTTCATATTTGTTCCAACCAGTATGTTCTTAAAGTACTCAAAGAGTAAGCCATCAGGTATATGATCTAAAAAATACACCTCGTAAGAAGAGATAAGATTAGGCTTTTTTTGTTTTGGTTCTTTCTTTCAATCGTGGTACTCTTTTCGTCGTTTATTTCAGCTATTCCATTGACAACGGAATACGTAGACTATGCAAAACTGCCAATAAAACGTAGAGTAACGGAATATTTATCACAAGTCATTGATTAGCATTTTAGGGGGCAATACCGCCCTTTTATACAATTCGCAGCGCAAAAACATTTCAGATGAGCAAGCTCAAATACAACACACACACTCCAATAGTATTGAATAAATGTAAATTCAATATACTAAGTAAAACATTATTTTCCTAAACAAATTTAAACCAAAACACTTCAAACCGATATTCTTTGCAATTAACGCTTTATTTCCGTACAAATGTTCATATGTGTAATTGACTGCAAAGGATATGGGATTTGATATTTCAAATTTTATGCTAGTAGACTCGATAGGATAGTCGCCTGAAAAACAACTTCTGTGTGTTTTTGCTACCCTCATCACAATCATTTAGTAGCCGATCGTTGGCAAAACCAGTAGCTTTAGTAGAAAACAAAATGACAGCACGAAATGCTCAAATTTCAAGGGATCTCCCATATGGCCAAAGTTGCGATTTACTCTTTAAAGTTGCGCTCGTCGGTGATTCTGGCTCTGGAAAAACGTGTATTATACAGCGCTTTGATACTGGTCATTTCTTAGGAAATCGTACAAAAGTTACAGTAGGAGTTGATTTCTCAGTCAAAACTATAACTTTGGAGGGAAAGTTGGTCAAGGTAGGTTGCTCTAGGTTAGGTGTGGTCGTAGAAGTTTGTTCATTAACAACTTTTGTTTATACACAAACAAAATTGATGATTTCAGTTGCAAATTTGGGATACTGCAGGTCTGGAGCGTTTCCGGGGCATAAGTACATGTCATTATCGTTCAGCGAATGGTGTTATCATAGGTAAGTGATTTTTAGTTGGGGTGGATCTCAAAAACGCATTGTGCGAGAATCTTTTAAAAAAACAGCGGTATATCCTTCCTTTGCAAAATTGTGGGAAGGCGATGCACCTTATATCGATCGTCTTAAATGTTGATGAACTTGGGCAAAATCCAAAATTTTGGTCAAAAGCCAAATGTCATAAAAAACAAAAATTAATATCTGCAATGCACACAGTAGTTTATACGAAGAAAACTATTATAAAAAAGAGGGACTCAGTGATAATTTGACACTTTAAGTCAAAACGGATTACAAAATGTGTCCGGACAATAGCGGTTTACGAAATTGGGGAGACCACAATCAGAACAAAAACCGACAAAATCACAAATTCTTTTTTGGCTCCGAAGACACTAGCAACAAAAAAATACAAATGTTGTGTCCGAGACCTAAAAGTTTATTTTGTGTGCATTGAGGCATATTGATTAATAAAAGCAAAGAATGTGTTAAGAGCTCAGCTGACTGAAATTTGTTTTATTCGATTGTAATCGAAACTCTCATATATTTTGCTTTGACAGTACGGCTCACCATTAAAAAAACGCCTGTATTTTGTTGTTGATAAATACGCCTTCGGCTTGATAAAAAAGTAGAAAATGGTTCCCAAAGGAAAACTAGACTTACACTTACCCATATCGCGAATGAAGAAATGTTGACGTGGAATTTTCTATTCCCCTGTAGGCATAGGGTGGTAATATGAATATAACCCGGGAATAGGTTTCACTTTTTGCGTTGTTATAAAAATATGGCGATCAAATCGAAGTAAAAAATCAGAAGAAACTTGAAAAGAAATCGTAAATCTCGATTGGAAATTTAAGGGAACAGTTCATTCCCAGCGAAATTTTATTTGCGTTTGGGGTGACTATCACATGCTTGTAAATGCAGGATAAAGTAATGCAAAAGCCCAAAATATGTTTGATAATGGATAGGATAGCGGGGTTTACATTTATGTTTACGTCATTTAAAATGTCCTTTTTGCTTTTCTCTATACTTCCAGTTTACGACATTACCAGCCGCCAGTCCTTCGCCAATATACAAAAATGGATCGAAGAAGTGCGACGTTATGCCGCATCGAATGTAATGATAATTATTGTCGGTAACAAATGTGATTTGGAGAGTGAGCGTGAAGTAGACTTCGAAGAAGCTCAACAAATGTGCCAGTATATTCCAGAAGTGCTGTTCGTTCTGGAAACCTCAGCCAAGGAAAATCGTAATGTCGACGATGCCTTTGTCACGCTGGCGACGGAATTGAAACGACGCATAGACACAAGCATGACACAAGTGGAAACCGATGAAGATGCCATTAAATTAGGACAAAGTAAACCGCTTAACCAATGTAGCAGTTCGTGTAGTTTAACGTAAAAGTTTAGAAGTTGTAGGATTTTGTACAGTGAGCGAAGAAAGTTTGCACATAGATAAGATAAGATTTACATATCTGCCATTATTGACAAATTAAAAAGACTCCAAGTGAAAATTTATTTTAGATTATTTTAAGTATACAAATTAGATTTTAAATGTTAAAATAATGGGAATAAACTAATTTGCTCGATTGTCACCCCCCCTCCAAAAATAGTAGCTAACAAAATGTACAGTAGTATATATTTATTTCTTACTGCCAAATATAAATATATATACTTTACACTAATGTATGTCCTGTTTTATCATTACTAACGCTGATAAATTGGGGTTTCGAGATAATTGTAGCTAATTTACCATTCCAGGTATGATATCTGACTTTACGTCCAGTAATTCAATTTCTGTTAATTTGTTTGGGATTATACAGAGGTTCTGAACTATTTTTTCGAGTATTTACTCAATTGTTCTACCAAAACTTAGCTTATCACTGTCCGCATGAAAGTAGTTTAAAAGTAAATTTTTTGTTTTTCTTTTTTAAATCGAATATACAATAATCTAACGTATAATTTTGTACAAAAATAAAATAGCCCAACAAATTTAAACAGTGTTATGTACAGTCCAATTCTCAAAATAGTAAAAAAATAAATACTGGGCGAGAGGATGTGCTGGTTTTACCATGAAAATTCAATTTACGAAATCTATAATATGTTAGTGTAAATATATTGGTAGTAAGACTTTTACACTGCACAGCAAAAGTTTGGTTTAAAGGACCAGAATGCTCCTGCACTCTGAACACTCGGAGACCCAGTTGGGTCCATTGTGCAAATCCTTCCGTTATCTGAAAAAATAAGGTTGTAGTTTATAGGAGAGGGGTAGGGAGTGATAGGATTTAGGAAGGGGTGATAGATGGGACGTGAGGGAGATAAGAGGATTTTGGAAAGGGATATGGGGGTAGGAGAATATGAAGTTGTGTTTTTAGTTTTTCTGTGTATTGATGTTTTCTAATGGTTGACGACTATGTAAGAAAATTTGTTGAGAGTCATCCGGTATACCGATGGTGGTGGTAAGCCTTTATGGCTCTCTTTCTTTGTTAGTCGCCAACTGTCTATGCGGTTGCATCCATGTCCCTTACTAGCCACCCCTGATCCGATTTAGTCCTTTTGAGAATCCCAAAAGGTCATAAACGGTGCGGGTTGGAATATCCTCTATGTTGTTAATATAATAACTTCCTAGGTATTTGTTTCTACGTGCACAAAGCGCTGGACATCTGCAGATTATGTGCTAGATAGATTCTAACTCCTCCTCATCCTCACATAATCGACAGTGATCCTCGACAGTGACAGAACAAGGTTCAGCAAACGTTTTCAGACGTAAACTTCACGTATATTTTTTGTTCCACCCTACCACAATCATTTGGCCGAAACTTGTTATTTTTTGTGTTTTACTTACAGTGCTATTTAGGAAAAAGCTTACCATTTTGGGTGAATTCGAGCAAATGGATTATTTTCATCATTTTAACGTAATATTTTTTTCTGACAAACTGTTTCTTTACTTGTGTACCCTTAAATAGAAATTATTTTTTTACTTAGAGATTCGTAATTTTTCAATATTGACAGATATGTATAAAATTATCTGTACGTAGACTTTTTTGTCTCACTCTATAGCTGTGTTTTTATTATTTATATATACATTCGTACTTATATAGTATTTTTTGTTGTTTTTGTGGAATGTGATTTTTTGTAATAGAAATTATTTATATTGTTTAGAGTATAAACACAACTGTGGTGGCGCAAGAGGAGTCAATTTCCAAAAATGTTTAATCCGTAAAACACAGAAATCTTAGTCACTATGTGGGGAAACAATTGGTCTACGTTGTCCGCTCTCATGAATCAAGTAGGCACCATTTTTATTATTATTATTTTTATTAGTTTACAAACATTTTCTCGAAGGGATATGTACGTATTTTGGCTTTCTATACTCGACAACGATATTATTTTTTATTTTATTATTTACTAAATTCAAATTTTCCTCGAAACTACTTTAATGTTTCCTCGTGTTCATGTATGTTCAATTAAAGGTAATAATGATAATAAATTTCACATAGAAAATGTTGTTTAGGAACAAACGCCAAATAATTGAGAAAAATATTAAAAAAAAATAGAAAAAAGTATTTTGTTTTATTTTTATAGCTAACATTTCAACGAAGAAATCAATGCCTATTTGTAATGCAATATGGACCAGGCTTCACAACGAAGAAAACAAAAGATATTTGAAGAAAATCTATAAATTAATATAGAAGTTATGGTTCATCTTTTACAAACTTAGGTCCTTGCCACAAAGTCAAATTCCGTTCGGAAATGGAATGTAATCAAAATTTTGTTTATACAGAAAATGTAAAACGAATTTTTATTAAGGCATGAATCCACTTTCAAATAAAATGTTTAGAAAATACCATGTATTAACTACTAAAGTTAAAATAAATATACTTATTGAACAGCATTTTTTTACTAATACATAGAAAAGTGTTTACAATTCGAACGAAATCTGTAGAAGCTAAAACAAAAACGTTTGGAAATTTACTACGGAATCAAATCAATACTGAACGGAATCTGTGACATGCCCCCTAATTGGAAAAAGGAAAAATGATCATAATTAATTATCTTTAATTGAACATATAACCGGACGTGATAGAACATATATTTCCAAAATGAGAATATAAAGGAGGTATTTTCCGTAAGGACACATACCAAACTTTTGAAGTTGACACCACAGTTGGGATTAAACACTTAAGGTTTTTTTTCGTATTTTACAAATGACAAAGTAGTTTGTGGTACAAATATTTGTATTTAAAAATACAATCCTAAGAAAAGGATTCATTTTAACAGCATCACCTCAACAAAGTCAATTAATTATACGTGCAGCTTTTTATTTTTAAGTTTTACTACAAACACAATAAGTTTTCGTTTCCAGATATGAAACTAATATCACAACATTTGAAAACGATCTGTTTTGTAAGGAGAAAGAAAAAAATAACCCCGTTTAAAATAAATATGTACTTTTAGAGCAAAACTAACTGTTAATAAATCTAAACTTTGTTTTTCAAAAAGGGAACAAATTTTGCTGTTGTTTTCTTTGTAAATGTCTTTTATTAATAATTCAAAACATAAAAAATAATTACTTATTATAAAAATTTGCAAAATTGTTGATGTAAAACTCATATAAACATAAATTATTACTCAGTTAATTCATTAATATTTACACTGCTTATTCACAAAATACTATTACATGCAGCTTTCGCATTTAGGAAATATTTACGGCAACTGTTTGCTGCTTCCTTCTCCCGCCGCCCGTCGTCTTCTTCTTGCGCACATGACGATTGTTATCCTTTACCTTGTTGTTAGCATTGCCGCCAGCAGTTGCCAAATCGTAACGGAATATTATACAGCGACGATCGAAAAACTGTTTGAGATCCTAAATTAGAAAATCAATTATTGATATTTTTCTATTAATGATGGATGTGTTTGTTTTGTTACCTTGGGATCATAACGATAACCCAATCCTTTCAGAAATAAATATATCTCTTGTAAGTCTATAGGTTCATACATCAGAATGCTTTCGTGTAGTTTACTATTGGCACATACCAAATTATACCACGCTATGTGAAAGGGCATTAAGGGTTGTTGTGTCTGAAAAATTGAGAAAAATTAATTTAATTAGTGTATATATGGTACAAAGAAATGAAAAATGATTTCCAGTCACGAATAGAATTGTTTAATAATGATCTGCTAAATATTTCGTCGCTGGATCAAGCCATCTGTGAGCTAAACGCTCCTGAAAACAACTCTAAAAATAATATTTCTCCTTATATTTTTATGCGACATTTTCTCTGAATTAATAGAAGCTCTTTAAATATAAATTTTGATTCTTGCTTAGAATAAGTTATTAGCCCAATTTTGTCGAAGGGTTTATGTATGTATTTTAAACTCAAAAACAATATTAATTTTTGATGGTAAATTTATTAAAAAAAAAAAACTAATGTATCGATTATGGATGGCAACCAGAGTTTAGTGGCGTTGCTAGTTGCCAAATTTGCATTACGGATGGCAACTACGACCGACAGTTGTCAATTTCAGTTGCTAAAAAGGGGATTTTTCGGCAACCATTTATTTCTGGTTGCCTTGTAATTTGTTAAAGAAATAAAAAGTGAAAATAAGAGGTAATTTACATTTATTTTTAATTATTCATATATTCAATATTACATATTTTTTTCTGGTGTTTGTAGGCTTCATGATGGTTAAAATTACCACAAAGCAACAATTTGAAATCCTGGTAAACAAAATGGAACTTAACCCTAACCTAGCTCGCGGTGTACGGGTGGAGGTATTGCTGTTGACCGGTAGCTTTTTTTAAAGCAATTTTTTAATTCTTCCACTAAATAGACAACGGCATCTTTTGGAAGTCGGAAATACGCCTTAAAGCTAAGACGAACAATTGTTTATTGAAAAATTGTCAAGATAGAAACATCTACTCACAGTACAGATGGCAATTCTAACGGATTAGAGCTATCTCTTAAATTCCTCCTAATAGATGCCACGTCCTGGGCATCTTCTTCTTCATCAAAAAAAAGTTCCACTGAGCTAATCATTAAAAATTAAATTTTTATTGTTGAAATTTACTTTTTTGAGTTGAATTGTTTGTTTTGTTTGCAAAATTTTAAGTTGCCAAAGTGTCAAAACACTATTATCGACGGCAACTGACAAAAGTTGTCATACATAATACTTATTTTTATTTCAGTTGCGTTGCCAGTTGACAACTCAACTGGAGTTTGGTTGCCATCCATAATCGACCCATAAAATTCTAATTTTCGGCGAAGGTACCTTTATTATTTGTACTCTCATTTTGGAAATATAAGTCCGATAATATCCGGTTATATGTTAAATTAAATGGTTACAAATATTACACTCTCACATAGCAACAGTGGTTAGGAACAGTCTTCAAAAATTTGGGGAACGAAATTATTTTTTGCTGGCACGAAAAAAATCATAAACAAGTAAGGAAAGGCTAAAGTCGGGCGGGCCGACTATATGATACACTCCACTTTCCAACCGAATACAGTCCAACTCGATAAAAAAGTGAAAACGGGAAGAATTTTTGTATGTTTCCTAATCATAGGCTAATACGACCTGGTTCGATTTGTCAACTCGATAAGAATATTTGTATCGGGGCTATATCCAAACATGGAAAAATGTGACTAACTTTCACAATAAGTTCTCCCAGTTCAAATATAAGGTGTTATGCTCACTTTGAAGAAATTCGTTAAATCGGGATCGAAATTTGTATGGGAGCTATATATAAATCTGAACCGATCTGACCCATTATTACCACAGGTGTTTCTAGTTGAAATATAAGATGTTTTGCCAAATCTGATACAATATGTGGTCAAAGTCAAATCGGGAGCGAAATTTGTATGGGAGCCATATATAAATCTGAACCGATCTGCCCCATTTTTACCACTGGTGTTTCTAGATGAAATATAAGATGTTTTGCCAAATCTGAAGACAATCTGATACAATATGTGGTTTCTAGAGCGGAAAAAGTCAAATCGGGAGCGAAATTTGTATGGGAACTATATATAAATCTGAACCGATCTGACCCATTTTTACCACAGGTGTTTCTAGTTGGAATATAAAATGTTTTGCCAATTTTGAAGAAAATCTGTTGTAATATGTGGTATCTAGAGTGAAAAGTGTCAAATCGGGAGTGAAATTCGTATGGGGGCTATATCTAAATCTGAACCGAAAAACTTCGTTGTGCAAAGTTTCATTTGGTTCTGTCTACAATTGCGACCTGTATCGTGATTACAAGAATAGATGGACAGACAGACGGACGGACATTGCTAAATCAATTCAAAAAGTGATTCTAAGTCGATCGGTATAATTAACAATGGGTCTATCTCTCTTCCTTTTGGGTGTTACAAACAAATGCACAAAGACATAATACTCTCGTGGAGTGTATAAAAATAGAAAAGCCGTCAACTTCAAAATCTAGTATAAAATCTAAAATCAAAGAGTATCACAACTTCTACATTTGTACATGGTTTTTTTACATATTAACATTGTTGCGTTAGCATGTTAGCTATTAAAAAATAAAACAAAATACTTTTTTCCGATTTTTATGGTGCCAGAAAAAATAGATTTTTATCAACAAAAAAATCCCAAAATTTTGGTTGCTGCTTTTAAGCCACTCTTTCTATGTTAAAGTGTAACATTTGTAGGCATCATAATTACCTTTAATTGAACATGTCAATCAAACAATCGGACCAATATAACCAAAATCTGAGTAGTAAACGAATTCTACTTTTCATATCAACTTTTAGAAAATATTTCCAAGAAATCTTAGTTTTTAGTTGTCACTTTGAAAACCACAAAACAATGACTATCAACGTCTAACAATTCAATCACTAGGTTACACTAAGACTAATACAAAAATAAGAATTTATATTTGAAATGCTTAATGGACCCTTGCATTAATTCTGAAATAAAATTTGGACAATAGTGCAACATAAGCATGCTTTTTGGAGATCTTTTCAGAAACGTTTAATGCTCAAATGCCTGGATCTAGGGACAAAATATTTTGCAAATCATCATTAAACTGTCAAATCTTAATTTTTGAGTGGTGACCGCATCAATTTATCTTCGCGAATACATAGGTATTCGTGGATGTTGTGAAGTATCTGATCTCAAATTCAGATCAAATTTTGTCGTTTTTGTCTAATCACCACACTTACCTTCTTTGTTATATTTGTCTGCAGTATATAGTGCTCATCAGAAAGCTCAGCTTTGAGATCCATAGAGTAACGTAACAACTCCACACCATATGCATCACGAAGATTCAATTTATTATCACCGCAACCCGTAACAACATCATCTGCTGCTGTAGTCGCTGCGGGTGTCATATTGATTGGCTTAGCCGGCACAACAGCTTGGGAGAACGACGAAACTATTGTTTTCGATTTCATACTAGATTTTGAAGTAGAAGGCATATCAAAGTCTACCATATCTGTGCTAGGTGGTTCATCGACTACGATGGGATGAGTTTGGAGATAAATATACTCCAACATTTTTACAGCTTGTTTACGCTTCAATGGTTTTATGCCATAATTATAGAGTTCCTTCAATAACTCTGACTCCGTATATTGGGCATAATTCGGTTTGGGTGTCTCATCACTACATATTCGATAAGTTTTATTGTTAATTGTCAATACTTGTGGGTCACTTAGAGATTTGATTGGTGTTTTTGCTTTCGGTTTAATAATGGACACTGATTCGGTTGATTGTACTTCCTCTAACATATCAATTTCCATGGGTGGTGGATTGTATTTGGATTTTTTCTGAGATTCTTTGAAACTTATTTCAGCCGTCATTAATTGGTCAAAGTCTTTTGGTAATTCAGCCGCAGATGCAGATGTATTTCGGTCCACCTCATTCTGATATATCATATAATCAAATTCATCGTATTCATCGAAATTATTAGTATGCGTTTCAGTTGCCTGGTCTAAACTCTTCAACAAATCATTAAATTTTTGTGTTGATTTGTTGCCAGTGCTATAACGTTTTATTGCCGCTGTTAATTCTTCTGTGGGCAACTGGAGAAATGATGCCTCCTCCAGAACTTTTGTTGGCGTGCTAAGATTTGGCGTAAAATCTATGGGTTCGGAAAATTCTTCTAAAATGCCAAACTTGCTGCGTTCAAGTTTATGTTCCCTATCGTTTGTTTGAGGGGATTTCACTTCAAAATCGCTGTATGAGTTTTGAGATGATTCGAGGGATTTTATGGTAGCGGGAGGAGGAGTTAATTCATTGTTCAGCAGTTTATTCATCGACTTTGACATGGACTCCTCATCAGATTCAGAATTTTCTTCGTCATCTTTAAATTTCCCCGTTTTATTAGCCTGCCATATGGAGTAATTTATTTCATCATCAGACAAAACTATACAGTCTTCATCCTCCTCTTCCGCGTTCACATCCACATCATCTTCATTTTGTGTTAAATCTATGCTGACGTTTTGCTCAGTGAACGATTGTGATTTGGAGAGTCCAGCATTACGGGGAAATGGATTCTTATCTGGCGAGACGGCATTAAACGATATGGATTTTCTATTGTTCAGATAATGTTCCATAGTCATTTCCAAATCGAAGCTAGAATAAGTTTCATTTTTTGAGTTTTTAGGCGTTACTACTTTCGGTATAATCTGAGTGAAACTTGTTCTTAGCACAGACTCATTCGATCTGAAGCTTTTCTGTTCCTGAGTGCTAGCTCCACTTCCTAAATATTTATTGTACAATTCTTGAAATATGGTATTGTTACCCGCTAGAGACTTCTGGCCACTTTTAACCTCCGTTTCTAGGGCTGTTTCACGATGAAATGATGTCTCCAATTGTTTTGGGCCTTTGAAGTTTAAAAATGATGTATTGGTTTGATCCATTTCGATTTCACGTAATACCACATCATCATCATCACCGTCATTTCCCATATTATCATGCTGTTGATGTTCAGTTTCCATGTTTATGGAGAATTGTGAGCAGTCTTGTCCAATTTTATGTGGAAAAACAATTGCATCGGTTGTTTTCAATTGTTTTGGTTCCGGAAAATCTAAAATTGAGGAATTCCTTTGATTTATGCTGATATCCATGATATCGTCCTCACACACCACATCATCATCATCATTGTCATTTTCCGTATTATCATACTGTGGATGTTCAGTTTCCATGTTTATGGATATTTGTGAGCAGTTTTCTCCAATTTTATCGGGAGTTGTTTTCAATTGTTTTGGTTCCGGAAAATATAAAATTGAAGAATTTCTTTGATTTATGCTGATATCCTTGAAGACCACATCATCGTCGTCCTCACATTCATAAAAGCGTTCTGAATCTATACTAATCGTCTTAGTTCTCTCTCTATTCTTATCTGTGGAAAGATTTGCTTCATGATCTGTTTCCAATTCTTTTGAAACTTGCAGGTTTAACAATGACGAATTCGTTTGGTTTATATCCTTGAAGACCACATCGTCATCATCGTCCTCACATTCCCTCATCGTTTCAAAGGATTCAGAGCTTAGTGTAAATATTAACGTGTCTTCTTTATTTTTGCTTAGAGCAGGATTTATCGCATCATCATCACCTTCCAGACTCAGTGAAAATTTTGAAATTGAAGTGTCTTCATCATTATTTAGCAAATATTTCGATTTCTGGGAGTTACTATTGATGTCTGTTTCTAGTACAGATTCATCTTGCAAAGGTGAATCTGCAAAAAGGTCTACTTCCACTACGGGTATACTCTGATTTATGGCACCGGCACCTCTATGCAACGTTTCTTCTCCTCCATCATTCTGTGTTAAATCTATCACATTTTCTGCTTCCTCCATATTATGGCATGACGGCGACCGTTTGCCTATAAATAGTTAGAAGTGAGTTGGGAATAGGTTGGAATAAAATAGATGAAAATAATTACCTTTTACTGTTGCTAAAGGGTCAGGCGATTCCAAAGATTTGGTATTCTTTACTAAACAAAAACGAAAGTTATAATCGGTTAACAAATGCACACAATCAGAGACTTTAAATACACCCTTCTAATTTGGATTGTTACAAACAAACCCAATCGCTTCCAAACATAGAATTTGTATTTATGTTTTTGAAAAGTGTATTTAAACTTTAGTCTCTGATTGTACGTCTGCATACAATACATACCTTCATCGCTGGAATAGATTTCATATGTCGTTACACCATTATCCATGGAACAACTGGCCTTGTTAACGCTTAAATTGTTCACATCTTCTGTACCTAAAATATATTTTTATATTATAATTCGGTTCTGCTGATAGATAACCAATTAGATTTTTTCGGCTACACTTTAGGCTCTCAAATCGTCATCCCTAATGAGACGAAAGGAACAATTCGAACAATCTAGTCTATACATTCAATTAACCTTATATCCTTAAATGCAGCTAATCAAGTAATTTAGTTATAGTTCAACGCAACAAACCTTCTCCTTTATTGTCATTCTCCTCCATATCCACATCGGAATCGTCGGCAAATAGATCCGGTGAATTTGATCTGGTCTTTTGTGAAGAATTAGTTGTGGCTTCTGGTGTTCTGAGTGATATGCTCGAAACCTGCATACAATCCAAGTCTTTTGTAGCTGGTAATTTGTATTTTATAGCATTTTGTTTAGATTCCTCGGGCGCTGAAGATTCCTGCGATGAATTTGATTTGATAGATTGTGTTGACTGGAGTGTGAGCGAAGTGCTGGAAACCTGCATTAAGTCCAAGCTTTTTGTAGGTGGTATTATACTTCTTATTTCATTACGAATGGAACTTGTTATCGAGGTATCGGAGGCCAATGAACCCTCAACATCGTCTTGATAATGTCGAGTTTTGAAATAATCATTTATACCAAACGAAGGACTTAGGCTTACAGTGACAGTCTTATTGGCGGCGGTGATATCTTCTGTTGATCTTACAATGTCATGGTTACATACGATCGATGGATTTTCATTGTGGACTTGGTCATCAACAACTTTTGTCTTGACAGAGTTTGTTTCCAGCTCCACAGATAAATCAGTTAAATTCCCCTTTGAAGTTTTTGAGCATTTGAAATATTCTTCTAGTTCAGCATAAACCTTGTGCAGTTTTAATATCATTGCTTCTTTGTATGGACCTCGCTTTTTTGGTGTCAAATCTCGTCCCTGTATTGCTGCCCAGTTTTTAAGCAAATGACCCGCAGACAATTTGCTTATTTCGAATAGTTCTTTAACAAAATATTCTTCATGCGGTTTTTGCAAATCATCCTCTGGTTGTTGTAATATTTTCCCTATATCTGTCTTGTGGCATTTCTTGAGCAGTCTACTCTGAAGGTGGTAATTTGAGAAATGTTTTTCTTCCGCATTTAGTGGCCTTTTGCGAAATTGTTGATTTAACAGATCTTCTATTTTTTGTTGTAACTTTTTATTTTGTGACTGTTCATTGCGCAAGGTTAAGGCAGTGAATTTATTGGCCCATTTAGTTTTTTGGCGGCGGCCATTGTTTGCTTTTGGCATAAATGCTGCAGTAAACGTACTGTAATCTGTGTGAAAATATAAAAGCATTATAAAGTAAATTCTTTCAGATAATATTCAAAACAACACGACGTCGTTTTATTTATTTGCTGATCATATTAAAGTGCTATAAAGGCTTTTAGATAACTGATCCTTATGCATTGAATAACAATAGATAAAAGATATATTGTCAAAAGACAAAAGAATGCATTTTAAGGTGCAGAACTTTTTACATTTTATTAGAGATCAAGAGTGCTCTTTCTAAGTGATGCGAATTGAATCTTATCATAGATTATTTTATTGTTAGCAGATTGTACATCTGAAAAGAAAAAACTTCGAAACATTACCTTTCTTTTCTGCTGTGCGAAATCCATACTTTTCCAACTTTTGTCTTATCAATTCAGCATCTTTTTCGCCATCTTTCATATCGACCACATCATTCGCCCCATTATCGTCTACAACAAGTATTCCCTTACTTTCGGCCTCTGATTTGGAAATAGCTATGGCCAATTGCACATCATCACCATCGAAGTTATCTGCAGCGCTATGTTGTGCGGCAATTTCAGCAAATAACTGTTCATTACGCAGAAAAGCAGATTTAATAGTCGTTTGTTTTTTTCTCCTTGATGGTTTCACAGATTTCGGTTTTTTCGTATCGCCACTGTTAGATGGCTGGGGGGCTTTTTTCGCCTTCTTTTCGGGAACATCGAAATCATCATCTTTCACTTTGTGCTCAGTGTTCAAATCTGTGGGTATAGTTTGTGGTTGTTTAAAAACAAATGCATCTAATTTGGTACGTTTTGGCCTAGATGTCTTTGGTTTTGATGTTGTTGTGCCCTCATTCTCATTCGCATGCTTATCATTATCATTATTATCTGGTGGTTCCTTAGAGGTTTCCTGTGTAGGTTTTGCATTTTTTTCTGGTGTGGAAAAATAATTTGATATCGAACTCGTTGCTGGTGTTTTGGCACTTTGACGCGTTTTACTTAAAATAAAGAAAACCACAGAATAAATTTCAATTTTCAATACATTTATTTGAAATAAATCAACAACTACTACTAAATCATTTGTGTACTATAGGTCATGTGTTTATTGCATACCGTTGGCTTGACTTAATACCAGTACCGGGCAATTGCAGTTTCTTTAAATTAGCTTTACGAGTTTCTCGATCCATAGCGTAGAAATTCTTCTTTAATTCCTAGCGTTCTGAATTAATTTGTTCTGTTGTATCCAATATTTCTTGTATTTGCTTTGATGTTCTGGGTGCACTCAAAATGTTAAAGATAAATTTGCGATCCTTCTCTTCCTCCGTGATTGTCAAATGTTCTTTAGTAAATTTTTCGACCGCCCCACGATATATAGGTGTAAGACTAGAAGGATGATCATATGTAAATTTGAAATGTTGTGAAAATGTTCGGTCCGCCGGTACTTACGTCCACAGTCCGAAAATAGCGCTGCCCGCTAATATAACCGCGGCAGCAAAACGATTTCGATATTGGTAGGAAGGTGTTCCTCTGGTACGCCTGGGTTTACGTTGTTGTTCGTCGATATTTTCCATAACTTCAGCTAAAGAGTATCCTAAAGACGCTTCTTTTATTTATTATATAATTAAAACATTTTTTACTGTGTAAAATATATTTCTAAATAAAATGTAAACAGAAGAGAATGGTTCGGAGTTACCGAGTACACGAGTACCAAGTACTCACTACATTTTATTTTTGGGAGTACTTGATTGTGTTATAGACCTTTTACACCAGCGGCGAAAATACGGGTGTTTACACATGAAGATTTATTGTACAACTTGGAAACTTGTGGGAAATTTTATGTAATTCTTTTTATATTAAGTTGTCAGAAGTCTTACAAGTAGACTGCAGACAAAATCATTCAACATGCAAAGCAAAGGCTGTCCGGTAATTTTAATCGATTTAAATAAAACTAGTACATCTCATCTTCTTTCCAATATTAGGCCTGTTCGATAATTACTGTTAATTACTTAATTTACGACCAATAATAACGCATACTAATAGACTGCATGCAAAATCTAGGTGAAATAAAATAAGTTCGATTTACAAATGTCAGATCCCATACAAATTTGCTTTTTTATTTTTATTATATCAAATTAACAAATATAATTTTAAATGTGATAAATTGTATGCCTCAGCGCCTCTTGACAACAAATTATTCAGTAATTGACAGATTAAATATATTTAAATATAATAATACAATCTATTTTTTATATAAGAAAAATTTCGATATTCTGTTGCAGAAATTATCTTAATTTGTTTTTAAAAAGTGATACCGATCGTAAACCTTTTAAGAAATGTGGTAAATATTTAAATGCAACGCTACCTATAGTGAGAAAAAAACAGATCGCCAAGAAAAAAATTAGATTTTAATTATTAAAATGATGAAAATAAAGCTAAATTGTTGGACTGACCCAAAAAGGGGGCCAAAAAGTATACGTACAGCAGATTATTTTTCCTTAAATAATAAATTTTATTATTATTATTCCTTAACCAAACAGTTTTACTGTCAAAATATATAAACTAATATATGGCAAGTCCTCTTAAAGCATTAATATCCCCGATAAATTGGGTTTTCGAGAAAAAAAAACTAAACCATTCTACATTCCAGGTCCGATGTATGTCCTCTGACCCAGTAAAACGGTTTTAGCAGACTTTTGGAGGGTATATAGAAGTTGGAACTGGTCTTCATTGTCCCTTTACAATAAGCCAACGCTATCCATATTCATATTCACGAATATTAATGTAACCCAACTATTGTAAATTTCTTTGCTAATTTATGTTAGAACATAATTTTCCATCTTTCTTCTTCCTACATTTTATTTTTTAATGTATGTAATCGTTTTCATGTAGCTCCGGTAACCTAAAGTTACTTTAATCGGACAATGAGAAAATAGCCCTAAAAGTGGTCCCCTCTTCTGTCATGACAAAATCGATTTTGGTCGATTTACTAAAATACAAAATCGACTGCAAAAAAGTCGCTTTCGGTTCAAATCGATGTCGACTTACCAAACACTAAAACAGCTGCTGAGTTGCAAGTGCAGTATAACTTTTTTTACTCTTCCAATGTGTTCAGAATTAAACGAATTTCACAAAATTGAAAAACACCATCGAAAAAGCTTTAATAGTAACAGCAACATTTAACAATAAAACGAATTTATGAAATCGCCAACAGTTTGTAAAAAACGAAATCAATTTATTATACTGGTGAGAAGATAAAAAGCGTGCAGCAAACATGTCACGTCACAGAATTGTACGTACCATGGACTACAACGACGAGTACGATGGCTATGATGATGTCTACGGCCACTCGGTCGACGATGATAGCTGTATATCTCCAACCGATGCTCAACAATGGCTGTACGACAGGGCCAGAGGACATCAGTCGATGTCTGCATTCATGCGTGACAATAAAGATATTGCCGAAGAGGAGGAAGAAGATGATGCAGATGCGGACAAGTCGTACGAGAAGTCGAGACGGGATTCGGACAATTTCCAAATGCCCACACTGAACGATATGGAACAAGCTCAACTGACTTCCTGCATAGATGAAGTGCGCAGCGTTGTCGGCGATACAGTGTCGGAGAAACGCATTGTGGAGACTTCTATTAAATTTGACTACGATATCAATAAAATTTTGGATGAGATACTCAATGATGAATGTGAGAATAAAGCTAAACGTCTGCAGCAGGAGCTACCATCAAATGTGATTATCAAAGGTTCGGCACCGCCTAAATTGGCTTTAGGTGATTTGGTGGAGCCAAAGGCGGCAACGCCGATTGTGAAGGTCACAGCTTTGCAAAGTGAAGTAAAGAGAGGCTTCGATATTAGCTCTCCGGCGTTGCAAAGCTCCCCAGCTGCTTCGGGCCGCAATACCCCTGTAGATTTCAGTGAAGATTCCAATAAAAAGACTGCTCCTGTGGCTGGTGGTTCTGTTGACGCGAATGTCTTTAAAGTATCTAAGGAACAATCGCAGCGCGATACCAAGCAGCTGTATACTAAGGAACGTGCCGATCAAAAACATCATTTTCACATGATTGTCATTGGACATGTGGATGCTGGCAAGAGTACACTGATGGGCCATATGTTATTCGATACGGGCAATGTTTCACAACGTGTGATGCACAAGCATGAACAGGAATCAAAGAAAATGGGCAAGCAGAGCTTTATGTATGCCTGGGTACTAGACGAAACTGGCGAGGAGAGAGCAAGAGGTATGTATGCATGGTGGTAATTGAAATCGCTTGTAAATGAAAAACTCGATGAGTATTAAAAAGGTCTGCAAGAAATTCGGGGAAAATAACCTAAAAGATTCAGACCGTTCTCCAACTTTTCTTACTTAGCAATGTCTCAAATTTTCATTTGCATTCATGTCTGCCAAATATGCTAGCGGTAACATAATATGTAGAACATTCCAAACAAGAAACATCTGGATAATACATGCGTCTATTTAGGAAACTTTCCATACTTGATCAAAAAATTTTAACATAACAATATTGATGATTCCCTCAAGTTTCGAACCCGATTTGTCCCTCTAAAAATTTTCTATTGTGAGAAAACCCAGTCTTTCCAACATCTCATACCGGCTTTTACGAACAATTTTCTTGTTTCATTATCTAATGTTCGGGCTAAGTGAAAAAGTATCAAACTAAAATATATATTTTTTTAAATTTGTTTTAACACCCACATAATATCTATATTGCTTTTTATAATATACACATTTTTATCTAATTTATTCTATAGAGTAAAGAATTTAATAAAGTTGGTTAACTTATATTTAGTCTGCTTGATTGTCAAAATTTCTGTTCACTCAGAGACTCGAGTCTGTTGTTGTGTCCAACATATTTCTATGATCTTTTTTTTTAAACGTTTTTAATGTGATCTCTTTTAGGTATCACTATGGATGTGGGCCACTTCAGGTTCGTAACGGATACTAAGATCATAACTCTCCTTGATGCTCCAGGACATAAGGACTTTATACCCAACATGATATCAGGTGCTACTCAGGCCGATGTCGCGCTTTTGGTAATTGATGCTACGCGTGGAGAATTTGAATCTGGATTCGATTTGGGTGGTCAAACGCGCGAACATGCTCTCTTGGTGCGTTCACTGGGTGTCAATCAACTCGGTGTCGTCATCAACAAACTCGATACGGTGGGCTGGTCCAAGGAACGTTTCGACGAGATTGTTCATAAACTTAAAGCGTTCCTAAAACAAGCCGGTTTCAAAGAATCAGATGTAACGTACACACCGTGCTCTGGTCTCACTGGAGAGAATCTCACAAAGCCAGCCACAGAACCTGCCTTAAAAGCCTGGTATAAAGGTTCTCATTTGTTGGCGGTCATAGATAACTTCAAAATCCCCGAACGTTCTATAGATAAGCCGTTCCGTATGTCTGTATCGGATATCTTCAAGGGAACAGGATCAGGTTTCTGCATATCGGGACGTATTGAAACAGGTGCTCTATGCCTAAACGACAAAGTTTTGGTGGGATCACTCAGGGAACAAGCTCAGGTTAAAAGTCTGCTTATTGATGAAATGACACAAAATACGGTATTTGCTGGTGATCAAGTCACAGTCACACTATCCGGGATTGATGTAAATAACAACATTATGGTGGGCAGCATTATTTGCGCGCCCCAGCATCCAATACCAGTCACAACGCGTTTTCAAGCTCGCATCTTGGTGTTCAATGTAAAGGTTCCCATTACAAATGGTTTCCCAGTTCTCTTACATCATCAGTCACTCATCGAACCGGCTGTTATTAGTAAACTGAACGCACAGATTCACAAGGGAACCGGCGAAGTGGTGAAGAAGAAACCCCGTTGCTTGGGCAACAATTCGTGTGCTCTAATCGAATTGGAAACAACACGTCCTATTTGCATAGAACGTTATGCAGATTTCAAAGAACTGGGACGTGTTATGCTGCGTGTTTCGGGTGTTACTATTGCAGCTGGTATGGTGACGAAAATTCGTTAGATATTGGACGAAGTAGGATTCGTATACATAGTTTAGTGTTTAGATTGTGAAGATTATATTTTATCTTTATGTTTGCAACAAAATTGCGTTATTTCTTTTTGGTAAATACTATTTATTTTCCTACTTTTTTGAGTTTACAATTCAAGTGTTATATTTTTTTTCGTAATTGATGATCGTTAATTTTTTGTAACGAATTTTGTAATTTTTATAAATATACATATTTTTTTGTTTCTGCTCAAAATGGGCCAATTAAATAATATAATAAATATTTCCAAAATAATATGGCTGGTTTTCTTTAAGCCGGGATAAGAAATACGTTAATAAAAAGTTCATTTTTTACTCAAAATAAAAAAAAAATAATTCACATTGTCGCCAACTACAATATAAATACATATTTCTATCAAATTTTCAAAAAAATATTTTGTGTTGCCTTTTTTGAACTTTGACTTGATAACCATAAATTTGACTTGCACTGATAGCCCAATCGAGGCTAAGTCGCAATTTTTAACATAAAATTATTTATTCGAAATTTGTTTTTATACACACATTGATATTGCTGTTGGCGACAATATTATCACAGCTTAGTTATGCAGTCTTAAAGAAAAACAGCCCTAATATGTTATTTCTGCAAGAGAGGGGTTGGTTGGTAAATGGCCCAAGTGGACTCAGATGAAGCTCATTAATTTTTACTAGTCAACGCAAAATATATTTTTTTGTACAAATAAATTTAATTTGAGTAAAATTTAATTTAAATTTGAGTAAAAAGTAAGCTTTTTATCGCGGCTTGTAATACAGACTTCAACAAAAACAACCCTTCTATTTATGTTAAATGTAGATCAAACTTCCATAAAGGGAGTTTACACATAAATATTTATTGTACAACTTGAAAGTTGATTATGACGAAAATTTAAAAGTTTTAGCATTTTCCGTTGAAAAATAACTTTATTTATCACTGAGAAGTATTCGCAGAACTATAAATCGACATTTTGACATTTTAAGATTCAAGGGAAATAGTATGATATTCGGGGCCCCAAGATATGAATATATTTTGGAAGATATGAATATATTACATATGTTATCGATAGCTCGCTTGGTTAACGAATTAACGGATTTCTTCTGTGTTCAAATGGTAAAAACGAAAAAATAAGTACATATTTTTGATAACTATTTTAGTTATCGAAATTGTAAATTAAAACATAGATTTTTTATTATTTTTAGCTTATTTTGAAAAAGCGAAAAAATCAGGTAAAAACTCTGGATAACTTTTGAGTTATCGAAACAAAGTAATTCAAAAAAATATCTTTTATAAGTAATCAGAAATATGCAGACTAGAGTAAAGTAAGACTTTTCAATAACTGGCGTAGATATACTCGAGTTATTGTACAATGTTCCCAAAAATGATAGCCCTACCCAAAAGTACAATTCAGTATTCATCAGGTCATGCAATTGGAATAAATAAGAGTCTTTATTAGGTGGCACCACTGTTACCCATTAGATTTTCTTAAATGGATGAACAAGAAAAATCTGGTATCAACACTATGAAAGTTGCAAGCTATTTTCTTGTTAAGCGAGTAAATTCCATACATAAATATACTTATATATATATACATTTTTTTCGTTCGTCTGAGGTGATCGATCCAAAATCACTCAATTTTTACTAGAAATCTATAAGCCACAGGAGCTGGTAGCTAAAATGTTTCTTATTCACGTTTTATCGAGTTCATGTAATAATTGAGTGATTTTGGATCGTTCGCCTCAGACGAACAAAATATGTTACAGAAACAGGTCCTATGCTAGTAAGCCAAATCGAAAAGGCCTAATTTATATTAGGGCTGTTTTTCTGTAAACTTCCTCTTATAGCCTTGTCACACTGCATGCGAAATCTAATTTAAATGGCATAAGGTCGATTTACAAATGTCAGATCCCATACAAATTTGACATTTGAAAAAAACCCTGTCATTTCAGCTAGATTTCGCATGCAGCGTGACAATGCTATAAGCTAGTATGCCCAAGCGAACAGGCCTAATTTATATTAGGGCTCATCATTTAGCCATATACAGGGTGGTGCAGAATGAGCTATATGGTTTAAATGGTTTATAACTTTTTCATTTATGAGATTATTATTATTTTTAAATACAGGGGAATTTTTTTGCAATTAGCTTTGAAAAATGATATCCTGTAAGTGATGTTTATTTTCTGCTTCCAATATACGTGCTCTTTTTAGCATATTTTCCATAACTTTTCGCAAAATTTCAATTATCCTTTCGGAGGGTGTGATTGTGGCTGATGAACTGCTCTCGGATTTTCCGTAGCCAAATCCTGCTTGCTGACTTACCCATTACTCATTACCAAATTGTGAATTGTGATTGTTGGTTTGAAAAATAAAATTCAATTATTTTTGTACGTTGTTCGATCGTGTAATGATTCATAATTAATTCCCCAAGTCTCCTTCACAAAATGCTGAAAAAACAAAGAAAAAATAATAATTAAAAAAGTTATAAGGAAAGAAAAATTAAATGGTCACCAGAGTGGGTATTAGGCGAATGTTAAGCGTGATAACAAGCTGCGATAACGAAAACGTTAATAAAAAATAACATTCTATTCAGATTTTAGTTATCCAGTCTTAAAGAAAAACAGTCATATATATGTGTAAACTGTGCTTTTAATAAATTTACGTTTTACGCTACAACACGTTTCTCCGACTAATTCTGCGTTTACTCGTTTGAGTATATTCAAAGTTGAGTGTTTTCCCTATAACAATCGGTGGACACGCAGTTGCACATTACAGTATCATTGTGCTTTTCTGGTAATGGCAACTCTGAACCTGATAGAACCGAAATAGTTTGTTTTTTAAATAAATATAGTTATTATATTAGAAAGTATAAATGCAAATTAATTGCAAACCGATATATTTAAATTCTGTTCTGTCGAAACAGATTTAATAAACGCCATATGCATACAGGAACACTTAAAATTTACTCCCACAAAATACACATAAATTTCCTAATCCCATTTAAGTTTGGAATTCCCTCGATATGGAAGTGTGGCCTTGTGATGGCAACAGTGCATTCATCAAGTGATTTGACGCCCGTATCGAATCGAAACAGAATACAGACACAAAAAATTTCAAGCTCTCATGTTTTGTGGAAATTTAGTAAGAAAAACAATAGATAAATAAAAGGAACCGGTCAAATATTAATGTTTATGTGTTATTTGCCACAAATAAGCACAAATAGTTACGAGATATTCGAAGAAATAACGCACAAAAGTTGCATGAATTTTTTTTTGAAAAGCAAAAGAAAGGCAAGTTCAGCGGAAATTTGTACTCATTTTTTGTGGGTAATAAAAGAAAGAAATTTGTATGTGTGATGTGCGTGCGTGTGTGCGAAGAATAATGATGAGAAAATTTTGAAGTGAGTTTTTAATACAAAGCGAATAACAACAACAAAAAGTCCGATAGTAAGAGTTAATTGAGTGACAGCAGAAAAAGTAACCGAAAAGATAAAGAGTAAATTGTTTGGTGCTCTTTGGTGAGTCATTACTAGAAATGAATGCTTTTACTTGCTTGAGTTAAAATTGTGAAGTTTAATAATGAGTTAATTAATAAAGAATAAAGAAAGAAGACGACATACTGTAGAAGAAGCAGATAATAAAGAATCGGTATCAAAAACGAAACGTATTTCATTTTTTCTAAAGTTTTTTTGTCCCCTCTATATGTGGTTATAAAAGCGTTTTAATGTGGTTTTTATCTACGTTTTTAGGTGAAATTTGATTACAATTTGCGGCACTTGTGAGTGGAAAGAAGAAGAGAACAAGAAAGCAACAACTTTTTGTGTTGTTTTTGAATGATAAAAAATAGTGCCAAAAAGTAAAATTAAACAAAAAACGAAGTGTGGAAAAGCAAGCAAGCAAGCAACACGCAAAAAGCCGAAAAGTACCAACCACGAACAACAACAACAACAACAAAAAAGACAAGGCCCTGTTTAGCTGTTTAGAGCATTCTTTATTACGTGCGGCCACACAATTCCTTTGTTGGATAAGAGACACAAAGTTTGAAATCATACACACACACAGACACACTCACACAACCAACCAACCAGTGGCAACAACAGCAAACAGCAACAAAAGTTAAATAATCATCTTTTGAACTAAAGTCTGAAACAGAGAGGAGGAACAGAAGAAGTAGCAGAAGACGAGACAGAAAAGAATACAAATTAAGCAAATACTTGGATTTACTTTATACTAAGATTAATAATAATAACAATAAAATACCGCAAACCGAAAGCAATCTTTGTGTAAAACAACGCCTATAAAACTACCACTACACTAACACTACGGTAAAGCCGCCAGCCGTCGCCAGCAGCACCCACAACAGTAAACAGCAGAACCAGCCACAACAACATCTTCCAGTAAAAAAAAATATATTTTAAGGGACATATCGTCGTCGTTAACCTTTAAACTTTTTGTATTGCAACACACAATAACAACAACCGCAGCGACAACATAACGAGCACGAGATAACAAACAACTCGTAGGAATTCTCACAAGATCCGCCTTATTTACAACAACAACAGCCGCAAAAACCAAATTGAGAAATCTAAGCTCTCACACACATAAACACTCGCGTACTCGCCCGTAGCCCAGCTAAATCAAAATGCGTGAATATAAAATTGTCGTTTTGGGAAGTGGTGGTGTTGGCAAATCCGCTCTGACCGTGCAATTTGTCCAGGGAATATTCGTGGAGAAATACGATCCCACCATTGAGGACAGCTACCGCAAACAGGTCGAAGTTGACGGACAACAATGTATGCTGGAGATTTTGGACACGGCCGGCACAGAACAATTCACCGCCATGCGTGATCTGTACATGAAGAATGGTCAGGGTTTCGTTTTAGTCTATTCGATAACAGCACAGTCGACCTTTAACGATCTGCAAGATTTGAGAGAGCAAATTTTACGTGTCAAGGATACAGATGATGTACCCATGGTGTTGGTAGGCAACAAGTGCGATCTGGAGGATGAACGTGTGGTGGGCAAGGAGCTGGGCAAGTCGTTGGCCACTCAATTCAACTGCGCCTTCATGGAAACCTCTGCCAAAGCTAAAGTGAATGTTGTTGATATTTTCTATGACCTCGTCAGACAGATCAACAAAAAGTCACCCGAAAAGAAACAGAAAAAGCCCAAGAAAAATCTTTGTGTTCTGCTTTAAGACTTCTTATACTTATTTACAAACAAAAACACAGCCTCCTACTTTCCTTCCACCACCACCTCTCCCACCACTTCCACTTCCAACTTCCACCTTCCACTTCCACCTTCAACTCAACCTTTTCCAAATCCTTTTCTCTCCTTTCTTCTACTACCGGCCACTCCCACAACTTTCTCTTATCCCATTCCCCCCATAGAGAACTAAACTTTAAAAAATTAACAAACACACAAGAAAAGAATAAACAATACAAACAAACAAACAAAAATCCACTATTGTCGCCTTTTTGCTACGGTTTTTTTCTTCTCTATATACTTATACTTATTTTCATTAATGGGTAAATTATTTTTAAAAATTATATACAAAATTTATAAAAAAAAACAAAAACTTGAACATTTTCATAAAAAAATCTTAGTTCTAATAATAATTTAAAGAAAAAGAGAAACAAACAACTTCAAACTTCCATAAACATAAAGAAACCATAAATAGTTGTAAACCCTTTAAGCCTTTTAGGTTCTGTAAAGAAATCTAAATAAAATTTATTAATTAAATTAAAAACAAAACATAAATGTACATTGTACGCCTTATTTTTTACCTTAGTTTCATTTATCCCTTGGCATTGGTTTGTTTATTTTTAATCCTCTTTATGTTTTTTTTTTCTATATATTTATTGCTTAGTTGATGGTGAAGTAAGAATTACACTGGCCAACACAAAATTGCCACAAGCTCAAAAACTGGAATATGAATCTATTAAAAAAGACTCAAGTAAATAGACTTTGAGAGGCATGTATTTAGTCATCAAAAATGCAAAAGGGTGGAACATCACAAAAAATACGCTAAAATACACATCCTCACAAAATTGGAATTTGAATTTCGCCATATTTGGCAATACAAGGTGTCATAACAACAAACTTGTTTGAAGAAAAACTATTGCGAATGCAACCTTATTAATAATGTAATTGCATTTTTGTATTTTGAAATTATCCCGAAAAATCGCTATGGTTTTTTTAAGTTTTAAGTTTTTTGCTGTTCCTATAAATTTATGGGAAGTGATGTTACGTCCTTTTGGAATTCAAGGTGACGATATGTAAAAAATGGAGAGGTCTCATCAGTGGAAACTCATAAACTAAAGTCATTATTAATGGGCTTGTAAAGAAACTGCATAAATCGCAAATTCATCAATGTCCCTCCACACGCTAATCTCGACTACTTGCATCAAATCAATAAGAACACACTGTTTTTCTTTTGTTTTATGACCCGGAAAGGCTTTACAAACAACTGACGAACACATAATTTGGATTTTTAAAAACTTTGATCTCGTTCTTCCAAAAAAGAATACTAACGTTATTTACCTTTATTTACTTCTGATGATTTGAACAGTATTCGCATGAATCTGTGTATATTAAGCCCTGGTTTGTATACAATTTATAAATGTAAAATTCTCTCCCATCAAAAAACATCATATCCCGGTTTTTGAATCATATTGTGTGTTCGCCAGTGTAATAGTCGTCAAAAACAGTGCCATTTATGAGTGCAAAGTGTCGTCTTTTCGACTTTAATCAACCAATAACACATACACAGCATAATAGCGTCAGCCAACTCTGTAAATGATGAAATGTTTAAGGTCATCATTATTTTATCTAAATTATTTACGTTTCACTGGCTCCAGATAAAATAAAAAGCACTCGCAGCTATTAATAGCACTTGGCGATGTTATTTGTGGTGGGCATAGACTCCTTTGGAATACAAAACAGAACAGCAACGGAGATAGACAAAGGGAGGATTATATTCTACTGTCGCTTCGCTATTCAAGTACACAAGCATTTAACACTTGTTGGTTAAAGAATCTCGGCTGCAAAACCTTTCATTCACCCTTGGAAATTATACAAATTGTCTATTCTCCGGAATGATTATTCATACCATTGACAACGAAACAACATTTGTAGGTATACAAGATGTATGTATTTAAACGAGCTTGGAATTATACGTTTTTTATTATATCACAGTGTTACATATTTAGTTCACACCTTCCCAAAATCTGTTTGAGGGAGGAGATTTGTTTACATTTTACTTTGGCATTTAGAAATAAACTAAACAAAGTTTTCGGCGGAAGATTTTTAGACATATGTAAGTATGTAAATATAAACATACATAGGAACATACATATGTATGTATGTACGTGTGAAACTTTCGCTGCCTCATCTCGTAAAATTTCACTTATGCAAATTGTTTATTTTTTGGTGGAATTCATTTGATTTCGACATGACCAACATTTTTTCGAGAATTGTTTTTTTTTTTGATTTTTACAATATCAATCTAGTCGTCGTCAGTGTACGAATGTTTGGGTACAACCAAGGTGGTGATAGTCACACAACCAGAAAAAATCAAATTATACAGGAGGCAAGAAAGACATTGGCAGCGATGCAATCTAAACTTTTTAAATATGTATGTATTTTTACGCTTTTTGAAAAGAATAAGACTGTTTTGCAAGTATTAGTTGTGGAATATGAGCCTGTAAATTCGCCTCGGTGAATAAGTTCATAAACGGAAAGTGATTTGCCCTCATTTTCACAAATTCTGGTTAACATAAACCAATTAGTTTTCTTATCGCGAATAAAAGCGGATTTTATTCACGTGGACATTTCTACTCCTCTGCAGTAAGATGACGGTACGAATATTACCCGGGTATCACTTTTTTGTGTTTTAAAATAAGCGATCGAATCGAAGTAAGAAAGAAATTTTGAAAAATACCATAAAATACGATTGGAAATGTAAGGGAAATTTTATTCGCTATAGGGTTGACTATCTACTATCAAGTCGTACTTTAAATCGTTAAGTGTACATTTCTCTAATTTTTTACTCCATTTGTTACATGTCTGTTGAAGATATATTTTCACCAGATTTCGTTTATTTCAGAACAACCCAAAAGTTTTTGCATATTTCCCACACATCAGATCTTACGTTCGGTGGTCGGAATGATCTAATCATTGTTATTTAAATTCAGGAGGGGGGTTCGTTGAAGACAAATTACACTCTTAACACAATATTCAACTGCCCGTTATAATGACATCATCCTTATTAATTTTTGATATTACTTCACCATCAAGTAGATCTACAGTCAGCGGGATTCATTGACAAGCATACATTTTAAATTGAATGCTATTAAGTTGAGATACATATCAGGTTATTTGATACCTTTGGGTTTTTAACTCCCCTATGGTGGACAGAAAATATGTTACGAAAAAAATGACTAAGAAATAAAAGTTGTTGTGATAATAAATCAAAGGGAAAATATTATAAAAGTACTGGTGCACATCAAAAAATTCCTCTACATTGGTTCAATCTTGGTAGTCGTATGTTGTCGTTTTTCTTTTGCTTGAAATGTTTAAACCTTCAATTGCACATAAATGAAGATAATGGTTTAAAGGAAATCCTTTCTTTATTTATCACATTTCATTTTCGTTTTGGCTGTCTCACTGTAATGTTTTTCTTATGCCAGATAATTTATGGTAGTTTCGAAAAAGTGAAAAAGTGAAATGGAGCGGGAACATAAACTAACCAAAAAGGAAATTTATTACAGAAATTATTAAAATAATGTCGTTTGAAATCACTCAGAAACCGACACATTTTCAAATAAAAACCTACGAGACGTAACGATTGTCGCCGAATAAGCTACACGAAACAAAAATTGTTGGTATGGTTATTTGCAAATGTTAAGGGAAACGAAAAACACTGCGAAAAACATCACAAGTTTCCTAGATTAATACTAAGGGCACGTGTCCTATCGTTAAAAACAAACTCCCTCAGATGTAATTAGCACGTGGGTTCATTTTTTACATTTTTCAAAATTTGCAAACGGCTCTAGCAAAATCAAATAGACGAAGGAAACTCCTTTAAAAACTGGCGCCAAAAAAGGTTGAAGTTTGAATATTTTTAAAATTTTAAGGTATTTAAGATATTATTAGGATGGGTCACGCAAAAAAAAATTGGAGCAGTGATGATCTGCAAAATATATCGTTACTGTGTCAAGCCATCTGTGAGTTAAACGCCCCTAAAAACAACTCTAACAATCATGTTTTTCCAGTGTCATTTTTCAGAAACCACATGTTCATCGAATTTCCTTAAATTGAGCATAACACGTAATACTTGAACTGGAAGAACCTATTGTGAACGTGGGTCACTTCATTCCATGTTTGGATATGGCCCGATACTAATATTCTTATCGATTTGACAAATTGAGTCAGGTCATATTAGCCTATGATTAGGAAATATACAACAATCCTTCCCGTTTTAAATTTTTTACCGAATTGAATTGTATTCGGATAGAAAGTGGAGTGTATTATATAGTCGGCCCCGCCCGACGTTGGCCTTTCCTTGCTTGTTTTATGTTGGATTTTTGTCCAAAATTTTCTATTGAATTAATAATGAGTAATGTCTTAGAATAACTCATTGGTCGTATTATTGGACGCTTATATTGATTTTTTGTGGTTTTAAAAATGACAGCTAAAAATTCATATTTCTTGGAAACCTTTTGTAAGAGGTGTTTTGAAAAATGAATAGAAAAAATCAATACTTTTCGAATGATGATTAATATCGGACGAAAAATGACGTCACTGACTCCATGTTTGTAAAATAATTTAATACAGGAGATGGCTTTTCAGAGCCAACATTTTCAAACTCAAACTTTTTGCAAAAATGACCGCTGCGTCGTCAATTTCCTTCCGATGTTCATCATTTAGGCATCATTCGAAATGTATTGGCAAACATTTTCAGTTGCACAAAGCACAAAAAAATACTATAAAGGTCCAATAATTCGACCAATAACTAACTCTAAGACAATAATCAAAATTTATATTTAAAGTGTTTTCAAGGGCCTATTGTTTCAGAAAAAAATGGCAGCACAAAAAAAATGGCAAAAATTCAGCAAAAAAATGCGTTTAGCTCACAGACGGCTTGATCCAGGGAAGAAATATTTTGCAAATCATTATGTATTAAGCAAACCAAACTTTATTTTCGTGGGGTGACTGGAAATTGTTTTTTCATTTGTAAGGACCGCGACCCAGCCTAATGTAATGTAATACGTAGAAAATGTTTTTTTTACTTTTCTTGTCGAAATACTGGTACTGATTTTTTATTTTGGCCCTAGGAATATTATTATATCTATTAAAATAATGTTTATGGTGTATTCAAATAGTAAGTCTAAAGAAAAACTCGCCATTATTTAAATAATATAAACGTTGGGGGTTATTGAGGGTTTTTTAATTTCTAGAGAGTATAAAAAACAAAGTCATCAAATTTTTTTTTAAATACTGTAACTGTAATGGGTTATAAAATGACGTACGACTAATAGAATATTTTACATATATACTTTGCAGGTCAAGTTGTTCAAGTTGTTACTAACAAAAGGTGGGGGTTACTACAACTGCATTCTTATGTATTTAAGTGTGGTGGCAGTCAGTATGCTTGCTTACTGACTCACATAGACCAGAAGAAGTCCATTGTGATGATTAAAGCCATTATGAAACACTATATAAATATAAATAAGTTGGTTTGTGTTAGTAGCTGTGATTCTGTGTAATGCGTGAACCGATGTTATTTCTGCAAATTGGTTCATGATTTATAGGTCTGTGTGGCACACGAAAATTAATAAAAAATTGTGAAAAATTATAAATACAACGCATAAATCTTTATTCTGCGTAAATGGCTTTGGACAGAAGATAATATTAAGCTCGGCCGAATGCCCACTTTAGGCATACTGTAGAGGGAAAAGTCTTTAATTTTATGCAGGACAAATTTTTTCCCAATGACTGAAAATACGCCCTAATTTTTAGTCTATTTAAGAACTTTTTGAAAAATTCTGATTTATATGAACTTGAAATTTGTTGCGTACATTCTTATAGCTTGAAAGCACCCAAAAACAATTAAAAGATTTAGCGGGCGAAATGGACTAAAAGCGATAAAAATAGTACCATTGATAGGACGGCAGCTAGAATCATGAAATTCGGTGTAGACATTCCTCTAATTGCGTAGACACGTAAAACAGAAGGATTTTTTGAAATTCGTACTTTTAACGCATACAATTGAAAAAGTGGAATAAAAATGGCACCAATCAAACCACTGAAGTTGAAATTCATGAAATCATGATGCGAAACATAAAATAATTATTCTAAATTTGTATTTATAAGGGGAAAATGACGCGAAAGGGGATACAAATAATACCATAAGCCGATAGCTTTAATTGCTAGTGCTTTTTCTAGTTGCTTATAATTTTAAATTGTAATAAATAAACAAATAAATAATACCAACCAAAACGGCTGCGGTTAGAATAGTGATGTGTATTACTCTGACTTAGAAGACTCGAAAAATAAATATATAATTCGATATTCACTATTTATTTAAAACAGTGTGCCTTCTAGAAATTGTAAACAAATATTGTGATGTACATACAAAATATCACAATTTTTTTAATATGTTAGTGCATTTATATGTAAAGCTGACAGTATCTAATCTGCTGGTAATACTGTGGAATGCACTTCTTTGTGGATGGTATATAAAATTCGGCCAGGCCAAACTTTTTCATTATTGTGCGATTTTTCATCCAGCCTAAACCTCTGCAACGATTTTCTTGAACTATTCACAGTATCTATGTATATACTAAATAGGTGGTGAAAATTTTGACATTTTCAGTGGGCCTCCCACTTATTCGGAGTACTATGACCTGGGCGTGCCCTATCCGAATTTGGCCCCCACATATTTCAGATGTCTCTAAAATTCATATAATCTTGAATTCTGTAGATGCATATTTTTGGGCCCATCGAGCTCAAAAAAATGAGCCCACCGAAACCAAACGGAAAATATTGGGTGAAAAAAGTTTATAGCACAGATAGCCCGGGGCCTGCCCTATCCGAATTTGGCCCCCACATATTTCAGATGTCTCTAAAATTCATATAATCTTGAATTTTGTAGATGCATATTTTTGGGCCCATCAAGCTAAAAATACTGAGCCCACCGAAACCAAACGGGAAATATTGGGTGAATAAAATATATAGCACAGATAGCCCTGGACGTGCCCTATCCGAATTTGGCCCCCACATATTTCAGATGTCTCTAAAATTCATACAATCTTGAATTTTGTAGATGCATATTTTTGGGCCCATCGAGCTCAAAAAAATGAGCCCACCGAAACCAAACGGAAAATATTGGGTGAATAAAATGTATAGCACAGATGCACAACATATCGCCAGAGTGCTGCAAAAAGATATCACGTCACATAATTGTGTTTCTGAGTTATTGAAGATTTAAATTTTTTTGCTCCACAAAGTTGAGCGAATGAATGAATTAGTTTGATACAATAACTACAAAACTACTTTAAAAAGACTTGGGATTTTTTACAGGGCACAGACTATCGCCCATGTGCTGACAACCGCATGATTTCAAATCGCATTTTTTTTGGCGATTTCGAGTCTCTAAATTTCGCATTTTTACTTTAAACAATTGTTTTCAGTTTTCTTTCTTTACTGGCGGATAAATGAAGAAGATGTTTGGTTAAACATAGCAATTTTAAATAGAAATGTAAAATTTAGAGACTCGAAATCGCCAAAAAAAATGCGATTTGAAATCATGCGGTTGTCAGCACATGGGCGTATGACTTTTGGAGTACTTTTGCATCGTTTAGTCCATTTCACAAAACGTGGACTTGACATCTACTTGCAGCACACCGACGATATTACGAAATATATTCATTTCTATGAAATGGAGAGTTTTGAAATTTTGTATGACTTTAAAGTGAATAGTTGTGCCAAAAATGGCGGTTTAATGGATCTCACATTTTTAAAGTTTCCCAACAACTTACATTGGGGGTATTCCCAAGTAAAATGTACTCATCACTTACCTATCGAATTACTTATACATGAGGATGTCATTGGCGGAAATAACTTACTCGTAGCCATATTAATAAGATAACGAATAAGTACTTACGCTCACGATTACAAATATCGAAAGAAATAAAAATGTGTAATATGATAATTTCAGGGGCCCCATGATTCCACTAATAAATTCAATATACTCTCCTTATCACTTATGTATCATTTTGAAGGCTGTTTATGATAAAAGAAAGCTTCAACAATAGTTAATCATATACGACATTATTTAAGATGGAAGTAATAGTAAGTGGACTTACAAAGTTTTTACTGGATTGCTCTCACTTTTTTTTTTGATTCGCTATAAAAAACACACCAAAATCGCATCTAAATCAAAAACAGTTCAATGAGTTCTTCTTCAATTCACATTTAAATTGTCGTTGGTGTCGTTTAATATTATTCATATTCATGATACGATTTTGTAAAACCACCATTGTTCAGATCTACATATAATTATAGTAGATATATGTACGTTATAACGTATATGGTTGATACAGTACATATTATGACTGTATCTTAATAACAACTCAAATAGATGTGTTCTGATGATATTGATTCATCGTACGTAATTACAATCTTCTAATGACTCTGCCATAAATTATTATATGTATAAATACATAGTATGTATGTATTTCAAATCGCATTCACTGTCTTGGTATTTTAACATTAGCATTTCAAATTAGTTCCATTCCATTTTAAACATAAGGGTGGCTGGAGAAATGAAAACTACAGACAGAGTAGTACACAAAAAATAAATAGGTGCCGGTCAACGGATAGGTTCGGCCCAAAAATACAAATATGTATTGGCGTTTTGAAAACTAACATATAAAATTATAGTGGGAGGTTCAAGTTGCGTCTTTTGCACATTTTTATGCCATAGGAAATTATGTTATTCTTACATTACAACTTCCGACAGTTCATATTTCACTTGACCCGCCGTATGATATAGTCTGAAACTATAGGTAAAATGTAGGTATTGGGAAATTTTAATTTTTCATTTCCTCATCCTGTTGTCCCTTAAAAGTTTGAAAGTTTGTACCCTAAAATACCGGTATAAGTGTCAAATGAGAGAGCAGAATATCTGCTAAAAATACTACAAATTTCTTGTTTCTATATATAGATAAATGTGACAAAAGTTTATACATATAGAATTGAATATTAATATTTATAAAAATATTTTATAACAAATTTCATAATTCTGCTTTAGCGGATTTGTCTTCGAAGTACTACTGTTTGACTACGAGTAAAAATGGGTGGATTATCGGTTTTTTGCTCTGATCGTCAGTTTATAACATAATTTCAACCTTTTTTCTTGTTCGTAATCATTATACCCTCCACCTCCAGTATGGGGGTAAACGAACTCTTTCATTACGTTTGTAACACCTTGAAATACTAACCTGAGACCCTATAAAGTATATATAGACATGTCCGTCCGTCTGTTGAAAGCACGCTAGCATCTAAACGAAAGGAGCTAGGACGTCCAAATTTTCCATAAATGTGTCTTATAGTCGTAGATTGTTTGGGGTTGCAACTGGGCGAAATCGGTTTAAAGGAAAAAAAATCCCTCACAAGGACTGAAAATACCCATAATATTTTAGAGCATGTTTTTCAATATGTCTGCTTGTACTTACATGATATTGGGTATGCGCATTCCTCCTATAACAAAAACGTACGCCATAAAGTGATTCATATTCGTAGGGGGTGAAATGGGACAAAAAGAGATAAGATGGTACCTATCAAACGGCAACAGTCGGAAACACAAAATTCGATGTGTACATTCATCTAATTGAATAGATACATAATATAAAAGTATTTTTTCCAAATTCGTTCTTTTAATGGATAAAATGGGAATAGAGGGATAAAAATGGCACCAACCATAAATTTCTCTGATTGCGTAGACACGTAAAATAAAAGAATTTTTCGAAATTCTCACTTTTTGGGGTTAAAATGAAAAAAGAGGATAAAAATTGTACCAACCAAATGGCTGCAGCTAGAGTCATGAAATTCGGTGTATACATTCCTCTGATTGCATAGTCACGAAAAATAAATGGTTTTTCCTAATTCGTACTTTCAAAGGATACAATGGGAACAGAGGGATAAAAATGGTACCAACTTAACGGCTACAGCTAGAATGATGAAATTCGGTGTAAATATAGAGATATTAGAAAGTCGTAGTTTTAAGGGGGTAAAATGGGAAAAAGGGATAAAAATGGTACCAACCAAATAGCCGCAGCTGGAATAATTGAATTCGGTGTATACATTCCACTGACTTCATAGACACGCAAAATAAAAAGATTTTTCCAAATTCGTTCTTTTTTACTTTTACGGCAAAAATTGGTCGAATCATGAAGATAGGTTATCATCCACTGTGTACGTGAGATATAATGGAAATACAACCAACTGCAGTACCCATATCTACCAATATTTATGCTATTTAAGTTTTTTTTGAAGATTGCTGTCTTATATTTACCTTTTGAATAGGCTTGAAGTATTATTTCGATATATATGCCAGTTAGAATGTTGTGGTCAAAAGTCAAAAATCCAAAAAAATGAGATATGTCAAATTTTCTCTTTACTTTGATCAGATCTCTAATTTAAGAACTTTTATTTTTGACATTTATAAAAAATGTACCCTTACCATGACATTTCTCATTTTATGCACACTAAATCCACTGACATTGATGTGTGGTGATGTAAACAAAAGTTTTTTATTTATAATGTCCATTTTAGGTGATTCAGATAATTTGAATAACATATAAAATGAAATTATTTGAAAAGTAAAAAAATCAATATTAAGTTTCCACACCATTTTCAAGTGTAATTCAAAAGATACCATTTGAAATTCAAAAATGTAAACAAACTTATTTAAGAAAAATATACATTAGGTGGGGTAGCATTTATTTTTTTGCAAATTTGGATATTCTTCAGTTTTGGAAAGAGATTTAATAAAATGATAAGCAACTAATAATTATAATGATGTAAAATGTCGGTAATTTCATATATAGTTTATAACCTTCACCAGCTCAGAGAGTTTCTGCATATAATTTGTAATGACTTGTATTTTACTTAGGGTTGGATTATTTGTGTGAGAGAATCATAACTATTTTACAGGTATAAAGTGATTGTAAAACCATTTCCAATATTAAATTGTTACTGATCTGTTTTATTTTAGCCAAAGCTTATGCCAATTTGTGTGAGAGGTCTTGCAATATCGCTCATATTGCAGGTGTATATAACGTCTATGAAAACATTAGCAATGACCAAATTTCAGAGAATTCCGATTCCGATTTTTGAATTGCAGATGGAATAATTTTTAAATTACAAATGGAATAATTTTTGCATTTCAAATGAAAACTTTTGAATTTAAAATTTTGAATTACTTATGACGAGTTTTGAATTGCAAATGACGAGTTTTGAATTAAAAATGAAGAGTTTTGCATTTCAAATGATGTCTTTTGAATTTCAAATGATGTATTTTGAATTACAATGACGACTTTTGAATTGCAAATGTTGTCTTTTGAATTACAAATGACGAGTTTTGAATTTCAATTGACTTTTTTTGAATTGCAAATGGAATTTTTGAATTTCATCTGGTGTCTTGAATTTCAAGTGATGTCTTTTGAATTACTATTGAAAAAGGTGTAGACGAACAACCTATAAATATTTATATATATTTTTTTGAAAAAAAAAATATTTTGTGTTTTCTTTTATTTTTGTAAGGAAATATTATTTTTGCGAAAAAAAAAAACAAAAAATATTGTTAATTTTTTTCAATTTTGAGAAGAATGAAAGTGGTCTAAGTCAGTACATCCTTTGACAGTAGTGGTTCCTTAGAACTGCCAACGTTGTCGATTTTTTTATAAAAATTCAATATAGTAGTAGGATATTCTAAGAAAAAATGTTGTGCTTTTATGGAAAAATATTTTTTTAATTGACTCAAACATAAACCATTGCATATCTCAGAACGGATAAAGTGTTTTTTATGTTTTATATTCATTTATAAAATTATTTTTTCAACATTTTTATTTGTTTTGTTTTGGCTATTTTAAAAACGACATTTTCCTGTAATGTTACTGCACTTCTACGAAAATCGACAGCCCGACCGAACTAAGCGCCGTTTTTACTTGTTTGTTCATTCCGTTTATCAGTTTTCTTGTGTAGGAAACATTTTTATTTAAATTTAGTCATCCGGTATTATCCCTTATTAAGCTAAAAATAAATGTTTTTTTAATCACCCCGATATACCGTTTAATCACTCTATCTTGTTACATAGAGTAAGGTAGTGGGTAGAAGTAAGTGATGGGGTTTCAAAACCACATTTCGTAGTTTTCAAACAAATTTTCTATTGCTGCCAGTTCGTTGCCCCAATTCGTTGTCAAGTTGAATTTGATATACAACATATTCATACATACATACATATGTTTATATTTTGCAACTCAAATTGTTTGCTCAATTTGATGTCAATGACTAAGCGCATTCTTGATAATCGTAATTATCTAATTCATATGGAACATGTGCGCGACCCCAGTGATGACTACTACTACTACTACTGACCGAACAGACTGGAAGTGGACATATTTATGGAAATGTCACACACAATTCGCTTCATCGTATCTAAAGCAGAGTAATTTATTCGTGGCGTGTAGTTTTTAATTGAAAAAAACGCACAATAACACAACATTTTCATTTTGGCTTTAGAAATATGAAAATAAATTAGATTAGAATTCGGCGTTGAACCGAAGTTACCATAGCACGGCGGCTTAGATGTTCGGATTTTAATATAACGATTTCTTCAATTTTGTTCATAAAAATATCCCAAAATTGAATTATATGTTCCCATTATCAAAGTATCATTGGGGCTATTTGCCATACCAAAATGTGCTCCTCACATATATTTTGAATTACCCTTCGAATTACTTTTACATGTCAATGTCATTGGGGGAAAGGACTTACATGCAAACATACCATGAAGCTAAAGAATAAGCACTTACGCCCGAGATTACAAATATCGAAAAAAATGTAATATAACGATTTCTGGGGCACACATGTCACTTTTGTATAAGTTTGATGCATAAGAAGTAGCATTACCAATAGCTACTTATATAAGACGTTATTTGTAAGTCATTATTTATAAATGGGAAGTAATTGTGAGGGTAATGCCAGACGTACCTGGTAATGTCATGTGCTTACCAATTTTTTGCAATGTACTTGAAATTCTAATTGTATATATACTTAAAATAAATGGATATTTTGAAATTCGTACCTTTAAGGAAAAAGAGGTTTAAAAACGATATACAAATCAAATGGCTGAAGCTAAAATCATGAAATTTGTTCTGACTGGGCCTCTTAATAAAGCGATTTTTTTCAAATTCGAACTTTTGGGTCAAATTGGGGAAAAAGAATTTGTCCACTGACTGGTTTATCCAAATATAGGGTGGGCCATTTGAAACTTTAAATTAGAATCAGCTATTAAAAAGTACTGATTATTTTTTCAAATTTCTGGTTTTATTGGAAAGGTTTAACTTTGTCATTAAATAATGAAACACAATAGCATTCATATGACTACCACGGCTGGCTTGGCAGTACCTCATCCGATCAACACAATTTTTCAGTACAGCTCAAAATCCACACAAAACAGTGACTCGTTGTGGATGCAAATTTTAAATGGCTCACCCTATACGTACATTCAAGCTGTAACCGGAAAAGGGCTAAAAATGGAATCATGCCACTAAATATAGTAAATCAAATATAGAAAATGCTCTACTCCTAGAGTGAAAAGGGGGAAAATGCATTAAATGGCTAACCTAACGATTCAAATTCAATTCAAAACAAGTAAGGAAAGGCTAAAGTCGGGAGGAGCCGACTATATGCTACACTCCACTTTCTATCCTATTACAATTCAATTCGGTAAAAAAGTGAAACCGGGAAGGATTTTTGTATCCTGTAAATGTATGTGTTAGACAAAAAAAGTTAAAATCGGAAAGAACATCTGTATGGGGGTATATTGAAACATGGAACGCTGTGACCCACTTGTATGTTTATAGGTGAAATATAATATGTAAAGTTTGGCCAAAATCGGTTAAACATTTGGGAGCAACATTTGTACATATATAAATAAATGTATATATATATATAAATGTGATCTGAACCGATCTTACCCACTTTCGCCATAGATGTTTTAGTTAGATTATTAGAGTTTGTGCAAATTTTAAAGTAAACCGGGTACAATATGTGGTTTTTAGAGCGGAAAATGTCAAATCGGGAGCAACATTTGTAATGGGGCTATATCTAAATCTGAACCGATCTTACCCACTTTCTGCATAGGTGTTTCTAGCTAGATTATAAAATGTTGAGCCAAATTTGAAGAATATCGGGTAGAATATGTGGTTTCTTGAGCGGAAAAAGTCAAAGAGGGAGCGACATTTGTATGGGGCTATATCTAAATCTGAACCGATCTTACCCACTTTATGCATAGGTGTTTCTAGTTGTATTATAATATGTTGTGCCAAATTTAAAGAACATCGGGTACAATATGTGGTTTCTAGAGCGGAAAAAGTCAAATCGGGAGCTATATCTAAATCTGAACCGATTTGCCTCAAATTAAATAGCATTCGTCCTTGATCCACAAAACATACTTGTGCCAATTTTTGTTAAGATTGGACTATAATTGCGACCTGTAATTTGATTACAACAATAGATGGACAGACGGACAGACAGACGGCGCTAAATCGACTCAGAAAATGATTCTAAGCCGATCTGTATAATAAACGATGGGTCTAACTCGTTCCCTTTTGGGTGTTACAAACAAATGCACAAAAACATAATACTCTCGTGGAGTGTATAAACATGTAAGTATATTTTAGTCGATTAAACCGACTTATATATATCCTCACTCCCAGAGACCTGCGTGGAATTTATAAGACATTTTAGTTTTACTTAGTGCCAGATTATTTGTGTGTGGGAAGTACTAGAGGTTCGTGATACTAGGGCCCAGCTTTGACACTTACAAAACATTTGTAACAACATGATCAAATTTCAAGTCATAATGGATTTCAGGAACCGGTTTTATTGCTAACTAGGATGGATACTTTTATGTGTGGAAAAATCATAAATATTTTATGGGTTTAATTAGAGTGATTACAAAAACATTTTCAAATAATAAATTGCAACTGATTTCGACTATCCATATGGAAGTAATATCAGTTTTCTTTTAACCAAAGCTTATGCTAATTTATGTGGGAGGTACCAGAAGGAATGTGGCCATATCGACCATATTCCAAGTATGTATGTTGTGGGAGGTAAAGTGATTACACTATGCAACAAAAATATAAAAATGTGTGTCAAAACCGAAAAAAATCAACACAAATTTTTTATTTTTCCTCGTTGGTGCCTTTAGTATTTGTACTCTCAATTAAAGGTAATTATGATGTCTACAAATGTGGCTAATTACACTTTCACATAGAAACAGTGGTTTAGGAACAGCTTTCCAAAAATTTGGGAAAAAATCATTTTTGCTGGCGTGAAAAATTATTTTTTAATATCTAACATTCTAACGCAAAAAAGAAAATGTTTGTATAGAAAAATCTATGGGTAAATGTAGAGTTATGATACTCTTTGTTGACGCAAAAGATTTAAAAAATCATGTTTTGTTATTTTTGTTTAAAGTCCAATTTCAAATTGCTCTCGTTTGCAATAGCTGGCATCTTAATGAAGAAAACAAGACATTTTTGAAGAAAATCTATAAATAAATGCAGATGTGGTGACCCTTATGTAGAAATAAGGGAATTTTAAAAAATCGAGTGCCATTTTTATGAAGTTTTCCCTTAAATTGATTTAGTTATACGTGACATATCATAAAAAAATATGATTAAAAATGTTTACGTCTACAAAAAGTATCATAACTTCAACATTTATCCATTGATTTTTACATATAAAAATTGTTTTTTTTTTTTGCGTTAGAATGTTAGCTATAAAAAAGTAATACAAAATACTTTTTTTACGATTTTTTCTATTTTTTACGATTTTTTTTCTATTTTAAGATTTTTTCGAAAAATTTTGAAGACTGTTCCTAAACCACTGTTTCTATGTGAAAGTGCAATTAGCAATATTTGTAGCTATCATGAATACCTTATATTTAACGCATATCGGACTTATATTTCCAAAATGAGAGTACAAATAAAGAGTGATTTTTTTGAGGTTAGGATTTTCATGCATTAGTATTTGACAGATCACGTGGGATTTCAGACATGGTGTCAAAGAGAAAGATGCTCAGTATGCTTTGACATTTCATCATGAATAGACTTACTAACGAGCAACGCTTGCAAATCATTGAATTTTATTACCAAAATCAGTGTTCGGTTTTTTTTTTTATCGACAAATTTTGTTCAGCGATGAGGCTCATTTCTGGTTGAATGGCTACGTAAATAAACAAAATTGCCGCATTTGGAGTGAAGAGCAACCAGAAGCCGTTCAAGAACTGCCCATGCATCCCGAAAAATGCACTGTTTGGTGTGGTTTGTACGCTGGTGGAATCATTGGACCGTATTTTTTCAAAGATGCTGTTGGACGCAACGTTACGGTAAATGGCGATCGCTATCGTTCGATGCTAACAAACTTTTTGTTGCCAAAAATGGAAGAACTGAACTTGGTTGACATGTGGTTTCAACAAGATGGCGCTACATGCCACACAGCTCGCGATTCTATGGCCATTTTGAGGGAAAACTTCGGAGAACAATTCATCTCAAGAAATGGACCGGTAAGTTGGCCACCAAGATCATGCGATTTGACGCCTTTAGACTATTTTTTGTGGGGCTACGTCAAGTCTAAAGTCTACAGAAATAAGCCAGCAACTATTCCAGCTTTGGAAGACAACATTTCCGAAGAAATTCGGGCTATTCCGGCCGAAATGCTCGAAAAAGTTGCCCAAAATTGGACTTTCCGAATGGACCACCTAAGACGCAGCCGCGGTCAACATTTAAATGAAATTATCTTCAAAAAGTAAATGTCATGGACCAATCTAACGTTTCAAATAAAGAACCGATGAGATTTTGCAAATTTTATGCGTTTTTTTTTTAAAAAAAAGTTATCAAGCTCTTAAAAAATCAACCTTTATAAAATGTACCTACGCCAAAAATTGGAATTTTAGTAAAGAATTTAAAAATATAACCATAAACATTTTTTTAATATCGACAACATTTTTGTTGCATAGTGTTGCAATTCCAATCTTAACATATAATACATCAAGGTTAGGGAAACACATATCTATATATAACTTGCACCATAGAGTTAGGATATAGTTTGTAACACGCTGAAATAATATTTTAAGACGATCCAAATCTTCCAAGTATTCCCCTTGTAGTTGTTGATTTGTTGGAATTGCAAACGAGAGCAATTTTTCCTTGAAAATATCCCCAATAAACTCCTATTGGGGCTGAAAATATCCCCAATAAACTCGTCGTCATTCTGATATGGCTATACAAAACTGAGGTCGTTTTCAAACGCAACCAAGAGCAGAGAATGCAAACTGAAACACTTTTTCGTTCGTGAAACAAAATTTGTGTTGCATGGTGTTATCAATCAAAAATTACATTTTGATTTTCTTTCGTTTCGCCATTTGCCAGCATGCAGCTCGTTGGGGCAGCTATAAGTTCCAGGTGGTGTAGTTGTGTATGAGATATTTCAAAGGTATTCGGCAATTAGGTTATTTAAATTGAAAGATATCTTTCAAAAGAGTGATGTCACAACATAAAACTTAGGAATTTCCATTTAGAATGAATGACCTTCTCGCAACTGAATGATATCTACACATTTTAGGCAACCATTCCATTCTGCTTTTGTCGTGTTGCAGTCACCAATCATCCACCAGATATTTTTCATAATTTCTGTTGTATTCCATTTATTATGTTCAATTACGACATGCTACCACGCACAAGACATAATTTGACAATATCCGTTCTGCCGGATACGACAATGACATACATATGTATGTACAAGTACGAGACCTTTCACAAGCGAGGGGTGATTATTTCTCAAGTTTAAATAATAAAATTTAAAGTATGTTTTTAGGTTTTTATTAAATATTTTAAATTAGTGTATGAAATTTAATAGAGTTTTTATGACAAATTCATCGTAATCATTTTTGTTGAAGAAGACTTTTGTGATGATTATTTTGCATTTTGTGGACAAGATAAAATTTTCGCTTATTTTTTTGTATGGACTTTGTTATGCCCGTGGAATCAACGATGATGTAAGGAAAGAACGTGAAATTTAAACATTGTATTACTGGTTTGTTTTACTCAGTAATAAGTTGCAAAAAATGCAAATATTTCGTATTACAAATTCATATGATGAATGTGAATGAATTTTCACAGGATCTATTAATTATATATATATATCCTATGAGAAAACAAGATTGTCAAGTGCGACGCTACAACTGCATTGAAGCCACCCATTCTCCTTCAATTAAAGAAAAAAGTCGATTGTCTGCTGCTTTTCAACAAGCACTTTCCTGTTATTACAGCAGTTTTACTGCCATAACAGCAGTTTTCTGCAATCGCTCAAAAGTGCAATTTTTCATATTTGAATTTATGAAATATCATATAAAGGGCGATATTATGAAAAATCAACCAAATGACAAATATGAAAATTCCAAAGGGCACAATTTTCCAAAAATTATTTTAAATACTTATTCTCATCTCATCTTACCGGTATATACGTCAAATAAAAAAGGAGAATATCTGTTAAAAATAATTTAAATTTAATGCTTCTATCTGTATTAGTTTAGTATTAGCAATCATTTAAATGTCCTCCCTCAGTTTATTCATATTTTACTTTTTTAAGAGGGAAAACTTGAAATGATTGTTAATAAACTTCTTCAGAAATATTTGAAATATTTTTAACAGATATTTTTAACTCCTTTTTAATTTGGCACATACGCCGGTATCATAGGGTGCAAATAAGTATTTAATATTTAATATTTAATATTTAATATTTTGAACAGATGTTTTTAACTCCTCTTTAATTTGGCACATACGCCGGTATCATAGGGTGCAAATAAGTATTTAAAATAATTTTTAAAAAATTGTATCCTTTGGAACTTTTTAGCCCTGTGAATGGGCAACAGTGGAGTAATTGTGCGTAGCTCCATTTTTGAGTATTACTAATAGTTGTTTTTATGAACTTTATGGAATCTGTAGTTGCCACATAAAAGCATATTTTGTTGGTCTAAAAGACCTTAACGTGACATGAAGATCTGACATCGGTGAATGGATAATAACAGATTTGAGGGACAACGTAGATGTCTCAACAATAACCAACTTCTAACCGCCCTAATTGGAACGCCTTGACTTTATTATTATATATTATTAAGAAATAATGCTTCTAAAACATGAATTAGCTACACTCACGGAGACATATTTGATGAAGATGTTAATAATTCTATCTTTATATATAACTATAGGCATGTACTCACTTTTTTATAATTTTACCCAATAAACAATTTTCCTGGAATTGTTTATTGGAATTCAACTTAAATTCCAACGATGTTTTGCTGCATTATGAAGTGTTGAATTATACTTTTAAAAATAGCACTCTCCACCAAAATATACCTTTGAATATTTTGAATAAAACTAATATTTGCCATTTCTATATTATCTTTATTTCAATTAAATTGATATTTGATAAAATATTGATGGCTTTCTGATACTGCTTCACGTTTCTCTAGGATTTTATTCCACCAAGACATGGCATTTCACCGACATTTTGACCGTTTATTAGTTGTTAGCAAGGTTGTTCCAAAGGCTGAGTTATTTCTTGCCCGACAAATGTATTTTGATAATAAATTCTACTCTTGGCAAGGCAGAAGTATTGCTGGGTAACTATACCTGTATATACACATACTTACATATGCAACTCAATGAGATGCTTGTAAGATGGCATGTGTGCTTTATTACTTGGTGCGATTTTTTAAACGCAAATTCGGCAAGTGAGTTGTGCTTCTCGTTCGTTTGTGAGAATCATCTCCTTATAGAGGCCGGGTTTGATGTTGAAAAGTCGCTGCGAAGCCACTTGAAAAGACTTTCGACATGGTCGAAATCATGATCGTGGTAGTCTGCAGCCAAGTAATAAATGTCACCATGCCATTTGTAAATAAATTTGCATTCTATTAAATATAGAAGCAAAATGGTCTTGAGCCAGGACAATATCCCAGTTCAATTTCTACTCTTTTCATAAGAAAATATTTTCACCCGCTTAAATGGATTATGTCCAATAGCTTGATCGGAAGATTTTTGAAATTTTGAAATTTGATTTGATATAGAAAGCTAAATATTTAATAACATTTGAAATAATTTTAAACTACATTGAAAGAATTATCTTCATAATATTTATGATTTTGTCTTAACCTCAGTGAAAATTTTTATTAAAAAGTCGCCAAAGAAACATTTCATAAAATGTATGAAACATGTTTCATAAAGCTCAAATCAATGAAAAGTGTCATAGAATTTATGAAACATTTCTACGAAACTATGAAATGCAGTTCTTCATTCGAAGAACTTTTGTCATAAAAAATCATTATTTTTCATAATATGATTTATAAAAATTTTCATAGATTTTATGAAGGAACTTCATTAATTTTATGAAATGGTTTCAAAAATAGTATATACAGAAGTTTCCAATATAAACAAAAAAGCAATAAAAGGTCTGATTCGTTGACTAACCAATCAACACACACTACCATTGCGAGAGTCTTAGCCATGAATATGTCTTTGACCAAAATAAGGGTAAATACTTATGTCAGAGTTAACAGAGTACAAATGAGAATTGCTAGCATTCAACGAATAAAGTCGACACACTAAACATGTAGTTGTAAGTTATGAAACATTTCATAAAAACTATGAAATCCTTCATAATATTTATGAAGACATTTCATGACACAAATACTTTATTGGTTATGTCATACTTCATAATATTTAATAATTGTTTCTTTAATATATACTATGAAATCTTTCTTTGATCATATGAAACCAAGTTTAACTAATTTAACAATTTTGTTTTTTGAAATATGAAATGTTTATGAAAAAATTGTATGCAACATTTCATGTTATTTATGAATTTTTCATACATATTAAGAAAAAATTCATTAAATTTATGAAAAACCTTTTATGAAATCGCTTCATAATCATTGTGAAGGAAAATTCTTTCAGTGTAGTAATAAGCGAGCTCTCGTAAAACTGCAATATCTTTTTTCCTGGGGTGTAGCATTTTCAAACAAAACTATTTGAAATATCCTTAATTGATAGCTCTCTATAAATTAAATCAATTTCAAAATTTTAAAAAATCCGACCAAATTCTTGGACTTTAACCAATTAGGAGAGTAGCCAATGTCTAATATTTCAAGCACTTGAATTTTTAAGTTTATGTGTATATTATTAAAATAATTAAATACTTCTTTAAATGTCCACTGCCTATATAGTTTTCTGGCCCGTAACGATCGTCACCAGTTGTTCAACGAAACATTCATTGAACATTTCAACATTTCCAGGACCAAAAGCAATATCAGTACCAGTATTTCGACAAGAACGTATTTTTTAACATTTCAAACCAATTTTGCGGGTGATCTCAAAAAAAAATAAAAGCTAGTTTTTCCGCCTTTTTTATTCCCTATACGAAATTCGAAAAAATTAAAGCCATTTCTTCAGATTTTCTATTGTATGTTACCAAAATGCAATAAAAAAGTTTAGCCTACTGTACATACATATTCCAATTAATCAAGAGGGCATCCAGTTGCATAGAATTTGAAGCATGCTTGTTTCGTATTAGTAATTCGATTGCCAATGATATATGTAAACTTTTGTGATCGACTATATACATACATATGTAAGTATAAACATACCCATACAATGCCAAACGTCACACATACACACATGCACAACTGCTTAGTTTTTATAGACACACACACACTCAAAGACAACACGACTTTTACATAGTAGAAATATTCCTTTTTTATTAATATACATATATACAGATACACGTATGTATATTATAAATACGAATGAATGAATTCTAAAAATATCCTATTTAAAGCTGAAGTATAAAAAGGAACATGTATCGATAAGTATATTGAAATGAACATGTTCGGCCATACAAAGAGTTAATTGACCCATTTTTCACACGTCATCTGCATTGACCCAAATCTATCAGTATCTTCTCTTTTTTATCTTATATTTCAATACAAAAACTAAAAAACTGAGAAAAAAAAAAAACAAATTAAAAAAGAAAAACAACAATCAATATACACTTTATTAAATACATAAGCGTAAGAATAATAAAAATGAAATTTTTAAATGTGTATTACAATTTAAAATTTAATAATAAAAACAAAACCAAAAAATGTCCTTAACAATGTGTGAAATCCTCTTTAAGGTTAAACTTAAAATACAATTTAAATTAAATGAATAAACAATAAAAATTAAAATTTAATGCTAAATGAGAAAACAAGTGGTAATCAAATAATAAATGTATTATGTTAAAACAAATTTTGATTAAAAACATTTAATGATTGACAACAATAAAATGCCAATATAAGGACAAAAATATAAAATTAAAAAAAAAATAAAATTAAAAGACGAGAAATAATTTATTTGGAAATTTCTTTCACTGGTAATGTGGCGTTGTACCGAAGGTGTGTGGTAAGTTTGCTTTGCACTAAGAAAGGAAAATCGTATAATTCATCATTCTCCCAAAATCTTCCACTGGCTTCATGAGGTTTACCGTGTTAAATTATCCATAAATTATCCACCCTGTTCTGAGTTTCGAGCCGATTTGTATTCGGCAATTTTTACTCGGATTCGTGTGTGCTAATTTGATTTTTATACCCTCCACCTCCAGGATGGGGGTATACTAACTTTTCATTCCGTTTGTAACACCTTGAAATATCGACCTGAGACCCTATAAATTCTTGATCGCCATAAAATTCTAAGACGATCTAGCCATGTCCGTTCGTCTGTTGAATGCACGCTAGCATCTAAACGAATGGAGCTAGTACGTCCACATTTTCCATAAATGCGTCTAATAGCCGCAGATCGGTTGGGACTGAAACTGGGCGAAATCGGTCCAAAGGGAAAAATTTTTCCCTCCTAAGGACTGCAAATACTCATAATAAGCCTTAATATTTCAGAGTATTTAAGCATGTTTGTTTTATATGTCTGGTTGTACATACTTGATATTGGGTATGAGCATTCCCCCTATAGCAAAAACGTGCACCACAAATTGATTCTTATTCGTAGGGGGTGAAATGGGGCAAATAGGGATAAAAATGGTTGAGTAGATAATATAAAAGTGAGATACATGATATAAAAGTATTCTTCCCAAATTCGTACTTTTAGAGGCTAATATGAGAATAGAGGGATAAAAATGGTACCAACCAAACGGCTGCACCTAGAATAATTAAAATCAGTGTATACATTCCTCTGAAATTCGTATTGGGATTAAAATGAAAAAAAAGGGGATAAAAATTGTACCAACCAAATGACCGCAAGTAATGTTATGAAATTTTGAGTATACATTCCTCTGACTCCGAAGAAACAAATATAAAAGGTTTTTTCAAATTCGCACTTTTAAGGGATACAATGGGTACAGAGGGATAAAAATAGTACCAACTAAACGACTACAGCTAGAATGATGAAATTCGGTTGTATATCCCTCTAATTTCGTAGACAAGTAAAATGAAGAGATTTTAGAAGGTCGTACTCTTAAGAGGTAAAATGGGGAAAAGGGATAAAAATGGTACCAATCATGAATCATGAAGTTAAGTACACTGTGTACGTCAGATAATGGATTTTCAAAATTTGTACTTTTGGAATTAAAATAGGATGGAAATACAACCAATTGTATCACCCACTATATACCAATATTTATGGTATTTAAGCTTTTTTGAAGATTTCTGTCTTATATTTATTATACCCTCCACCTCCAGGATGGGGGTATACTAACATTGTCATTCCTTTTGTAACACCTTGAAATATCGATCTGAGACCCTATAAAGTATATATATTCTTGATCGTCATAAAATTCTAAGACGATCTAGCCATGTCCGTCCGTCCGTCCGTCCGTCCGTCTGTCCGTCTGTTGAAAGCACGCTAGCATCTAAACGAAAGGCGTCTTATAGTCGTAGATCGGTTGGGATTGAAATGGGGCGAAATCGGCCAAAAAGGAAACATTTTTCCCTCATAAGGACTAAAAATACCCATAATAATCCCTAATATTTTAGCGTATTTAAGCATGTTTTTGAATATGTCTGTTTATATTTGCTTGATATTTGGTATGAGCATTCAAAAAAGTGCACCATAAAGTGATTATTATTTGTAGGGGGTGAAATGGGGCAAAAAAGGGATAAAAATGGTACATATTAAACGACAACAACTAGAAACACGAAATTCGGTGTGTACATTCCTCTAATTGAGTAGATACATAATATAAAAGTATTTTTTCCAAATTCGTACTTTTAAGGGGTAAAATATGAATAGAGGGATAAAAATGGTACCAACCAAACGGCTGTACCTAGAATAATGAAATTCGGTGTATACATTCCCCTGATTGCATAGATAAGTAAAATACACCGATTTTTCAAAATTCGTACTTTTTGGGGTTAAAATGAAAAAAAGGGATAAAAATAGTACCAACTAAACGACCACAGCTAGAATGAAAAAATTTTAATTGCGTAGAAACGTCAAGGGGGCAAAATGGTACCAACCAAATGGGCGCAGCTGGAATCATGGAATTCGGCGTATATATTCCTCTGACTGCATAGACACGCAAAATAAAAAGTTTTTTTTCCAAATTCGTACTTTTTCTTTTACGGCAAAAATTGGTTGAATCATGAAGTTAGGTTATTTTGCACTATGTACGTCTGATAATGGATTTTCAAAATTTGTACTTTTGGAATTCAAATAGAATGGAAATACAACCAACTGTAGCACCCACTATCTACAAATATGTATGGTATTTAAGCTTCTCGAAAATATAAATATAAGAATATTTATTTTTTGAATTGACGTATTGGTAGGCATTACCTTATAAGCGTGGTTTGAAATAATTAAAATATTATATTTATTTATAAAATTAACTTTTCAATATTTGTATTTGTTTTGGTTTGGCTATGTTAAAAAAAATATATTTTCCTGTAATATTACTGCACTTCTACGAAAACCGCCAACCTCTGTGGAATGCAATCCATGGTGGAGGGTATATAAAGTTCGCCCGGCCGAACTTAACGCCGTTTTTACTTGTTTTTTGAATTGATTTGTATTATTTCGATATTTAGTATAAACGAATTGGTAGCCTTGCATTATAAGTGTGATTTGAAATAATAAAAATATTATATTTATTTCTAAAATTATTTTTTCAATATTTTTATTTGTTTGATCGACAGCCTCTGTGGAATGCAATCCATGGTGGAGGATACGGAATTTTTGAAGTTAATCGCGTACTGGACTGACGATTATGTGTGTCATACATAATTCTGTACATTTCGCGAATCGATGACTGATTTTCAATGTAAATTTGTATTATTTGGTAGCGTTGTTTACGCGAAAATCTATTCATATTGGTTTGCCACTCTATACTGACTGTATACGGCCCATGTTTTCATATTGTAGACACCACACAAATAGGCTTCCAATACGATTTTAGACATACTTTCCAAATCACGTTATATCAGTTAGGAATATTTATGGAACCCACCACATGTAGGAGTAACATTTGCAAAAGAACTTCATACATTTTCTCATACTTGACTGGAGTTACATAAGTTATATGGACTACATAAAATCGTCCCATCGATACTAAACCATCTGTGTTTAGTAATCGAAACCATGTATAGACGCAGGGAGTGGTGTAGGGAATCATATAGTCGGCCCTGCCCGACTTTATCCTTTCCTTACTTCTTTTGTACTAATTTCTTTTCTTTTCTGGGTGTACACACCCTAAAATATCTAAAATCGAAACAAATTTCTCAATGGGAAATGTACTTATTTTTATATCTTCACTCCACAGACTTTCTATGGTATTTGTGCCATGTCCGTCTATCTATCAATCTAAATGGGGGTAAATCGGTTTTCTAAACAACAGAATATTAAAATTTACAGAAATAAATAAATCCTACCCAACTTAATGTATATTTTGCTTAAATAATTTTATTTACCTTTTTTAATTGCAAATGGAATAATTTTCGAATTTCAAATGAAAACTTTTGAATTTCAAATGGTGTCTTTTGAATTTCAAATGATGTCTTTTGAATTACAAATGACGACTTTTGAATTTCAAATGTTGTCTTTTGAATTACAAATGACGACTTTTGAATTTCAAATGTTGTCTTTTAAATTACAAATGACATTTTTTGAATTTCAAATGGAATTTTTGAATTTCAATTGATATTTTTTGAATTTCAAGTGATGTCTTTTGAATTACAATTGAAAATGGTGTAGTTGAAATATAACATGGTGTGGAAATATGATCAATATCTTCTGTAAATTGTGCATTTTAGAGCGGTAATAATGTAAATTGGAGTTACATTTGTATGGGCGCTAAACATAGGGCAAAACTTAGACCCATGTAGTCCACTTTCACGTTAGGTGTTTCCAGCTCAAATATAACACGATCCTGAAAGTTTTATCAAGATCCAATGTAAAATCTATATTCTAGAGCAGTAATAGGGTAAGAGGAATATTTGTATGGAGGCTATATCTCTAAAGCTGAACCGATTTCCACAAAATGCAATAGCGGCCGTTTTTGGTCCAACAAACTAACTTCTGTCAAATTTCATGGCAATCGTACCGCAATTGCGACCTGTAATGTGCGAACAAACTTTAGATGGACAACAGACGGACAGATATTAAAAGCTATTAATGTAGTCTAATTTATTTTTTTGTTGCACCTTTTTTGGGAGGTGCCCAGTAGTTTTTCGTTTGGGGACAACATTTAAAATAACTTTGAAAAGCTCGCCTAAAAAATATGCGAAACTGTAGATACACTTTTCGAAGGGAAGGGAATGCCTGTCCTATTTTGTTTGATAATTTTGTGTTGGAATTGTTTTTTTAAGTAACTGTGTAAACCGGTAATGCCAACACTTCGTTTAATTTACAAAACACAAAAACGTAGGGAAAGAGAAATGTGAATTGGAAATACATAATAACAACAAATTACGCCAATGTTGCAACAAATGAATTTGTTTTTATCTTATTTATTGTACACGGAATTTGTCGGGTGCTTTGCAATAAGTCTAACATGAGGACATTGGGATGTTTCGGCAAAAATACATGTATGTATATAATATTGAGTATCCAAAATTCACCTTTTTATTATTAGTTTTCTTATAACTAGGAATTGGTTAGCTCTTATTCCAGGAATTGGTTAGTTCTTATTTGCAATCAAAAGCATTTTTGGAAAATTCGACAATTATCCGGATTATCAAATTTATCGAACAAATACTGTTAAGCGAGAAATCAGCTTGTTTGTAAATAAAACACACATGCGACAATTTACTTTTCATTTTTCCGGTAAATGAACTTAACGTATGAGTTATATTATATCCTTAATAAATATTACTTATACGCATGATGGTAACCTAATTACAGAACCAACCTGGAAAACCGCTTTGAATGTTAATGTTATTTATGAATTCATTCAATTTGCTAAAATTCATTAAAATCATCTCATATCTTACATAAAGGGTGTTTTTTATTGAGGTATAGAACTTCGAATTGAAATAAAACACAAGAAAATCGTTTTAATGTCCATCAATTTGGCTTTATTGGAAGGATAATTTTATGCCATTAATGTTTAAATATGATTTCGGCCATGTGGCCGCCGCGGCTGGCTCGAATATAGCCAATTCTACAGGTCCAATTTTCAACCACTTTCTCCAATTCCTGTGCAGCTCCAATTGCTGTGCACGGTGGCGAATCGATTCATTCGGGTCCTCTTCAACACTTTGCTCTACAGCGGCAATTGTTTCTTCGGTGCACACCATGCGATCCATGGTTAACCGAATTAATTGCTCTGATGGACGATTATGTCGACCATAAAATGGTGAACTTCGCGAACTGAACCATTACTTTCGAAATAAATTTGCACGATTTGCAAGCGTTGTTCTTTTGTCAACCTGTTCATGATGAAATGGCAAACCAAACTAAATATTAATCACTTGACAGCTGACAAAATGGCCGCCAGTTAAAAAAGTGATGCCAACTTAAAGTTCTATATCCCAATAAAAACACCCTATACATATCAACACGTTGGCAGACGTGGTTCAATTTCAAAACGATTTCCAACAAATATAAATAATAGATTTGTTCCAAATACCACATTTTTCATTCCGTTTGTAACACCTTGAAATATCGTCCTGAGACGCTATAAAGTATATATATTCTTGATCGTCATACAATTCTAAGACGATCTAGCCATTTTCGTCCGTCTGTTGAAAGCACGCTATCATCTAAACGAGAGGAGCTAGGATGTCCAAATTTTCCATAAATGTGTCTTATAGTCTAGATCGGTTGGGATTGGAACTGGGCGAAATCGGTCCACAGGGAAAAATGTTTTAATTACAAGGGGGTGAAATGGTACAAAAAGGGATAAAAATGGTATAAAAATGGATAAAAATCAATCGGAAACAGCTAGAAACACGAAATTCGGTGTGTACATTCCTCTAATTGAGTAGATATGTAATAAAGGGTGGTTAAATTTTAAGGGCCAATGTTGATTTGGAATAAAATACAAATTATTTAGGAAATTATTGTCATTTATTTTTATTTTAATAATATTGGTATGGTTCAAATAGGTATGTAACAAAAAATCGGCCGCGAGTTCGGCGGCACACCTCCATCCGATGGTCCAAATTTTCGATGACGCTGAGGCATAGTTGAGTTTCTATGCCGTTAATGTGCCGAATTATCTCATCCTTTAGCTCTTAAATTGTTGCTGGCTTATCGACGTACACGTTTTCTTTCGAATAACCCCAAAGAAAGAAGTCCAACGGTGTCAAATCACATGATCTTGGCGGCCAATTGACATCGCCACCACGTGAGACAACACGGCCATTGAAATTTCGCACAAAAGAGCCATTGTTTCGTTAGCTGTGTGACAAATGGCACCGTCGTGTTGCAACCACATATCGTCCACATCCATATCTTCCAATTCGGGCCATAATAAGTTCGTTATCATCTCACGATATCGAAGGCCATTCACATTAACTGCCTGACCGGCCTCATTTTGGAAAAAATACGGGCGGATGATGCCGCCAGCCCACAAACCGCACCAAACAGTAACTCTTTGTAGGTGCATTGGTTTTTCGACAATCACTCTTGGATTATCATTCGCCCAAATGCGGCAATTCTGCTTATTGACGAATCCACTGAGGTGAAAATGTGCCTCATTTCTGAAGATGATTTTCTTCGGAGTGCACGATATGCATTTAGATTTGAGCGCCCATTTTCATAATAAGCCCGAATAACTTTAACGCGTTGATCGATTGTTTATCTTTCCATGGTTCAAATTGAGTCTGAAATTGAGAAATGTCAAATGAAATGCAGAAGAAAACTTGACGTTTAGGTGTGGTTCACATTCAACATCGGCCCTTACAATTTAACCACCCTTTATAAAAGTATTTTTACCAAATTCGTACTTTTAAGGAGTAAAATGGGAATAGAAGGATAAGAATGGTAACAACCAAACCTAAAATAATTCGGAGTATACATTCCTCTGATTGCGTAGACATGTAAAAAGGGATTTTTGTATAAAGGGATTTTTCGAAATTCGTACTTTTTGGGGTTAAAATGGAAAAAGTGAATAAAAAATGTACCAACCAAATGAAAGCAGCTAGATTCATGAAATTCGGAGTATACATTCCTCTGACTGCGTAGACACGAAAAATAAAACGGTTTTTGCAAAATCGTTCTTTCAAGGGATAAAAATGGTACTAACTAAATGGCTAAACAGTTAGAATGATGTAATTCTGTTTGTATAGGGTGTTTTTAATTGGGGTATAGAACTTTAAGTTGGCATCACTTTTTTAACTGGCGGCCATTTTGTCAGCTGTCAAGTGATTAATATTTAGTTTGGTTTGCCATTTCATCGTGAACAGGTTGACAAAAGAACAACGCTTGCAAATCGTGCAAATTTATTTCGAAAGTAATGGTTCAGTTCGCGAAGTTCACCGCTCCGTCCATTTTATGGTCGACATAATCGTCCATCAGAGCAATTAATTCGGCTAACCATGGATCGTTTTCGCACTACGTTTACTCTATGTGATAATACGCATCCGCAGAGACGTCGAACAGTGCGCACCGAAGAAACAATTGCCGCTGTAGAGCAAAGTGTTGAAGAGGACCCGAATGAATCGATTCGCCACCGTGCACAGCAATTGGAGTGGTTGAAAATTGGACCTGTAGAATTGGCTATATACGAGCCAGCCGCGGCGGCCACATGCCCGAAATCATATTTAAACATTAATGTCATAAAATTATCCTTCCAATAAAGCCAAATTGATGGACATTAAACGATTTTCTTGTGCTTTATTTCAATTCGAAGTTCTATACCTCAATAAAAAACACCCTTTACATCCCTCTAATTGTAGAGACACTTAAAATAAAGAGATTTTAGAAAGTAGTACTTTTAATAAGGTAAAATGGGAAAAGGGGATAAAAGTGGTACCAACCAAATGATTGCAGCTAGAATCATGGAATTCGGTGTAAACATTCCTCTGACTGATAAAAAATAGAAAATTCGTATGGGGACCACCCTAAGGGTTGACGATAGGAGGTAAGTATGTCGAGAGAAAATGTGGGGGTTGAAAAAATATTGGGGGTCGGTCATACATTTAACTCCACTAGCGGTCTCCTTGGGCCAGTCAGAGCGGTGGGAACAAATTTTATAAAAAAATTATTTTTGTATGGGAGCTCCCCTAATGAGTGGTGATAAGGGGTATGCGTATTCGAAAAAAAATTTGGGGGTGGAAAATTAATGGAGGTCAGTTTTACATTTAACTCCCCTTGGGGATGACTCAACCCTTTTATCTCAACTTTGACCGCAAAGAGGACCCACGTACACCACCCCCATTTTTGGCTCATTAATTTTTTTCGAACCTCACAAAATAGGTGGTTCCAGCATATCCAAATCGAACTCCTAAAATTCTCAATGTATCCCACCACTAATAAACACATTGGTAACTTCGCCTTATAAGCATGGTTTAATATAACTAAAATTTTGTATTTATTTATAAAATTATTTTTTCAATATTTTTATTTGTTTTGGTTTGGCTATATTAAAAAAAATTACATTTTCCTGTAATCTTACTGCATTTCTACGAAAATCGACAGTCTCTGGACAGTGGAGGGTATATTAAGTTCGTCCCGGAAGATCTTAACGCCGGCTTTACTTATTTTTTTACAAGTTGGCTCGTAATTTTGGTGTTCAGAGATTTCTGTCTGATGTCTTTCTTGAAAGGACTTTGGTTATGATTTCCTCAAAAAAATGGTAAAATTAACTCATAAAGAGAGGAGCTAGAGGGTTAAGACCTTCCACAAAAATGATCCCCATAAAATTCCACAATATAGTTCTGCCAATAAGAATTCTCTCATAGATTAACTTAGATTTTTTTACTTAGTATAATGCCCCCTTCGTCCAAAAATGAAAAGAAACTCTGGCCAGCTGGACATAAGTTTATTCTGCAAAAATGGTCAACTCCACATGCCCTTTAAGAAAAAGTCTTAATTTGTTGGACAGTGGAATTATTCTGAGTAGTGTCCATCTATGTCGTTAAAGGCCATCTAAGCGAAAAATTTCATGGATGAAATATTTCAAAAGTTCGTTGACGATAATTTCATGTGGGATACTTTCCCCCTGCCTTCGACGTCGTGTGTTGAAAAGTATACATATCGTTACGCCCTAATGTACATACATACATACACAACGTTCCAAACACTCCGATTATGAGTAGCGTGCGTATATGTGGATGTGTGGATATATGTTTACAAACATTCTAACAATCTGTTGCTCATTGAGGGGTGTCTTCCAATGTTCATTTTGCCTTAATATTCGCTGCCATATCTTTTTTACAGAAGGGGGACACTCATGCTGCTCGTCATATCAGAAGTATGCAGTACTTACGAGAATTTATGTCTGTGTGTACGGATGTGATGGGAATTTTTGGTTTTTCTTTTGCTTAGTCATAACATGACTGCTGAAAAATGCAACAATGAAAAGCCAGGGTAGGGAAGGCCTTCTTCCAGCAGGCCTTCATATTCAGTCGCCTTGTGATAAATTAATTTTAATACGCGTAACAATTGATGACTATAATAACACCGCGCAATGCAAAATGTAACTTTAATGCAGAACAAACAAACTATATTTTTGTGAAAGTAGTAACCCAAGATACCAAAATCCCATACTTGTTTTTATACGCTGCACCTCCAGGATGGGGGTGTCATTCCGTTTGTAACACCTTGAAATATCGACCCCATTCTTGATCGTGATAAAATTCTAAGATGATCTAGCCATGTCCGTCTGTTGAAAGCACGCTAGCATCTAAACGAAAGGAGCTAGAACGTTAAAATTTTCCATAAGTGCGTCTTATAGTCGTAGATCGGTTGGGATTGAAACGGGTCGAATCTGGCCCAAAGGGAAAAATTTTTCCCTCACAAGGACTAAAAATACCCATAATATTCCCTAATATTTTAGAGTATTTAAGCACACTTTTTCAATATATCTGCTTGTACTTACTTGATGTTGAGTATGCGCATTCCCCCTATAACAAATAGATGTACCATAAAGTGCTTCTCTTTCGTAGGGGGTGAAATGGGGAGCAAAAGGGATACAAATGGTACCTATCAAACGACAACAGCTAGAACCACGAAATTCGGTGTGTACATTCCTCTAATTGAGTAGGTACATAATATAAAAGTATTTTTTCCAAATTCGTACGTTTAAGGGATAAAATGGGAATAGGAGGATAAAAATGGTACAAACAAACGGCTGCACCTAGAATAATGAAATCTGGTGTATACATTCCTCTTAAAATAAACGAATTTTTCGAAAATCTTACTTTTGGGTTAAAATGGAGAAAAGGGATAAAAATAGTACCAACCAATTGACGGCAGCTAGAGTCATGAAATTCGGAATATACATTCCTCTGACTGCGTAGACACTAAAAATAAAATGTTTTTTCCAAATTCGCACTTTCAAGGGATACAATGGGTACAGAGGGACAAAAATAGTACCAACTAAACGGCTACAGTTAAAATGATAAAATTCGGTGTGTACATCCCTCTAATTGCGTAGACACGTAAAATAAAGAGATTTTAGAAAGTCATACTCTAGGAAAAAGGGTATAGAATTGGTACTAACCAAATGTCCGCAGCTAGAATCATGGATCTCGGTGTATACATTCCTCTGACTGTCTATGCAGTCAAAATAAAAAGTTTTTTCCAAATTTGTTCTTATTTACTTTTACGGCAAAAATTGGGTGAATCATGAAGTTAGGTTGTTATGCACTATGTACGTGAGATAATGGATTTTCAAAATTTGTACTTTTGGAATTAAAATAGAATGAAAATACAACCAACTGTAGCACCCAAAATCTACTAATATTTATGGTATTTAAAATATAAATATAAGAATATTTATTTTTTGAACTGACTTGAATTATTATTTCGATATGTAAACTTATTGATGTGGTTTGAAATAATAAAAATATTATATTTATTTATAAAATTATTTTTTAATATTTGTTTTGGTTTGGCTATATTAAAAAATATATATTTTCCTGTAACATTACTGCACTTGTACGAAAATCGACAGCCTCTGTGGAATACAATCCATGGTGGAGAATCCATATCGCTTATTCAACAGTCTCATGAAACTTAAGCTCCTGATCTTACTCTTGACTTAGTGTCTAAACAAGTTATTTAAAAAAAGTTTCGGTAAAATTTTGATCACTTAACAAGGTATTATCCTTATTCTCCAAAGTCACGGCTTCTTATACCTTCTAAAAGAAGGAATTCCTCTTCTATCCTTATCGATAACATCCTTTACTTTCTACACCTTCTACAGATAAACATTGACAGGGTAAATAAAGGGAGTGGTATGACTATAGACTGCAAAAAGGCCTTCCTTCATACACCATCCTTCCACCACTGGGCTATAACACACCCTTAGGCAAAAACACCTTCATACATACACACGTAATGTAGGCGGGTATGTATGAACGTACGAATATGTATGTCACTACATATGTATGTAAGTATTAGTACACACATGTGTGTGTTTATGAAAGTAAAGCTGTTGCTGCTTGCGTTGTGATGTCAGGAAATCACATATTCGCCCTTTCTGTAATTCGTGGAAGACTTTAAAAGCTGTCGTCCTCCATTACACCCTCCCATCCATGCCACTCACAATCTGCCCGTGAGTTTGTTTGTGCAGTATTAGAAATATCCTGTTTTTTGTTGCTTTGTTGATGACTAATTGGGGAAAGTGGAAATTTCAATATGAATTGGATTTGGAACGTCACATTGGCTTGGAAATTTTGATGATACATTCTGACTTGAGGTGGAATGATTTGTAGTTCTTACAAATGTTGTTGTCAAATTTGTGTACACTCATACATATGCATGTGGATATGTATGTATATATGAATACATATGTGTGTAATGTAACTGTTTGTGAAGGCTGGTGTCATTTCACCTTAAGGATAATTTTTGCTTGCAGGGATTAAAGTTACTCCAGTAAATTGTAAAATTATGCGAGTGTCATTTGTCAGGAGATCAGAGGCAGGGAATAATGTGAAACGAAAATCGTGGTTATTAATAAAATTCATTAAAAATTCATTAATAAAACAAACAGGTATGAATGGTGTATTCGGTATAGACCAATCCTACTATATACAATCCTACAGTTTGAAATACTCCAAAATGAAATACTCCAAAAATTAAATGAAGTAACATTCATCAAAGAAAAAAATGAAACAAAACCCAAAAGAGATGAAGAAATTCAAATTAAAATGACGGTGGAAATGTGAAATAAAGAATTGCGCTACGAAATAACCCCCAAATGAGAAAATGAAATAATCCAGGAAAAAATAAATTGTATATATTTTTATTATTTCGGGAGTTATTTAATTTTTAATATGTGGATTATTTTATAATGCAAATATCGCCCTAATGGTACCTTTGGGGTTTCTTTAATTTATAATTTGTTTTTATACCCTCCACCTCCAGGATGGGGGTATATTCACTTTGTCATTCGGTTTGTAACACCTTGAAATATTCGTTGGATGCCTCATAAAATATGTATATTCTGTGTCGTGGTAAATTTTTTAGACGATTTAGCCATGTCCGTCTGTTGAAAGCACGCTAAATGCCGAACGAAATGAGCTAGGAGATTCAAATTTTCCGTAAATGTGTCTTATTGTTGCAGATCGTACTTTTAAGGGATACAATTGGAAAAGATGGTACCAACCAAACCGCTGAAGTTGAAATCATGAAATTCGGTTTATGCATTCATCTGACTGTTAGACGCGAAACATAAAGGAATTTTTCGAAATTTGTACTTTTATGCAGAAAATGGGACAAAAGGTGATAAAAAGGTACCAACCAAACGGCTGTAATTAGAATAGTGAAATTTGGTGTGTACATTGCTCTGACTGTGTAGATGCGAAAAATAAAGATATATTTCGATATTCGTACCTTAAGGATCAAAATGGGATACAATTGGTACCAAGCTAATGGATGTAGTCAGAATCATGAAATTCAGTGTTTACATTCATCTGTCTTCGTAGGCAAGCAAAATATGAGCATTTTCCCAAATTTGTACTTTTAGGGTCAACATGAAAAAGGAATAAAACTGGTACCAAGCAAACGATTGTAGTTAGAATCATGGAATTAAATGTGCACATTCCAATGTGGACCCGAAATGTAACGAATCTTTGAAATTTGTATTTTTCAGTCATTTTGTCTTTAACTGAATCAAGAAATTGCAAATGGGGGGAAATGTTTCTTCCTAATGACGCCTGACAATACACCTAATATTTAGGACATATTTTTGAAGATCGCTGCCTCATGTTCACTTTTTGCTGTATTATATTTATATATAGCAAGACTATATTTTATTATGATAATGAAGCAATGCATTTTTTTAAAACAGTGCGCATAAGTATGCCTTATAATTTCACATAGTAAACAAATATAGTAATGTGCATAAAAATATCACAGTTTTCCTCATATGGTTCCGCACTTCTATATAAGGCCGACAGCCAATAATCTGTCGGTAATACTGTGGAAGGTACTCCGTAGTGGAGGGTATATAAGATTCGGCCCGGCCGAACTTATCGCCTTTTTACTTGTTTTATCTGCTTTGATGTTTTTAAAGGTTTTGGATGTAAATGCATTGGATTTTGGGGCTTATTTCATTTATTTGTTGGGATTATTTCAAGGCGCCATAAAGAATACCCTCCAAAGTAAAAAAAACAAGTAAGGAAAGGCTAATGTCGGGCGTTGCCGACTATATGATATCCTCCACTCTCTACACCACTATAATTGAATTCGGGGAAAAAAGTTATATGGGTACTATATATGAGGCGTTGTGCCAAAATTCAAAAGGATCGGTTATAATATGTGGTCTCTAGAGCGGAAAAATCGGGAGCGACATTTGTACGGAGGCTATATCTAAATCTGAACCGATCTTACCCACTTTCACCAATGGTATTTGTAGTTGGATAATAAGATATTGTGCCAAATTTAAAGAAAATCGGGTGAAATATGTGGTTTCTAGAGCGGAAAAAGTCAAATCGGGAGCGACATTTGTATGGGGGCTATATCAAAATCTGAACCTATCTTACCCGATTTCACTATATCTGTTTCTAATTGGATTATAAGATGTTGTGCCAAATTTAGAGAAAATCGGATACAATATGTGGTTTCTAGAGCGGAAAAAGTCAAATCGGAAGTGACATTTGTATTGGGGCTATATCTAAATCTGAACCGATTTGCTTCAAATTAAATAGCGTTCGTCCTTGATCTACAAAACTTTCTTGTGGCAATGTTAAGATGGGACAATAATTAACGGCCAATTTATTTTCCCCATTTTTTGTTTTTCTTTTTATTTCTCGTTTAGGAATTGTTTTATTAAGCTTTGGACCCATTTGGTCCACGTTCAGTACATATGTTCCTAGGCGAAATGTGCTAACAGTATTTGGCTTCTTAAACTAACCGAATCTGTACTTCGTTTGATCTCCAGGCTAATATTGCAGGCAGGTGTGCAAAAACACAAGCGTAATAATTGTTCGTATTTGCACTGTAAAAGCTTACTTGTAAGTGTACTTCGTATCCATCAGGTACAACACATTGCCTGTACGTGGAGGATATTCTCAATATTTTGTATCCATTTGTCAGAGTTGCCATTGACAATTTTAGAATTATAAATTAAATATAACACTCTATTGGGATGCATTTATAATGTCCACATTGGAACGTCGAAATAAATAATAAAAAGCATATTTGCTAGTACATCGTATTATAATTCAAAGTTGTATGAGAGGTGGGCGTGATAGTTTCACTATGACACTGATTCATACTTCACAGCTATTAATGCTCGTAAAAACATTAGTGCCAATTATGTCGTTATCTCCATTAGTTTCTGAAATGTAGAATTTGTCACTAAAATTTAAATTTGAAACTGCACTGATGGTAAAAGATATAAAAATATATACTAAAAATTAAATTTTCGCCGAAGGTACTTTTAATATATATGTACTCTCAATTTGGAAATATATGTCCGATAATACCCACTTATAGGTTTAATAAAAGACACTTATGGTGGCTAAACATATAGCGAATTTCACATAGAAATAGTATTTTAAGAACAATCTCATAAAAATAAAAAATTATTTTATAAAACAGTATGCCCAAATGTATAAACAAAAGAGGTGTCGGACACAAAATGTTTATGTTTTTGTGGCATAGTGTTTTCTGTCATTTTCGTTAATTCGAAAACTTCTCTATATATCGAGTATTTTTTATTATAATTATTTATGTATGTAAGATATAATAAGGATAATTCATTTCAGATCTCGTAATAACCGACTATATGCTTAAAAGAAAATAATATGATAGGAACATTTAATTCAAGAAAATATGATATTCAATGCAATTGCATGTATGCAAATTTCATTCCTTTTGTCATTCCGTTTGCAACAACTTGAAATATCCATCGGAGACCCCCTAAAGTATATATGTATGTATATTCTGGGTCGTGGTAAAATTCTAAGACAATCTAGCCATGTCAGTCTGTCTGTTCGTCCGAACGAAATGCGCTAAGGTTAAAATTTACCCTAAATGTGTCTAATGGCTGTAAATCGGTTGGGATTGAAAGTGGGGGAAATCGGCCAGAGGGAAAATTTGTTTCCCTTACATGGACTGAAAATATCCCCTAATATTTAGATTAATTAAGCCATTTTTTTTGAAAATTTCTACTTTATATGGACTTGCAATGTGATGCGTGCATTCTTTTGTAGCTCGAAATCGCGGTTCAGTAAATAAAAGATTTAGCGGTACAATGGGAAAAGCCGGTACGAAAAACGCTAGAAACATGATATTAGGTGTGTACATCCGCAGACACGTAAAATTGAGGGATTTGTACTTATAAGGGATACACTTGGAAAAGAGGGATACAAATGGAATCCTTCAAATCGCTGAAGTTATAATAGTGAAATTCGGTGTATATATGATTTGACTGCCTAGACATGGAAAATAAAGATATATTTCGATAATCGTACCTTTGGATAAAAATGGGATAAAATTGGTACAAAATTCAGTATTTATACTCGTCTGACAGCATAGACATGCAAAATAAGAGCATTTCTCCAAATTCGTACAAATACATAGTTTTTTATACCCTCCACCTCCAGAATGGGGGTATATTCACTTTGTCATTCCGTTTGTAACACCTTAAAATATTCATCGGAGACCCCATAAAGTATATATATTCTGGGTCGTGGTAAAATTCTAAGACGATATAGCCATGTCCGTCTGTCTGTCTGTTGAAAGCACGATAGCAGCCGATCGAAATGAGTTCAAATTTTTCCTAAATGTGTCTTATGGTTGCAGATCGGTTGGGATTGAAAGTGGACGAAATCGGCCCAGAGGGAAAAATGTTCCCTCACAAGGACTGAAAATACCCCTAATATTTAGAGTATTTCAGCATGTTTTTTGAACATAATAGCTTGTATTTACTTGATATTTGCAATTCGCATTCCCTTTATAGCATAAAAGGGCACCATAGAGTGATCTTTATTTGTAGGGGGCGAAATGGGACGAAAAGGGATAAAAATAGTACCTATCAAACGACAACAGATAGAAACACGAAATTTGGCGTGTACATACCTCTAATAGAGTAGACACATAATATACAAGTATTTTTTCTAAATTTGTACTTTATATAGTCCTCTGACTGCGTACACACATAAAATAAAGGAAATTTTCGAAATTCGTACTTTTAAGGGGGGTTGAAAATGGAAGAAGGGGATAAAAATTGTACCAAACAAATGGATGTAGCTAGAACCATGACACGAAAAATACGTTTTTCCAAATTCGATAAAAAAGATACCAACTTAAAGGCTACAGCTAGAATGATGAAATTTTCGAAAGTCGTACTTTTAAAGAGTAAAATGCGAAAAAGGGGATAAAAATGAAACCAAAAAAATGGCCGCAGATAGTATCATGGAATTGGGTATATACATAGCCACGTAAAATATTTTTTTTTTTTCAAATTCGTACTTTATTTTGTTGCTTTTACGACAAAAAATGGTTGAATCATGAATTTGTCTTATACTGCGTACGTGAGAGATAAGGTATTTTCAAAATTTATACTTTTGAAATTAAAATAGGATGGAAATACAACCAACCAAACGACTGTAGCTGAAAATACACTCTCTATCCCCCAATATTTAGGGTATTTATGATTGTTGCCTTATATTTACCTTATGAATTGAAGTATTATTTCCATTATATATATACGTAGTATAAAAATATTGGTAGCCTTGGCTTATTAATTAATTTTCTGATTTTCATACATTTGAAATTTGTTGCGGACATTCCTCTTGTAGCTTGGAAGCACCGCAAAGAAAATAAATGTTTCAGCGGTCGAAATGGGACAAAAATGGATAAAATATGGTACCAATGATACGACAACAGCTAGAATCATGAAATTCGGTGTGTACGTCCCTCTAATTGCATAAACACGTAAAATAGAGGGATTTTTCGAAATTCGTACTTTTAAGGGATATAATTGAAAAAGAGGAATAAAAATGGGACCTTCCAAACCGCAGAAGTTGATATCATGAAATTCGGTGTATATATTCGGTGTGTATTCGGTGGTCTGACTATGAAGATTCGAAACAAAAAGATTTTTTTCCAAATTTGTACATTTGGGCGGAGAGCATCAAAATAATGCAGTCACTTTGTCTGTATCTGAAAATGCTTCTCCCTAATGGCGACTGACAATCGCCTAATATTTTCGGCATGTTCACTTTCACAATTACAGCATTTTATTTATATATAGTAGTCGATTTTAAACAGTGCGCATAATAATACATTATAGTTTGAAATAGTAATCAAATATAGTAATGTGCATAAACATATCACAATTTTCGTAATATGGTTCTGTACTTCTATGTCGACATCCTTTAATGCTGGTAATACTGTGGAATGCACTCCGTGGTGGAGTGTATATAAGATTCCTGTTTATAAATAAATTTTTACAATGAGTATAGGTCAAAATGTATTTAAACCACTAGCATTTGGACACACCATCAGATTTATTCTTTCCATAACAGCTACATCTCCTCTACATATATTCATTCACAACTCTTTTAAAGATATTTTAACAACAAACTTTTCTTTTGACTTTAATATCTATCCAGTAATATATCTAGCAGAAAATTACAAAAAATGCTTAATATTTATATCCTTTGAAAAAAATGGGAAGTCCTTTTAAATACAAACTTGATTAGGAAATGAAAAACTGTTAAAAAAAATTGTGATATATTTCGTGTTAGTTTCAGAATTATATAGTCATTTTAATGGTCCATAAAAATGTTATCATTTTGTCGCACACATGGAACAGATATCACGCAAATGGTCGTATTACACGTAATGTGGTAACACTGTTATGGATATATATACGTATTATACATTCATCGTAGTATGTCTATGAACATGCCAGTGACGGAATTAGCAAAGCCTTCAAATGAGAAAGGGCCCATTGATTCATGTTTCACAAGGTCCGACATATGTATATTTCTAGTAAAATCCTACTGCTCCAAAAAAGAGGCACAAATATATAGTGCTCTATATATTTTCTAACTATAAAATATATAGTGAGAATCTCACTCAATCTCCTGTACACCATGATAAAGCCTCCTCGAATAGAAGCAACGCAGAGAAGCAACATTAGAATGCCTTGTTCTTCAACAGTTTGGATTCGCTAGGCTACCAATTGCAAATAGGGCCTGATGGAAAACCTTCTTTCCGCCTCTGGCAAATCTATTATGTATAGCAGTGGGAAAGCCGTTCGAACGATTGAATAGCATTAAATATAAACAGAATTTTTGAAATATTTTTGCTTTCGCAAACATTTCTCCACACTCCTGCAAGAGTTCAGGCTTGGCATGAACGAGAGATAGACACAGACACAAGGCACAAGGCACAGAGCCAAGCCAACCAGACGCACAACAACCAAACCATGATGTCGCATGGAGTAAACAAGGAAAACAGAATCACATGGAATGAATAGTTACATTATGTTGGGTGGGTTGAGGAGTTGTGCCATGACAAAACTTTGTTATTGAGTTCAAAAATTGATTTATTTAATATTGTCTCAAAGGAATCTTTTGGAAACTGAATGCTCAGTTTGTTTTGTGGGATATTTACTTTCTTTGTGATGTCTATGAATATTGACTGATTTATACCAACATTTTAGTTTGGAAATATTTTTGATGTAAGCCATGTATGTAGACATGCATATGTGATTCATTCTTTAAGTTGATTTGTTTAAAGCGATATTTTAAATCTTGTAAAGAATTCAATTTGACATTGGCTTCTCCAATGCCAAATGCCACGGCACATGACCCAAAAATTATTGGTTGATTAGGTTAGGTTGTGGTGGCAAGCATCTGATTCATTTAGACCGAAAGAGGTCCACCTGTGCGACCCAAGTTGGAAAAGCCATCAAAGAAAGCTGAACCCAGTGTTACTAAACGTCTCCTAGCCAAAGGCGAACAGAGACAGAGAAGGTGTACTCAATATTCTCCACGTCCTACAAAAGTCAAATCTTTTCAAGAGATGAGCAAGCATTTCGATATTAAACTTATTTCGGTGCAAAGGTATAATGATCTCCCAGGGAACTGTAAAAACGAGAAAACAAACGAGGTTGATTAGAAAGCTACATCTCAAGCTGAAACCAGTGGTGCTGGGAAAAACCAGATGGCACGAAAAGGAGAGATCGAGCTACCTTTTTCATCTGAATGATTTAATTTGACCAGTCAGTCGTATAGGCATAGATGTCCAGTCAGGACGTGGACTTTTTTAGGAGCTGTTGTTGAACACATTTTCCGTCTCTGGTTGCCTATGACTGGGAGAAGCTTGAAGATAATTGGTTCAGCTTCTTTGAGGGGTTGAGCGACATGGGCATTATAGACGTCGACAGCATAAAATGTTTCGTGGCAGTTTCGATCTCGGGGCATGACAGAGGACCTCTTCTGGTCTATGTGAAAAACTGCACTTTTGTCGCGTATATGTGGTCTTAGGGGAGCTACTAAGACGACCTTCTGTCAAAAAATATTCTTCAGAAAAAAGTGAACCCTATAATGAGTTAAATGAACTAAAATTTAGGAAAAATTGAACTCCATAGAGCGCTACAGCAATATTTCCTCATATCAAGTTCAAACTTTTCCTTGAATGTTAGTCGTACATGATTTGTACTTGATTTTACTCAAACCAAGTAAATGTTTACTCAAAATATGGAAAATTGCAGTATGTTTTTCCTCAAACCAAGTACATTTTTACTAAATCTAAGTAAAATTTTGCTGCAATTTTCCTGCATCTAAGTAAATTTTTCCTCACACCAAGTAAATTTTTACTAAATTTAAATATCTAAGTAAATTTTTCTCATACCAAGTAAATTTTTACTAAATTTAAATAAAATTTTCCTAAAACTAAGTAAATTTGTACTCAAACCAAGTAATTTTTTTCTAAATCTAAGTAAAAAATGTTGCTGAAATTTTCTTAAAACTGAGTAGATTTTTACTAAAATCAAGTAAATACTTACTTAAACTGAGGACAAATTTGCGGATTTTTTCCTCAAAACAAGTAAATTTTTACTTAAACTGAGGAAAAAATTTACTTGATACAAGTAAAAAAGCGAATAAGTTAAATTTAACTAAAAATAAATCAAACAAATGATTTTGCTTCAGAGTATGCAAAACTAATACAAACAAGTAAAAACGGCGTTAAGTTCGTCATATATATCCTCCACCATGGATTGTATTCCACAGAAACTGTCGATTTTCGTAGAAGTGTAGTAATATTACAGGAAAATATAATTTTTCTTAATATAACCAAACCAAAACAAATACAAATATTGAAAAAGTAATTTTATAAATAAATATAATATTTTTATTATATCAAAACAACGTATATAAGTCAAGGCTACCAATACGTCTACATATCGAAATAATATATCAAGTCAATTCAAAAAATAAATATTGTTATATATATATATATATATATTCAAAAAGTTTAAATACCATAAACATGGGTAGATAGTGTGTCTTACAGTTGGTTTTATTTGTACTCAAACCAAGTAATTTTTTTCTAAATCTAAGTAAAAAATGTTGCTGAAATTTTCTTAAAACTGAGTAGATTTTTACTAAAATCAAGTAAATACTTACTTAAACTGAGGACAAATTTGCGGATTTTTTCCTCAAAACAAGTAAATTTTTACTTAAACTGAGGAAAAAATTTACTTGATACAAGTAAAAAAGCGAATAAGTTAAATTTAACTAAAAATAAATCAAACAAATGATTTTGCTTCAGAGTATGCAAAACTAATACAAACAAGTAAAAACGGCGTTAAGTTCGTCATATATATCCTCCACCATGGATTGTATTCCACAGAAACTGTCGATTTTCGTAGAAGTGTAGTAATATTACAGGAAAATATAATTTTTCTTAATATAACCAAACCAAAACAAATACAAATATTGAAAAAGTAATTTTATAAATAAATATAATATTTTTATTATATCAAAACAACGTATATAAGTCAAGGCTACCAATACGTCTACATATCGAAATAATATATCAAGTCAATTCAAAAAATAAATATTGTTATATATATATATATATATATTCAAAAAGTTTAAATACCATAAACATGGGTAGATAGTGTGTCTTACAGTTGGTTTTATTCCATTCTATTTTAATTTCAAAAGTAAAAATTTTGAAAATCCATTATCACACGTACATAGTGCAAAATAACCTAATTTCATGATTCAAGTAATTCTCTTTTTTTCGCAAAAATCTTTTTTTCGCGTGTCTATGCAGTCAGAGGAATGTATACACCTAATTCCATGATTTTAGCTGCGGCCATTTGGTTGGTACCATTTTTATTCCCTTTTTACCCCCTTAAAAGTACGACTTTCTAAAATTTCTTTATTAAACGTGTCTACGTAATGAGAGGAATGTACACAGCGAATTTCATCACTCTAGCTGTAGTCGTTTTGTTGGTACTATTTCCATCCCTATGTACCATTGTATACCTTGAAAGTACGAATTTGGAAAAAACGTCTCTTTTTTCGTGTCTACGCAGTCAAAGGAATGTATAGTCCGAATTTCTCTAGCTGCGATCATTTTTTTCATTTTAACCCCGAAAAGTACGAATTTCGAAAACTCCGTTTATTTTACGTGTCTACACAATCAGAGGAATGTACCACCGAATTTCATTCTTCTAGGTGCAGCCGTTTGGTTGGTACCATTTTTATCCGTCTATTCCCACTGTATCCCTTAAAAGTACGAATTTGGAAAAAATACGTTTATATTATGTATCTACCCAATTAGAGGAAGGAACACACCGAATTTCGTGTTTCTAGCTGTTTTCATTTAATATGTACAATTTTGTATCCCCTTTTGTCCCATTTCACCAACTACGAATAAAAATCTCTTTATGGTGCACGTTTTTGTTATAGGGGGGAATGCGCATACCCGATATCAAGTTAGTACAAGCAGACATATTAAACAAGTAAGTAAACTAAACCGACTTATAAAGGGTCCGCCAAATATTTTTTTTTTTGAAATTCTATAAAAAAACTTCTGAATATTTTCTCAAATTTCTTTTTTTATTTTAAAGTACAATCCTTCGGGTTAATAATGGAAAATAAAAATGGCTGCCTCGGCTGGCCATGCAGTAGCCTACACGATCGGTCCAATTTTTAAGCACATTATCGATTGTGTGCAGCTGTATTTCACCAATGGCTTCACGAATATTGTCCTTTAAAGCGTCAAGTGTCTCTGGCTTGTCGGCGTAACACTTATCTTTGAGGGCAAAAAAAAACGTTAGATGGCGGACCCTTTATATACCCTCACTCTCAGAGGACATATATACGGAAGTTATAAGGAATAAAATTTTATGTAGGGCAAGATAAGTTGTGTGGAAGGTGCTAGGAGGTTCGTGTCACATGATCCCAGCTTCATATTTATAAAACAATTGTAAAAACATGATCAAATATCAAGTCATAGTGGACTCCATGCGCCAGTACACTAGTTATAAAGGATTTAATATTACCTAGGATAGAGACAATTGTGTGGGAGGTACAAGTAGGATAAGAAGAATACTTTTTTGGGTTTAAAGTGATTATATAAACATTTTTAAATATCAAATTGCAAATGATTTTCAGTACCCGTATGGATGTTATATCGGTTTTATTGTAACCAAAGATTATGGTAAAAAAGCATTGCTATATATCAAATTTCACAGTATTCCGATCATCAATATATAAGTTAGAACATATTTAATATTACGTAGTTTTGACTGATTTGTGTGGGAGGTACTGGAAGGGGTGTGGCAAAAATAGTAAACTTAAAGTGATTATAAAAGCATTATCAAATACCAAAATATAGCTGATTCCCATTATCCGTGTGGTAGTTATATGGGTTTTAATTTATCATTTAATATGGGCTATTTGTGTGGGAGGCCCATCTTCGAACTTAAACTAAGTATTACGATGTGCAAAGTCTGAATCGATTCCTTAACTCCTTTCGAGAGTTATCGTGTACACCAGCCAGCCAGACGGACGGACGGGCAAGGCTCAAGCACCTTAAAAAGTCGTGAAACGGATTTGGTCCATACATACTTAGGGTCTTAAGTCTCTCCTTCAAAGCGTTACACTTTTGATATATACCCTCCTACTCTGTAGAGTGAGGGTATACAAATATGTTTGAATAGTCTAAAATATTAGGGGTTATTATGGGTATTTTTAGTCCTTGTAAGGGAAAAAATTTTCCTTTTGGGCCGATTTCGTTTCAATCCAGTTTCAATCCCAACCGATCTACGACTATAAGGCACATTTATGGAAAATTTGGACGTTCTAGCTCTTTTCGTTTAGATACCACCGTGCTTTCAACAGACGGATTGATAGATCGTCTTAGAATTTTATGACGATCAAGAATATATATACTTTATAGGGTCTCAGGTCGACATTTTAAGGTGTTACAAACGGAATGACAAAGTTAGTATACCCCCATCCTGGAGGTGGAGGGTATAAAAATGACTACGTGAACTATTTCTTAAGCGCCATGGCCACACATCAAACTCACTCTTCAAACTGTAATTTTTTTGATTGTGTTAGTAAAAAAAAACTCACACGGATAGGTTTGTGTGAGTTTGAAGAAAATCAAAACCATTTAGATATTTGCTTCGTCGCAGCAGAGATATGAAGCCTGTTTGAAGTCAGTTTGAGTGTGTGCACGAAAAAACGTCAATTGTCATTATTTTTTAATTTTCGAAGCGATAAGTGTTTTGTTTTGGTGACGCGAGTTTTATAGAAATGGAAGAAAAAAATTTTATTTTGAAAGAAAAACAATTTTTCACAATAAACAAACTATTTTGCGTCCAAAAAACACCGTCCTTTCGTTTTTATGACAACTTTGAAATGAAGTTTGTTGCTATGAGTTTGATGTGTGGCTGTGATAAGGAAAACAAAATATTACCTATACATACAAGAGTTTGAACGAACAGTTTGACGTGTGGCCAGGGCGCTTTAAAAGTTTGATGATACCTCTGCCATAAAGAGTTGAGCTATTACTCCATGATTGCTGCGAAGGTTGTCTAGAATACTACTTGAAGCAAACGAATGGGAATGGCTTCTTAGATTAATGTTCAAGAATTTTGTAAACAATTTGAAGTAATTTTTAAAGGTTCATTAATACTTAAATGTGCGAAGAGCTCGGTATAAAGAACAACATATTTTTAGTTAAAATTTCCTAAATTAAATTTTTTCCATACAAAAACTTTCTTAATTTGTATACCCTCCACCTCCAGGATGGATGTATACTATGTCATACCGTTTGTAACACCTTGAAATATCGACCTGACACCCTATAAAGTATATATATTCTTGATCGTCATAAAATTATAAGACGATAGCCATGTTAAAAGCACGCTAACATCTAAACGATCTAGGACGTCCAAATTTTACATAAATGCGTCTTATAGTCGTAGATCGGTTAGGACTAAAAATACCCATAATAACCCCTTATATTTTACAGTATTTAGGCATGTTTTTTCAATATATCTGCTTGTACTTACGTGATATGGGGTATGCGCATTCCCCCATAACAAATAGGCGTACCATAAAGTGTTTCTCATTCGTAGGGGGTGAAATGGGGCAAAAGGGATAAAAATTGTACCTATCAAACGACAACAGCTAGAAACACGAAATTTGGTATGTACATTCCTCTAAATGAGTAGACACATAATATAAAATTATTTTTTCAAAATTTAGGGGGTAAAGTGGGGAAAGAGGGATAACAATAGTACCAACCAAACGGGTGCTCCTAAAATAATGAAATTCGGTGTATACATTCCTCTGAATGCGTAGACACGTAAAATAAAGAGATTTTTCGAAATTCGTACTTTTTGGGGTTGAAATGGAAAAAGGGGAAGAGGGATAAAAATGGTACCATCCAAACGGCTGCACCTAAAATAATGAAATTCGGTGTATACATTCCTCTGATTGCGTAGACACGTAAAATAAAGATATTTTTCGAAATTCGTACTTTTTGGGCTTAAATGGAAAAAGGGGATAAAAATAGTACCAACCAAATGAAAGCAGCTAGAGTCGTGAAATTCTGAGTAACCATTCCTCTGACTGCATAGACACGAAAAATAAAAAGGTTTTTCAAACTTCGGACTTACAAGGGATACAATGGGACAGAGGGATAAAAATGGCACCAACTAAACGGCTACAGCTATAATTGCGTAGGCAAGTAAAACAAAGTGATTTTGGAAAGCCTACTTTTAAGGGGGTAAAATGGGAAAAAGGGATAAAAATTGTACCAACCAAATGGCCGCAGCTAGAATGACTGAATTCGGTGTACACATTCGTTTGACTGCATAGACAAGCAAAAAAAAATATTTTTCCAAATTCGTATTTTTGAATTTTTTTGAATCATGAAGTTAGGTTATCTTGCACTGTGTACGTGAGAAATAATGAATTTTCAAAATTTGTACTTTTGGAATTAAAATGGATGGAAATACAACCAACTGTACTGTTTAAGTTTTATAGAAGATTGCTGTCTTATATTTACTTTTTGAATTGACTTGAAGTATTATTTCGATATATATTATAAACGTATTGGTAGTTTTGTTAAGCGTGGTTTGAAATAATAAAAATTTTATATTTTTTTATAAAATTAGTTTTTCAATATTTGTATTTATTTTGGTTTGGCTATATTAAAAAAATTGACATTGGCATGTAATGTTACTGCACTTCTACGAAAATCGACAGCCTCTGTGGAATGCAATCCATGGTGAAGGGTATATAAAGTTCGGCCGAACTTAGTGTCATTTTTACTTGTTTCGTACTTAAAACCTAGGAAATTTTCTTCCACACAAGTATGAATTTGCTCAAATGTAAGAATTTTTACCAGATCCAAAGAAATGATTTCAAGTACGTTTACACCCCTATTTCTAGTAAATGAACTTTTTGATATGACTTAGCAATAAGGAAACTTTACTCATACTTAGTTAGTTTTCCATTTTCAGGTGTAAAATTGTTGAATTAAAATGGAGTATGGATTTTACTCAGACTTAGGAATGCTATTTTTCTGAGTGCATGCATGCATTTGAAAGGATAATGAAATACATAGGACTCCTTATGACTCACTATTGACATTCATTCCGAGTTCCGCTTACTGCCGCTGGCATGTCATACAGACTTTTTTAAATGCGAATACAAGAGCAAACCAGCAAACAAATTAAATAAATTAATACATACTTCTTAAGATACATACATGCATATGAGCTCGAATGTATGTCATGTCAGGGGGGTGTTATAAAGAGTGATTTTTTTGAGGTTAGGATTTTCATGCATTAGTATTTGACAGATCACGTGGGATTTCAGACATGGTGTCAAAGAGAAAGATGCTCAGTATGCTTTGACATTTCATCATGAATCGTCTTACAAACGAACAACGCTTGCAAATTATTGAATTTTATTATCAAAATGCGTGCTCTGTTAAGAAAGTTCATTGCGCGCTTCCATTTTATGGTCAGTTTAATCGACCCACTGAAGCGGCTATTCGGGCTATTGTGACTAAATTTCGCACCAAATTTACATTGTTGGACATTAAACCACCAACACGCTTACGTAGAGTGCGAACTGAAGAAAATATCGCAGCTGTATCGGCCAGTGTTAATGATGACCACCAATTTTCGATTCGTCGCCGTTCGCACCAATTGGGTCTCTGTTACTCAAAAACGTGGAAATGCCAAAATTGGACTAAGCGGATGGACCACCTAAGACGCAGCCGCGGTCAACATTTAAATGAAATTATCTTCAAAAAGTAAATGTCATGGACCAATCTAACGTTTCAAATAAAGAACCGATGAGATTTTGCAAATTTTATGCGTTTTTTTTTAAAAAAAAGTTATCAAGCTCTTAAAAAATCACCCTTTACGTGTATGTAAGTGCATGAACTATGAATGTGTACGAGTGTGTAGCCCAAGCACTGGATGGGTGTGGTAATGATCTGATAATAAATTTAATATCGCCCTGTTAAATACGACTACCAACATGATGTAGACATTAAATTGAACATATTTATTTAATTGAAATGATGAGAGCTTACGATATGAGTTTCTTCCATTCATTCATCCACCCATCCATACATTATGTTGGTACTCTACTCACTCGTACAAACACATACTACACTCAAAAGCCACTCAAGCAGTGAAAAATCGCACTCATAATTTGTTTTGTTTGTTGCCTGCCGGCATCAGAGTTGTCTGTTTCGAAAATGTTGTCATTTCTCTAGCACTTTTTATATATTGTATACATGCACATTGTCATGCACATTGGGGCTAGGGTTTGGGGTTTCCCGGACTTTTTTCATTTCCCGGGAAAACGGGAATGAAAATTTCCATTCCCGGGAATCCCGGGAATTCCCGGGAAAAAATAATTTGTTTTAGGTATGCCCAATATGGTTTAAAATATCAACATTCAGTAACAGGTGTGATTTATTAATCCATTAACGCCCACCATACACATCCGTGTACACTATTGCAAGGTTTTCGTACTAAACTTCATGGCAAAGTGATCGAGAAGAACAAAACAAAATAAGAATAATCTAAAACTAAATATTTTTTTAATTATTGTAATTGTTATTACGAAAATAATTGAATTGATGAATGAATGTTAATGAGTTAAAATACTGACTGATATTCCAAATTAAAAACTAATGTTTTTGGCAAAATATTTTTTTCAGAATTGAAGGAGTCGTAATATTGGACATCGAAATCGCAAGCACAAGTGAACTGACAAGTACACTAGATTCAAAATTAAAAAATGTTTAAAGAAACAAATAACCCGAATGGCTGAGAATGTTAAGGCATCTTCAATTTAGAAAATTCATTCGTCTGGAGAGGTAAATATTTTACAGAAACAGGGGGAAAATATTCTAAATTGTAAATACAATAGAAACATTAAAAATTTTATTTTTAATTAAATAAATTCATAAAAAATAAAAACATTGAAATAGTACATTCATTAGTTCTTACAAAGGTATTATATTTATATTTCTCTTGAAAGTTTCCAGCAGATAGCACGAGCCCAGGAAAATATTTTGGAACCTGTTCCAAACATTATGTGTTCTAGAACAGGTTATATGGTAACGACTACCCGTTCTACTAATGGTTCCAAAGAGCCGATAAAGTGAAAACTGTTATAGAACTTGTTCTTCAGAATACCTTACTTAAATGTGTATAATAATAATTAAATGTAATAAATTCGATGTGAAAAAAAGAAAATCACAATATTCCCCAAATATCTCACCTATCCGCACCTAAAATGAAAGCTTGGATTGTTTTATGACTACCCACAAAATATTTCGGCCTTACTTTCGCGTAGTGAAATCGATTTTACATAACCTCTAAAAATCATGTTTTCGTCACTAGCAGAAAACCTTTCAAAAAGGGGTATATTTCCACGTTAACCTTGGACTTGGATACTCCGTACCAGCAATTGACTGGAACCCAAACTCTTGTTTCAGGTAACGTACGTATAATAACATCGACTGTATGCGTATTTTTCATATCAGTCGAATCCAATCTGAATCAACAATAGTTTAAAATATAGTTATATATATAGTTTTAAAAAATCCCATATAAAATTCAGCCATGAAACAGCAGATTCCACAACTGGTTCCAAAGAACAGGTATCTGTTCTAGTTTTGCGTAAAAGAATCTGTTGGTTTTGGGACAAACTCGAACAAAAATAATCAATGCTAGAACTAGAAGTAGAACAAGTTCTGTGTCAGTACAAGTTGTTCATCAACCGGTTCTTTGCAATCGAAAATTTAGCTGGGAGGGGTTACGATTGGCACTATGTCAGCAAACGGTCATTATTATTGTCACTAATGTAAATATATGCATTTGAAATATATCTACAATTTCCCTTTTATATAGTAAAACTAAATTAGTGCTCATAATAAACAAAAAATATTTTTTAATATTTCCCGTATTCCCGGGAAATTTAAAATTTTTTCCCGGGAATTCCCGTCCAAAATATTTCGGGAATTCCCGGACCCCAAACCCTACTTGGGGCCCATTTGCATGGGGTCTACACCAAAAGTTTGACCTGTTTCTAGTTCAAGTAAAACATGATCCTGAAAATGTTATCAAGATAAAATGTGGATTCTAAAGCAGTAACATAATAAGTAAATTGAAATAATAAAATTACCATATTACCCAAATATTGAAGCGATATTTGTACGGAGGCTATATTTAAATCTGAACCGATTTCCTCATATTTCAAATTTTATAGCAATCGAACAACAACAAATTGCGACGTGTAATTTGCAGACGGACGGAAAGACAGACATCGTTAAATCGACTCCGCTGGTGACTCTGAGACGATCGACATACTTAAAGGTGAGTCTAGCTCGATCATTTGGCGTGAAACTAACCTATAATACTCTATTCCATGAAGTAGTGTAGGGTATAACAATTACATTCGAAAAATATGATTTTTAGAGGTGTTTTCAGGTGCGTCTGGCGCACGGTCTTCATTTCTAGGTTTTGATCGCAGCTATATTTTTTGTGACCCAGCCCAGACTCAGAAAAAATTGAACCCTATAATGAGTAGAAATTAACTAAAATTTAGGAAACGTATATCCCTAATATAAACGTATATCCCTAAAGCAATATTTCCTCATATCAAGTTTATACTTTTCCTTGAATGTAGTACATGCTTTGATCTTGCTTCTAGTTCAATTTTCCTCAAACCAAGTAAATATTTACTCAAACTGAGGAAAATTCCAGTAAGTTTTCTTCAAACCAGGTAAATTTTTAATAAATCTAAGTAAAATTTTGCTGAAATTTTCCTAAATCTAAGAAAGTTTTTCCTATAACTAAGTAAATGTTTTACTCAAATCAAGTAAATGTTTACTTCCACTGAAGACAATTTTGCTGATTTTCCTCAAAATAGATAATTTTTTACTTAAACTGAAAAAAAATTTCAAACAAATGATTTTGCTTCAGAGTATGCAAAACTAATACAAACAAGTAAAAAAGGCGTTAAGTTCGGCCGGGCCGAACTTTATAAACCCTCCACCATGGATTGCATTCCATAGAGGCAGTCGATTTTCGTAGAAGTACAGTAACATTATAGGAAAATGTAAATTTTTTAATATAGCCAAACCAAAATAAGACAAGGCTACCAATACGTTTATAGTATACTAGCTGAAACCCCACCCGCTTCGCCAGGCAAAAAAAAGTGTATTTTCCCCGCTTTTGGGGAAGTTCTTTTAGATAACTTTCAAAAAACTCTATATTATGTTCAAATTCCGTAACATTCTATGAATAGCATTTTCACAACTGAATGGGAACGACTTTTTAGTATGGGGTCACAAAGGTAAGTTGTCCGCTTTGCACCCAGAAGGTCTCGGGTTCGATCATGGCTCGGGAAATTTTTTTTTTTATATTTTTTATTACTTTTATAAATAAATAATGTTTAATTTTGTATAACTTTAACAATTTAAAAATGTTTGCTCAAAAAATACAAATTTATTGCTTTTTTAATGTGCTTCAAATATTTCATATTTTTATTAATTATTTTTACTACATAAGATCAGTAAAATTAATAGTGTCAATTTATTTAATACTAAATTTAATTAGTATTTATTATAGTTAATTGCGTTATATATTAGTTCATATTAAATAAATATTTTGTTAAGTTTCCTATTGTCAGTTCTACCGAACTAAATGATTTGTTTTAGTTATTCACCACACACAACAGTGGATAGTTGAGATGGCTAGAGTGCCGTAGTAGCAACCAGAAGGTCCGCTGTTCTACCCCGTTAGCGGCGGATTTATTAAAACAGAAATGGAAACAATTGAACATGTGGTTCCTTTGCAACACTTTAAAATAACTTTTAAGTCTTTCAAAATAAAGGACATCCCTCGTATGACAACTCCATGTGAAATTCATTGGTTAAGATCCCAATTATCACTACTTCGAAATCACAAGATGAACATCATTTTCACTTCTTTGGGTGCTCTCTTTTTGCTGGGTTACTATTGTGCTAAGAAAATCCAAAGAAAACGTGTAATTTTACAAAATTCAAATCAAAAATGCCCCAACTTTCAAATTCCGCCCATTTGTATATTATCTAAGCAGGTTACAACTAAATTAATTCACACAACAATATAGGAATATCGGTGTCGAATATACTCAAAAACAGGTTTTAATTTCGTATGGGAAGGGTCACTCCCACTTTCCGCCCATCTTTGCACAACTATTTACACTGGATCAACTCACCCAAAACTACAGCACTCTAGGTGTCTTAGAACTGACCATATTCAATAATATGTACCACGCCCACATTCCATTTTTGGCACAATTACGCACATTGATGCTGGATGCACTCACACAAAAGCTAAGTATTGTAGCTGTCACAGAACTGCATATATTCGATAATAGGTTTAAACTTCGTATGGGAGGTACCACACCCACTTTTCCAATATCATCCATTTTTTGGCACAGTTACGCACATTGATGCTAGATGCACTTACACAAAATTTCAGCACTCTAGGTGTCATAGAACTGACAATATTCAATAATAGGATTTAACTTCGTATGGGAAGTGCCACACCCATTTTTGGCACAACTACGCACATTGATGCTAGATGCACTTACACAAAATTTTAGCACTCTACGTGTCATAGAAGTGACAATATTCAATAATAGGTTTTAACATCGTATGGGAGGTGCCACTCCCACTTTTCCAATACCGGCCTTTTTGGCACAACTGTGCAGACTAATAATTAGTGAACTTCCACAAAAATTCAAGACCAGCTAGAGTCTTGAATTTGAAAAAGCCTTTTTATTATTCGTGTCTACGTAGTCAGAGGAATGTATACTCCGAATTTCATGACTCTAGCTGCTGCCATTTGGTTGGTACCTTTTTATCCCCTTTTTCCATTTTAATCCCAAAAAGTGTGAATTTCGACAAATCCCTTTATTTTACGTGTCTACGTAATCAGAGGATTGTATACACCCAATTTCATTCTTTTACCACCTACTAATAGGAATCACGTTTTTATTATAGTGGAAATGCACACAAGTAAGTACACGCAGACATATTGAAAAAAACATGGTTAAATGCTCTAAAATAATAGGGTTTTATAGGTATTTTCAGTCCTTGTGAGAGGAAAAAATTTCCCTTTGAACCGATTTCGCCCGGTTGCAATCCCAAACTATCTATGACTATGACTATAAGACGCATTTATGGTAAATTTGGACGTCCTAGCTCCTTTCGTTTAGATGCTAGCGTGTTTTTAACAGACGGACATGACTAGATTGTCTTAGAATTTTATAACGCTCAAGAATATAAAGGGTGTTTTTTATTGGGGTATAGAACTTTAAGTTGGCATCACTTTTTTAACTGGCGGCCATTTTGTCAGCTGTCAAGTGATTAATATTTAGTTTGGTTTGCCATTTCATCATGAACAGGTTGACAAAAGAACAACGCTTGCAAATCGTGCAAATTTATTTCGAAAGTAATGGTTCAGTTCGCGAAGTTCACCGCAAGCTCCGTCCATTTTATGGTCGACATAATCGTCCATCAGAGCAATTAATTCGGTTAACCATGGATCGTTTTCGCACTACGTTTACTCTATGTGATAATACGCATCCGCAGAGACGTCGAACAGTGCGCACCGAAGAAACAATTGCCGCTGTAGAGCAAAGTGTTGAAGAGGACCCGAATGAATCGATTCGCCACCGTGCACAGCAATTGGAGCTTTGTCCATCAACTCAAAGTGGTTGAAAATTGGACCTGTAGAATTGGCTATATTCGAGCCATCCGCGGCGGCCACATGCCCGAAATCATATTTAAACATTAATGGCATAAAATTATCCTTCCAATAAAGCCAAATTGATGGACATTAAAACGATTTTCTTGTGTTTTATTTCAATTCGAAGTTCTATACCTCAATAAAAAACACCCTTTATATACTTTATAGAGCCTCAGCTCGGTATTTCAAGGTGATACAAACGGAATGACAAAGTTAGTATAGTATAAAAAGTGATTAATATTTCTAGCTTTATGTGAAAAGCTACAATTTTGCATATTAGCATACAGTTATGTGCAAAATAATATATTTGATTTAGCATTTTTTTTAATCTGCACTTGGCAACACTGCCGGTTGAGTACACCGCAAATAAACAAACAAATTTAATTTATGAAACGGATACTACTTTGTTTGTTTGTGTCTTTTACTGAACTAGTATATGGTGGGACTACTATTCTTCGTAGCCCCCCTTCTTTACATATGCACAGGTAAGCGTGACGACGACACACCGCAAGCCGCATCCTAGTGAAGAGAAACACAAGACGCACGCACCAACGTGTAAGAGTATGTAATGACGACGGTGGAGGGCGGGTTGAAAAAGGTGCCATCATAAACAGTTTAAGGCATTACTATACATTAGCATTAAACATTAATATTCTCAACATGTCACTTACTTGGTTTTGACACACACCCTCAGGCTCGTTGTCGCACAGTACTTTAGAAACGGGTTGTTTTTCGAAGAAATAAATTAATCAATTTCTTTCTTACCAATATAAATGAAAATATTCTTTCATTGTAATCGTTAGTTAATAATAGGGCTGTTTTTTTTAAGACTGAATAACTAAGCTGCGATAACAAAAATCTAAATAAAATGTTAAAATTTCACTCAAAATCAAAATTTTTTTTTAAACTACAGCAATATCAATGTGTGTATGAAAACAAATTTTGAAAAAATAATTTTATGTTAAAATTTTTGAACTTAGTCTGGATAATTATCCAATATAAGTCCAATTTATGGTTTTCGAGACTAAGTCTGAAAAAGTCAACAGAAAATATCTTTTTGGAAAATTCATATTCATACAAATATTTATTATGTAGTTTAAGACAATGTGAAAAAATATATTTTATTTTGAGCAAAAAATTAACTTTTGTTAACGTTTTTGCTATCGTAGCTTGTTATCCCGGCTTAAAGAAAAACATAAAAACATAACGAAAGTGGGTGTCTTTTTATACACTCTGTCTTTGTGCATTTGTTTGTATCACCCAAAAGGAAGAGTGATAGACCCATTGTTAATTATACCGATCCGCTTAGAATCGCTTTCTGAGTCGATTTAGCAATGTCCGTCTGTCCGTCTGTCTGTCCGTCTGTCCATCTATTGTTGTAATAACTATACAGGTCGCAATTGTAGCCAGAACTAAACGAAACTTTGCACAACGAAGTTTTTCGGGACAAGGACGAACGCTATTTAATTTGAAGAAAATCGGTTCAGATTTAGATATAGCCCCGATACGAATTTCACTCCCGATTTGACTCTTTTTCACTCTAGATACCACATATTATAACAGACTTTCCTCAAACTTGGCAAAACATCTTACATTTCAAGTAGAAACACCTATGGTGAAAATTGGTCAGATCGGTTCTGATTTAGATATAGCCCCCATACGAATTTCACTCCCGATTTGACTTTTCTGCTGTAGAAACCACATATTTTAACAGATCTTCTTCAAAATTGGCAAAACATCTTCTATTTAAACTAGAAACACTTGTGGTAAAAATGGGTCAGATCGGTTCAGATTTATATATAACTCCCATACAAATTCCGTTCCCAATTTGAATTTTTCCGCTCTAGAATCCACATATTTTAATTGATTTTCTTCAAAATTCGCAAAACACCTTATATTTCAACTGGAAACACCTGTGGTAAAAATGTGTCAGGTCGGTTCAGATTTATATATAGCTCCCATACAAATTTCGCTCCCAATTTGAATTTTTCCGCTCTAGAATCCACATATTTTAACATATTTTCTTCAAAATTGGCAAAACATCTTATATTTAAATAGGAACACCTATGGTGAAAATAAGTCAGATCAGTTCAGATTTATATATAGCTCCCATTCCAATTTCGCTCCCGATTTGACTTTTTCTGCTCTAGAAACCACATATTTTAACAATGCGTCACATCGGTTCAGATTTACATATAGCTCTCATACAAATTTCGTTCCCCCAGAAACAGCGTATTTTCAAAGAATTTCTTAAAATTGAGTATTACACGTTATACTTCAACTGGAAGAACTTATTGTGGAAGTTAGTCACTTCATTCCAAGTTTGGATATAGCCTCGATTTGACAAATTAGACCAGGTCATATTAACCTGTGATTAGGAAACATACAAAAATTTTTCCCGTTTTCACTTTTTTACTGAATTGAATTGTATTCCGATTGAAAGTGGAGTGTATCATATAGTCGGCCACACCCGACTTTAGCCTTTCCTTACTTGTTTAAAAATACTTGATATACAGTCGAACTTCTCTATAATGAATCTTTTTTAAAGACCCTCAAAATAAAGGATCTCTCTATAACGTAGAAAATTGAGAATAAACTACTTGCACTCCCTACTTTAGTTCAGATCTTAGCAAGTGTGGATATTAGGTTCGGTTACAAAAAAATAACTGGAAAGAATATATATATTGGATGTATGTGGACCTACCAAGTTTAACGGATATGAATAAAATTCAATTGTTATAACCTTCACCTACTGAATGGGGTATACAACTTTGTCATTCCGTTTGTAACACCTTGAAATATCGACCTGGGACCCTGTAAAGTATATACATATATTCTTGATTATATTGATATTAATATTTCGAGCATTTAAGCATTTTTGGAATATGTCTACTTATATTTGCTTGATATTTGGTATGCGCGTTCCCCTTATAGCAAAAACGTGCACCATGAAGTGAAGTGATTATTATTAGTTGGGGGTGCAATGGGGCAAAAAGGGATAAAAATCATACGACAACAGATAGAAACACGAAAATCGATGTGTTTTTTTTTCAAATTCGTACTTTAAGGGGTAAAATGAAAGTAAATGAAAGTAAAAATGGTACCAAATGATACCAAACGCCTGCACCTAGAATAATGATATTCGGTGTATATATCCCTTGTAGACAAGTAAAATAAAGGGATTTTTCGAAATTCGTAAAGGAGATAAAAAGTGTACCAACCAAATGGCGCCAGCTAGAGTCATGGAATTCGGAGTATACATTCCTCTGACTGCATAGACACGAAAAATAAAAAGGGTTTTCCAAACTCGTACTTTCAAGGGATACAATGGGAACAGAGGGATACAATTAGTACCAAATAAACGGCTACAGCTAGAGTGATGAAATTCTGTGTGTACATCCCTCTAATTGCGGAGACATGTAAAATAAAGACATTTTCGAAATTCGTACTTTTAAGGAGCTAGAATCATGGAATTCGGTGTATACATTCTTCTGACTATATAAAATCGCAAAATAAAACGATTTTTCCAAATTCGTACTTTTACGGCAAATATGGGTAGAATCATGAAGTTAGGTTATCTTGCATTGTGTTCGTTAGAGATAATGGATTATCTTCTACGAAAATCGACAGCCTCTGTGGAATACAATCCATGGTGGAGGGTATATAAAGTTCGACCGTGCCGAACTTACCTCCGTTTTTACTTATTCCATGCTTTATATAAGGTTACTTTCTATATATGTTTGTGTGCCACAAAATTTGAAATCAATTTTTGAAAGCTTTTTTCTCAACCAATTTTGCTCAAATTTTGCACACTTAATCATTTTCGATGACAATACAAGGAAATGGAAAAATTTGACCAATTGGACAAAGGGGCGTGGCACCTCCCATACGAAGTTAAAACCTATTATTGAATATTGTCAGTTCTATGACACCTAGAATGCTGAAATTTTGTGTAAGTGCATATACCATCAATGTGCATAGTTGTGCCAAAAAGGGGCGGTATTGGAAAAGTGGGCGTGGCACCTCCCATACGAAGTTAAAACCTATTATCGAATATTGTCAGTTCTATGACACCTAGAGTGCTGTAATTTTGTGTAAGTGCATCTAGCATCAATGTGCATAGTTGTGCCAAAAATGGGCGGTATTGGAAAAGTGGGCGTGGCATCTCCCATACGAAGTTAAAACCTATTATTGAATATAGTCAGTTCTATGACACCTAGAGTGCTGTAATTTTGTGTAAGTGCATCTATCATCAATTCGCATAGTTGTGCCAAAAATGGGCGGTATTGGAAAAGTGGGCGTGGCATCTCCCATACGAAGTTAAAACCTATTATTGAATATTGTCAGTTCTATGACACCTAGAGTGCTGAAATTTTGTGTAAGTGCATCTAGCATCAATTCGCATAGTTGTGCCAAAAAGGGGCGGTATTGGAAAAGTGGGCGTGGCACCTCCCATACGAAGTTAAAACCTATTATTGAATATTGTCAGTTCTATGACACCTAGAGTGCTGAAATTTTGTGTAAGTGCATCTAGCATCAATTCGCATAGTTGTGCCAAAAATGGGCGGTATTGGAAAAGTGGGCGTGGCACCTCCCATACGAAGTTAAAACCTATTATTGAATATTGTCCGTTCTATGACACCTAGAGTGCTGAAATTTTGTGTAAGTGCATCTACCATCAATGTGCGTAGTTCTGCCAAAAATGGGCGGTATTGGAATAGTGGGCGTACCACCTCCCATACGAAGTTAAAACATATTATCGAATAGTGTCAGTTCTATGACACGTATAGTGCTCAAATTTTGTGTAAGTGCATCTAGCATCAATGTGCGTAGTTGCGCCTAAAATGGGCGGTAATGCAAAAGTGGGCGTGGCACCTCCCATATGAAGATAAAACCAAAATTACACCTACTGTAATTTTGTGTAAGTGCATCTAGCATAAACCTGCGTAGTTGTGCCAGAAATGGACGGTATTGGGAAAGTGGGCGTGGTACCTCACATACGAAGTTAAAACATATAATCGAATATGGTCAGTAGGTGTCATAGACCTAGAGTGCTGAAATTTTGTGTGAGTTGATCCAGTGTAAATAGTTGTGCAAAGATGGGCGGAAAGTGGACGTGACACTTCCCATCTGAAATTAAAACCGGTTTTAGAGTATTTCGACACCGAGATGGGCGGAAAGTGGCCGTGACCCTTCCCATACGAAATTAAAACCAGTTTTTTAAGTATATTCTACAACGATCTTCCTATATTGTTGTGTGTGTTTATTTAGTTGTAACCTGCTTAGACAATATGCAAATGGGCGGGATTTGAAAGGCGCATTTTTGATTCGAACTTTGTAAAATTACACGTTTTCTGTGGATTTTCTTAGCACAACAGTAAAGAAAGGTTATAACTAGTAAATTAAAAAAAAAATTCTTTTTCAAATCCATGCTTTATGCAAGCAGAATTCTATTGGGCCTAGAAATTCTTTTTTAGTTATCTTTTGTAGAAGGAAAAATTACTGTTACGTTTTTAAATATTTTTTTATTAATTATTATTATTATTTATTATTATTATTATTTATTAACGTAACAGTAATTTTTCCTTCTACAAAAGATAACTAAAAAAGAATTTCTAGGCACAATAGAATTCTGCTTGCATAAAGCATGGATTTGAAAAAAGAATTTTTTTTGATTTACTAGTTTTTATTTAATTTTGGAAATCGGAATTTTTGTCGATCGTCGTAACACTGTGCACCGTCGTAAACTCTTCAAATGCAATCGTAACGTGTTGAGAGAATTTACATTTTGCTTTGCCTCTTTATGTGCCATGTACTGCGATAGTTTAGTGGTGTGGTAGGCGTTGTATCGGTGCGGGAGACTAGGCGTCAATCGTAGCAAATTTGAAATTTGTTGATTAAGAGTGCCAGCGAGTGGTGTATGTACGTGTGCGTGAAATGCACACACGTACATTATCCAGAGATGGTATTCGTAAGGCCTCCTCTGGAGAGGGCTAAAATATTCGATACGGAATTCACTAAATCTCAATCGAGCTGGCATGCCAGAGGACATAATAAGAAACACGCTCAGAAAACAGTAAATCCATAATGAATGAATCCTTAGTTTAAAATGAACTAAAATTTAGGAAAATTGAACATCGTATAGCGCTAAAGCAATATTTCCTCATAATAAGTTCAAACTTTTCCTTGAAAGTAGTACATACTTTGAACTTGATTTTAGTTAAATTTTCCTCAATTCAAGTTAATATTTACTCATACTAAGGAAAACTTCAGCAAATTATTCCTCAAACCATGTACATGTTTACTAAATCTAAGTAACATTTTCCTATATCTTAAATTTTTTTAAAACCAAGTAAATTTTTAATAAATTTAAGTAAAATTTACCTAAAACTAAGTACATTTTTACTCAAACCAAGTAAATTTTTACTAAATCTACATAAAATTTTGCTGAAAATTTCCTAAAACTAATAAAAGTTTTACTCAAAATGTAAATATTTAATTAAACAGAGGAAAATTGTACTTAATACAAGGAAAAAAGATAAAATATGTTCAATTTAGCAAAAAATATTTCAAACAAATTATTTTGCTCAGAGTATGCAAAACTAATACAAACAAATAAAAAAGGTGTTAAGTTCGGCCGGGCCGAACTTTATATACCCTCCACCATGGATTGCATTCCACAGAGACCGCCAATCTTCGTAGTTGTGCAGTAACATTACAGGAAAATTTAATTTTTTTAAAAAATTTAAAAAATTTTTTAATAAATAAAATATATATATATAAAATTTTATTATTTCACGCTTATAAGGCAAGGCTACCAATATGATTATACTATATATAACGAAATAATACTTCAAGTCAACATATTCCATCCTATTTTAATTCCAAAAGTACAAATTTATAAAATCCATTATCTCACGTACACAGTGCAAGATAACCTAACATCATGATTCAACCAATGTTTGCCGTAAAAAGTACGAATTTGAAAAAATCTTTTTATTTGTGTGTCTATGCAGTCAGAGGAGAGAGTATACACATAATTCCATTATTCTGGCTGCGGCCATTTGGTTGGTACCATTTTTTTCCCACTTTACCCCCTTAAGAGTACGACTTTCCAAAATCTCCTTATTTTACGTGTCTACGCAATTAGAGGGATGTACAATGTACATTGTACATACCGAATTTCATCATTCTAGCTGTAGTCGTTTAGTTGGTACTATTGTATCCCTCTGTACCCATTGTATCCCTTGAAAGTACGAATCATGACTCTGGCTGCGGTCATTTGGTTTGTACTGTTTTTATCCCTTTTCCGAATTTCGCAAAATCCGTTTATGTTACGTGTCTACGCATTCAGAGGAATGTATACACCGAATTTCATTATTCTAGATGCAGCCGTTTGGTTGGTACCATTTTTATCCCTCTATTCCCATTTTACACCTTAAAAGAACGAATTTGGAAAAATAATTTTGCATTATGTATCTACTCAATTAGGAAAATGTACACACCGAATTTCGTGTTTCTAGCTATTGTCGTTCAATAGGTACCATTTTTATCCCCTTTGCCCCCATTTCACCCCCTACGAATGAGAAGCACTTTATGGTACGCCTATTTGGTATAGGGGGAATGCGCATACCGAATATCAAGTAAGTACAAGCAGACATATTGAAAAAATACTCTAAAATATTAGGGGTTATTATGGGTATTTCCTTATAGTCCTTGCGAGGGAAAAATTTTTCCCTTTGGGCCGATTTCGCCCAGTTTCAAACCCAACCGATCTACGGCTATAGGACGTATTTATGGAAAATTTTGACGTCCTAGCTCCTTTCGTTTAGATGCTAGCGTGCTTTTAACAGACGGACGGGCATGGCTAGATCGTCTTAGAATTTTATGACGATCAAGAATATATATACTTTATAGGGTCTCAGGTCGATATTTCAAAGCGTCACAAACGGAATGACAAAGATAGTATACCCCCATCCTGGATGTGGGGGTATGAAAATGACAACATTAAATATTTCTCAAAGGTTCCATGATACCTCTGCCATAAAGAGTTGAGCTATTACTCCATGATTGCTGCGAAGGCTAGATAGGCGCCTTCGCAGAGGTTGTTTAGATTAATACCTGAAGTATTTAAGGAACATGTCTCTGCAAACGAACGAGAATTGCTTCTTTAGATTAATATTCAAGAATTTTCTAAACAATTTCAAGTGATTTTTTATAAGTTCATTAATACATAAATGTATGAAGAACTAAGCATAAATTTCGTTAAACATATTAACTTAATTTTAAGAAAAAAATATGTATTTTTCTCTTAAAATTAAAATTAATATTTTTTTTAGTTTTTTCGTTTGCATGGTCTTGAGCCAGGACAATATCCCAGTTCAAATCAAATATTGATTACAGACCAAAAAAATGCAAACGAAAAAACTAAAACAAATGAGCGTTGGGCACGGCAGAAGTATTGCTGGGTAACTATACCTGCATATACACATACTTACATATGCAACTCAATGAGATGCTTGTAAGATGGCATGTGTGCTTTATTACTTGGTGCGATTTTTTAAACGCAAATTCGGCAAGTGAGTTGTGATTCTCGTTCGTTTGTGAGAATCATCTCCTTATAGAGGCCGGGTTTGATGTTGAAAAGTCGCTGCGAAGCCACTTGAAAAGACTTTTGACATGGTCGAAATCATGATCGTGGTAGTCTGCAGCCAAGTAATAAATGTCACCATGCCATTTGTAAATAAATTTGCATTCTATTAAATATAGAAGCAAAATGGTCTTGAGCCAGGACAATATCCCAATTCAAATTAATATTTTTTATAATTTAATTTAAATGTCACCATGCCATTTGTAAATAAATTTGCATCCTATTGAATATAGATGCAAATATCCCAGTTAAAATCAAATATTGATTACAGACCAAAAAAATACAAACGAAAAAACTAAAACAAATGAACGTTGGCACGGCAGAAGTATTGCTGGGTAACTATACCTGCATATACACATACTTACACGTGCAACTCAATGAGATGCTTGTAAGATGGCATGTGTACTTTATTACTTGATGCAATTTTTTAAACGCAAATTCGGCAAGTGAGTTGTGCTTCTCGTTCGTTTGTGAGAATCATCTCCTTATAGAGGCCGGGTTTGATGTTAAAAAGTCGCTGCGAAGCCACTTGAAAAGTGGCCATTTATAAATAAATTTGCATTCTATATAATATAATATAGATGCAAAATGGTCTGGAGCCAGGACAATCTCCCAGTACAAATCTGAAATTAATTAAATTATTAAAATTTCCTAAATGTATTTTCTTCATACAAAAAATTCTTAATATTTTCTTACTAAAAACCTTGGAAATATTCTTCCACACAGGTATGCATTTACTCAATTGTAAGAAATTTTTATTAGATCCAAAGAAATGTTTTTAAGTAAATGAACTATCTATGGCTTTGAAAGAAGGAAACTTTACTCATACTTAGTTAATTTTCCGACTTTTAAGGATTTTTTTACTGAACTGGTGTAAAATTGTTGAACTAAATTGTAGTATGGATTTTACTCAGATTTAGGAATGCTATTTTACTGAGTGCGCATGGAATTCGAATTTTCTGAACCTAAAGTAAGTGTAACAAGTAAGAAGGCGTTAAGTTCGACCGGGCCGAATCTTATATACCCTCCACCACGGAGCGCATTCCACAGTATTACCAGCAGATTAAAGGATGTCGACTTTACATAGAAACACGGTACCATATTACGAAAATTGTGATATTTTTATGCACAATACTATATTTGTTTACTATTTCAAACTATAATGTATACTTATGCGCACTGTTTAAAATCGACTACTATATATAAATAAAATGCTGAAATTGTGAAAGTGAACATGCCTAAATATTAGGCGATTGTCAGTCGCCATTAGAAAGAAGCATTTCCAGATACAGACAAATTCCGCCCAAATGTAAAAATTTCGAAAAAACCCTTATTCGAGTCTTCATAGTCAGAATGTATACACCGAATTTCATTATTTCAACCTCACCATTTTTATCCCTCTTTTTAATTATATCCCTTAAAAGTACGAATTTCGAAAAATCCCTCTATTCTACGTGTCTATGCAATTAGAGGGATGTACACACCGAATTTCATGATTTTAGCTGTTGTCGTCTCATTGCTACCATATTTTATCAATTTTTCTCCCATTTCGCCCGCCAAAACTTTTATTTTCTTTGTGGTGCTTCCAAGCTACAAGAGGAATGTCCGCAACAAATTTTAACTGTATGACAATAAGAAATTTAATTAATAAGCCAAAGCTACCAATATTTACCAATATTTATCTATATATATATAATGGATATAAATATATAGTAAATATAAGGGAGCAATCATAAATACCCTAAATATTGGGGGATAGAGAGTGTACTTTCAGCTACAGTCGTTTGGTTGGTTGTATTTCCATTCTATTTTAATTTCAAAAGTATAAATTTTGAAAATACCTACATAAGTACGCGGTATAAGACAACTTCATGATTCTACCATTTTTTGTCGTAAAAGCAACAAAATAAAGTACGAATTTGGAAAAAAATATTTTACGTGGCTATGCAGTCAGAGCAATGTATACACCGAATTTCCAATTTTGCCCCCTCAAGAGTACGACTATCTAAAATCTCTTTATTTTACGTATCTACACAATTAGAGGGACGTACTCACTGAATTTCATCATTCTAGCTGTATTCGTTTAGTTGGTACTATTTTTATCCCCTGTAGCCATTGTATCCATTGAAAGTACGAATTTAGAAAAAACGTTTTATTTTTCGTGTCTACGCAGTCAGAGGAATGTATACTCCGAATTTCATGATTCTAGCTGCTATCATTTGGTAGGTACTATTTTTATCCCTTTTTCCCATTTGAACCCCAAAAAGTACGAATTTTGGAGATTTCTTTTATTTTACGTGTCTACGCAATCAGAGGAATGTATATATCGAATTTCATTATTCTAGGTGCAGCCGTTAGGTTGGTACTAATTTTAGTACCTCTATCCCCATTTAACCCTTAAAAGTACGAATTTAAAAAAAATACTTTTATATATGGTGCCCTTTTATGCTATAGAGGGAATGCGCATTGCAAATATCAACTAAATACAAGCTAATATGTTCAAAAAACATGCTGAAATACTCTAAATATTAGGGGTATTTTCAGTCCTTGCGAGGGAAAAATTTTTCCCTCTGGGCCGATTTCGTCCACTTTCAATCCCAACCGATCTACAACCATAAGACACATTTAGGAAAAATTTGAACCTCCTAGCTCATTTCGTTCGGCAGCTATCGTGCTTTCAACAGACAGACAGACAGACTGACGGACAGACGGACATGGCTATAGCGTCTTAGAATTTTACCACGACCCAGAATATATATACTTTATGGGGTCTCCGATGAATATTTCAAGGTGGTACAAACGGAATGACAAAGTGAATATACCCCCATCCTGGAGGTGGAGGGTATAAAAACATTACTATTATTGTAATATAAAATATAATTGATTAATTTGTGTTTTAATTGAATCTTGGATCATTTCTTTAGGGGGTATCAGAATAGGCGTGTCACTTTCGCCCATCTCTGAACTTAAACTAAGTTTGAGGAACATTAATATGTTGAAAATCGAATAATTTCCCTAACTTCTCTCCAGCCATGACTCAAATAGCTTAAAAAGTCATGATCCAAACATACTTAGGTTTTTAAGATACTCCTTCGATGCGTTACACACTTTTGTCTGTAACTAATGAAATATACATATGAGTGTATAAAAAATCTGAATAAATGAACAAAACATAAAAATACCGAGGAAGCGTAAGAACTTTTTATTGATTTTAATTAAACTTTTTATGTGCATATTTCTCCGCCTATAGAGCGATTCGTTTACTGTCCTACATGAAGAATTTTCTTTTCCGCTCCCCCTCTCCCTTGTATATATGTATGTACTTTCATAGCACATGAATATAGTGTATATGAAAGTGAATTCTCCTTCTCCCGAGTGTTTGCTTACATTTAATTTATGTATGTATGTATGTTCAATGTACTCGTATGATATGGTGCACTCAAAAGTTATGATGCGGAAGAACGTCATGTGGAAATAGAAATGGGAACGAGTGGCCATAAGAAATTAAAACGGAAGTGCATTCGTATTACAACAAAAGGCAGTCATAGGTATTAATTTATTTTAATATAAAACTAAGTGTAAACAAGCAAAGCCAGCATTAAGTTCGCCCGGTCGGTGTCTCAAACACCGGTATGGTCAGTGACGATGGTCGCCGACTATAAATGCATTTCATATGCAGTCGCCTCCCACCGTGGTGAAGTTACACTACACTACGCTATCTTGTAAGAGATATTTAGCGGCAAAGTCGCAAGAGCGCATGTATATCATATTATTGTTAGCACCTATAAAACTCAATTATTACTTTTCTAATCCCTGCTTAAAATTTCGAGAAATTTTCAATTTCTATGAAAATTGGTCATATTATAGTGAACCGGCTGAGCGAATTATTATGTTTATCCACTTCTTGATTCTTTTGCACTAATTTACATGAACTCCTCTTTTCAAAAAGTATTTACTTGTTATATAAATCGTTAAGTACTAGAAAAGAAAAGGTCTACCAAAAAAATGAAATCAGACCACACTAATAGCTTTTAACTTTATTTTTTCCTTATTTTGACAAACTTTTTATTATGAAACTTGAAGTTATCTTGTTTTCTTTTATTTTTATTAAAGTGTTACAACGAAAATTACTACTACGAGTAGAAATATTTGTCGCGTCCGAATTCCTGCTGTACTTAATTAAAACAAGTAACAAGTAACGACTATATGACACACTCCACCTTCTATCCGAATATAATCCAACTCGGTAAAAAAAGTGAAAACGGGAAGAATTTTTGTATGTTTCCTAATCATAGGCTAATATGACCTGGTCCGATTTGCCAAATCGATAAGAATATTTGTATCGGTGCTATATCCAAACATGGAATAAAGTGACTAACTTCCACAATAAGTTCTTCCAGTTCAAATATAACATGTTATGCTAACTTTGCAGAAATTCGGTGAAAATTCGTGGTTTCTGGGGCGGAAAAAGTCTATCCGGGAGCGAAATTTGTATGGGAGCTATATGTAAATCTGAACCGATCTGACCTACTTTCACCATAGGTGTTCCTAGTTTGAATATTAGATGTTTTGCCAAATCAGGAGACAATCTGATACAATATGTGGTTTATAGAGTGGAAAAAGTGAAATCGGGAGTGAAATTTGTATGGGAGCTATATATAAATCTGAACCGATCTAACACATTTTTACCACAGGTGTTTCTAGTCGAAATATAAGATGGTGTGCCAAATCTGAAGACAATTTGATACAATTTGTGGTTTCTAGAGCGGAAAAAATCAAATCGGGAACAAAATTTGTATGGGAGCTATATATAAATCTGAACCGATCTAACAGATTTTTACCGCAGGTGTTTATAGTTGAAACGTAAGATGTTTTGCCAAATCTGAAGATAATCTGATACAATTTGTGGTTTCTAGAGCGAAAAAATCAAATCGGGAGCGAAATTTGTATGGGAGCTATATATAAATCTGAACCGATCTAACACATTTTCACCATAGGTGTTCCTAGTTTAAATATAAGATGTTTTGCCAAATCTGAAGACAATCTGATACAATATGTGGTTTATAGAGCAGAAAAAGTGAAATCGGGAGTGAAATTTGTATTTGTATATATAAATCGGAACCGATCTAACACATTTTTACCACAGGTGTTTCTAGTTGAAATATAATAAGTTTTGCCAATTTTGAAGAAAATCGGTTCTAATAGGTGTTATCTAGAGTGAAAAGAGTCAAATCGGGAATGAAATTCGTATGGGGGCTATATCTAAATTTGAACCGATCTTCTTCAAATTAAATAGCGTTCGTCCTTATCCCGAAAAACTTCGTTGTGCAAAGTTTCATTTGGTTCTGTGTACAATTGCGACCTGTATCGTGATTAAAAGTATAGATGGACAGACAGACGGACAGATTCAAAATCGATTCAAAAAGTGATTCTAAGTCGATCGGTATAATTAACAATGGGTCTATCTCCCTTCCTTTTGGGTGTTACAAACAAATGCACAAAGACATAATACTCTCGTGAAGTGTATAAAAAGTAAGAGATAATTCTCATATTTCATAAATCTACGAACAACATATATCCTCTGACCTTTATTTACATGTATATATGGAAAAACAAAGTTCCAAAAAATAGCTGAACTTTGTATATTTCTAGAAGACCTTCAAAAGTACTTCTGGTTTTTGTTGCGTCCGTTTCAATGTAAAATTGTTTATAATTTTGTACTAAATCCTGACGATATATGTATTTTTGAAATGTAGTACTCTTTAAGCGCTTTAGAACACTAAAAAGGCTGATCGACTTTTTAGGTTTCTTTCTTGTTTTTTAGCGTAGTTTAAGGCGTGTGAACGCCGAGTCCGGGCCACTGCCCGGGAGATGCCCAAATGCCTATTTTTCCTATAAATAAACGTTCAAAATTGTTTCTTAAGACGATTTGAATAATTTTATACTTTTTAGTAAGAGCAGTGTAGTTAGTACCAGCAAAAACAAATTAACATATCTTTTATTATCTCCTCCAGTTTAAGAGTTATACGCAATCTATCTTGGAGTAGTATTTTTAACGTATCGTCTCAACAGTACCACCTATATATAGTTAGATTTCTATGTGGATTCTGAATAGCAACAAAATAACATCGATAATTGGGTATAATTTCGTGAGTAGAGTGATCAAACCCGAGACCGAAAACCGGGTCAACCGGGTTTTTCGTCTGAGTCCGACCGTCGGGTTTTTGAAAATCGCGGTTTTCAAAAACCGGGAAACCCGGGTTTTTTACGCCGGTCTCAACCAGGTTTTCATTCCGGTACTATATTTTGAAATTAGCTAAAAAACGCCGAACACTTCCAAAATTGGTGGCTTTTATCCTAGGTTTCTCAAGTATTTCTTATGGGCACATATGAGAGCAAATGCAGCCAGATTGCTTGGTGACTCTGACACCAAGTTCAGCAACATTAATTTTATATTTAGGGGTTTCACAAGGGGTCTTACAATTGTACATATTTATCGTATGTACTAATAAACGTATCGTATTTGGTTACACTATAAGCAACGCGACCATAACTTTTAGGGCCCTCACATTAAAGATAGTCTTGTAAACTTTCGGGGGTAACTTTTGTCTTCAAAGACAAAAAATAGGGTTACTTACGGTTTTTTACTAGGCTGCCGGTTTAAAATATTAAAGTTATTAAGCGAATTACTAACCAAGCACCCAGATCAATGAGTGGGTGGAAAGTTGGAACCAGATCGAGTTAAAATCAATAAAGTCTATACTATAAAATAGATATTTTAGTCTATAGACTAAAATAGCCAGAATAGATATCCCTCAGAAAACAATTCTCTTAATGCCAAACATATTACAGTGAAAACAAGTAAGGAAATGCTAAAGTCGGGCGGGGCCGACTATATGATACACTCCACTTTCTATCCGAATACAATTCAATTCGGTAAAAAAGTGAAAACGGGAAGGAATTTTGTATGCTTCCTAATCATAGGCTGATATGACTTGACCCATATTTTTAATTCCAGAAGAATATTTGTATCGGGGCTATATCCAAATATGGAATGAAGTGACCCACATTCACAATAGAATCTTCCAGTTCAACTATAACGTGTTATGCTCAATTTGAAGAAATTCGAGGAAAATCCGTGGTTTCTGGTGCGGAAAAAGTCAAGCCGGGAGAGAAATTTGTATTGGGCAATATATATATCTGAACCGATCTGACCCATTTTCACCATGGGTGTTTCTAATTGAAATATAAGATATTTTGCAAGATTTGAAGAAGATCTGTTAAAAAATGTGGTTTCTAGAGCGAAAAAAGTCAAATTGGAAGTAAAATTTGTATGGGAGCTATATAAAAATCTGAAGCGATCTGACCCATATTCACCGTGGGTATTTCTAGTGTGAATATAAGATATTTTGCCAAATTTGAAGAATATCTGTTAAAATATGTGGTTTCTAGAGCGGAAAAGGTTAAATTGGGAGAGAAATTTATATGGGAGCTATATATAAATCTGAACCGATCTGACTCATTTTTATCATGGGTGTTTATAGTTGAAATATAAGATGTTTTGCCAATTTTGAAGAAAATCTGTTAAAATATGTGGTATCTAGAGTGAAAAGATTCAAATCGGGAGTGAAATTCGTATGGGGGCTATATCTAAATCTGCACCGATTTTTTTTCAAATTAAATAGCGTTCGTCCTTATCCCGAAAAACAACGTTGTGCAAAGTTTCATTTGGTTCTACCTACAATTGCTACCTGTATCGTGATTACAAGAATAGATGGGCAGGCGGACGGACATTGCTAAATCGACTCAGAAAGTGATTCTAAGCCGATCTGTACAATAAACGATGGGTCTAACTCGTATCATTTTGGGTGTTACAGACAAATGCACAAAGACATAATACTCTCGTGGAGTGTATAAAAATCTGTCAGATAAAAATACATTAAACTATGTACATACATCTTCAAAGTATGTTTGGCAATATATTTAAATAGTCAGCATAATTATATACTAACTATTTATATTTATTGTTTAATATTTTTAATCATAGTCTGCAAGGAATTTTAATTCCATTAACATTGACTAAAATACCATATTTCATTAATAATGAAGAAGGTCAAAGAAAATCCACACTGGATTAAAATCTTTGAAATTACCCTACCGGGTTTTTGATCACTCTAATTAGAATGGAAGATGACCGACGTAAAAACCCCGGGTTTCCCGGTTTGCCAAGAACCGTGGTTTTTAAAAAAACGGCCGACGGTCGGTCTCAGATAAAAAATCCGGCTGACACGGTTTTCGGTCTCGGGTTTGATCACTCTAATTCCAATGTTAAATTAAAACCCATATAACTTCCACACGGATATTCGGAATAAGCTATAATTTGATATTTATCAAAGTTTTTATAATCACTTTAAGTGTACAAAATATGGCGGGTTTTGCCATGCCCCTTCTATTACCTCCCACACAAATCACCCTAACCCACGTAAATTTAAAGCTCTTATAACTTCTATACGAATGATCCAGTAGTAAATATCAAAAAGGGCTGATACCACAGCCCTTCTGGTACCTCCCACACAAATTTGCATAGGCTATGGTTAAAATAAAATTGACATATCTTCCATACGGATAGTCGAAATCAGCTGCAATTTTATATTTGAAAACGTTTTTATAATCACACTAAATACATAAAATATTTATGCTTTCGAAACGTCCCTTCTAGTACCTCCCACACTATTGTCCCTATTCTATGTAAAATTAAATCCTTTATAACTTGTATACCAGTACCTGAAATTCAACTCTGACATAACTAGTTCGGCCCTAAGTAATATAAGAGCTCTTAAAAATCCCAAACAAATGATTGGAATTTTGAATCTGTGTGTGAGGGTATATATAAGTCGTTTTAACCGACTGAAACTTACATGTTTTTTGGCCTTACTTCTAAAGCGGAAAAAGTGAAGTCGGGAGCGACATTTGTATGGGGACTATATCTAAATCTGAACCGATCTTACCAACTTTCAGCATAGGTGTTTCTAGTTCGATTATAAGATGTTGTGCCAAATTTAGAGAAAATCGGGCACACTATGTGGTTTCTAAAGCGGAAAAAGAGAAATCGGGAGCGACATTTGTATGGGGACTATATCTAAATCTGAACCGATCTTACCAACTTTCAGCATATTTGTTTCTAGTTCGATTATAAAATGTTGTGCCAATTTTAAATAAAATCGGGCACACTATGTGGTTTCTAAAGCGGAAAAAGTGAAATCGGGAGCGACATTTGAATGGGGACTATATCTAAATCTGAACCGATCTAACCCGATTTCATCACGGGTATTGCTAGTTAGATTATAAGGTGTTATGCAAAATTTTAAGAAAATCGGGTACTAAAGAGTGATTTTTTTGAGGTTAGGATTTTCATGCATTAGTATTTGACAGATCACGTGGGATTTCAGACATGGTGTCAAAGAGAAAGATGCTCAGTATGCTTTGACATTTCATCATGAATAGACTTACTAACGAGCAACGCTTGCAAATCATTGAATTTTATTACCAAAATCAGTGTTCGGTTCGAAATTTTTTATCGACAAATTTTGTTCAGCGATGAGGCTCATTTCTGGTTGAATGGCTACGTAAATAAACAAAATTGCCGCATTTGGAGTGAAGAGCAACCAGAAGCCGTTCAAGAACTGCCCATGCATCCCGAAAAATGCACTGTTTGGTGTGGTTTGTACGCTGGTGGAATCATTGGACCGTATTTTTTCAAAGATGCTGTTGGACGCAACGTTACGGTGAATGGCGATCGCTATCGTTCGATGCTAACAAACTTTTTGTTGCCAAAAATGGAAGAACTGAACTTGGTTGACATGTGGTTTCAACAAGATGGCGCTACATGCCACACAGCTCGCGATTCTATGGCCATTTTGAGGGAAAACTTCGGAGAACAATTCATCTCAAGAAATGGACCGGTAAGTTGGCCACCAAGATCATGCGATTTGACGCCTTTAGACTATTTTTTGTGGGGCTACGTCAAGTCTAAAGTCTACAGAAATAAGCCAGCAACTATTCCAGCTTTGGAAGACAACATTTCCGAAGAAATTCGGGCTATTCCGGCCGAAATGCTCGAAAAAGTTGCCCAAAATTGGACTTTCCGAATGGACCACCTAAGACGCAGCCGCGGTCAACATTTAAATGAAATTGTCTTCAAAAAGTAAATGTCATGGACCAATCTAACGTTTCAAATAAAGAACCGATGAGATTTTGCAAATTTTATGCGTTTTTTTTAAAAAAAAGTTATCAAGCTCTTAAAAAATCACCCTTTATATGTGCTTTATAGGGCGGAAAAAGTCAAATCGGGAGCGACCTTTGTATGGGGGCTATATCTAAATCTGAACCGATTTCCTCCAAATCGGACAACAATTGCGACCTGTAGAGTGCGAACAAGCTTAGATGGACAGCAGACGGACGGACAGACAGACATCGGTAAATCGATTCAGCTGGGGATTCTAAGCCGATCCGTATAGCTCAATTAGCTCAATTAGCACAATTATTTCTTGGTGTTACAAACATTTGGCGCGAAACTAACTTATAATACCCTAGTCCACGAAGTGGTGTAGGGTATAAAAACGGCCGACGGTCGGTCTCAGATAAAAAATCCGGCTGACAAGGTTTTCGCTCTCGGGTTTGATCACTCTAATTCCAATGTTAAATTAAAACTCATATAACTTCCACACGGCTATTCGGAATAAGCTATAATTGGATATTTATCAAAGTTTTTATAATCACTTTAAGTGTACAAAATATGGCGGGTTTTGCCACGCCCCTTCTATTACCTCCCACACAAATCACTCTAACCCACGTAAATTTAAAGCTCTTATAACTTCTATACGAATGATCCAGTAGTAAATATCAAAAAAGGCCCTTCTGGTACCTCCCACCTATGGTTAAAATTGACATATCTTCCATACGGATAGTCGAAATCAGCTCCAATTTTATATTTGAAAATGTTTTTATAATCACACTAAATACATAAAATATTTATGCTTTTGAAACGCCCCTTTTAGTACCTCCCACACCTCTATTCTATGTAAAATTAAATCCTTTATAACTTGTATACCAGTACCTAAAATTAAACTCTGACATAACTAGATCGGCCCTAAGTAATATAAGAGCTCTTAAAAATTCCAAACAAATGCTTGGAATTTCGAATCTGTGTCTGAGGGTATATATAAGTCGTTTACTTACTTACTTGTTTTTTGGTCGGACTTTAAAATGTTCTCAATTGGGGTAGGTCCACAGCCGGCTATGTATTTTTTGTAATCTTTAATAGTAAATGTGAAAATATGTATATCTTCCTCATTATATAAAAATTAATTTGTATTTCTTTATTCATTTGTTTTACCTCAGGAGCGATCTTGAAATTTTCACACTATTTATATGCTGTATCAATGGTGAACATGTGCTATATAAATTTTTGATTCTTCCTGTGGACACACAAATTGACTTTTTGTTAGTTTTATATAAAGCGACATATTTTATATAAAGCGGCATATTCCCAGCGAGATTCTTGAAATTTGTGAAAGATCAAAGAGTGTTAGTCTGCGCAGTTACGAAAAAACTGGACGGCATTAATATCTAATATCTTCAGTTCTATAGGGTGGGCCATGTAACATTTTCAATTTGAAATCCACAACGAGTCACTGTTTGTGTGGATTTTGAACTGGCTGCATCATTGGACCACGTACTGAAAAATTGAGTTGATCGGATTAGGTACTGCCGTGCCATTCGTTGTAGACAAATGAATGATATTGTGTTCCATTATTAAATGACAAAGTTCAACCTTTCCACTAAAACCAGAAATTTTAAAAAAATATCAGTACTAATTTAAAATTTTAAATGGTCCAACCAATATATACTTTGGAAGTTATTTTATTATGAAATAACTATTCTCCAAATCTTTGGGGTTTTTAGATTTTTCATCTATTTGGGTTTTATTGCATTTTCCTTGTGAGTTATTTCATTTGATAGAGGGATTTTTCATATCTTTATTTGGGTCTAATTTCGTAGCATCACTTGGTAATCCGGCTCAATTCGTGGATTGTCAATCCACAGAATATGACTTTACGCTGTATTTTAATCCATTAAAATAAATAATTAAATTAAAATTATTTTTAATTATTTCTCATATAAATTATTTTTTAAAATCAAATGTTTCTTCCCTTCGTTTTCTGAAAAGGGCAAAATAATTCGAAAAAATTCAATGTTATGATAAATATATCATTATGATATTAAATAATGATAAACAGGTCTTAGAAATTAAATTGAATAGAAGCCATACACGAGTACGTATGTACAAACATATTTTTAAAGTGGCAGTGCTGTATGATACCCACCTTTTTATTTTTTTCTAAATAAGTACACAGATTACTTTTAAATGTCGCCTTTTATTTATTATATTAGTTTCTGAAAAAATGTTGCCCTGTTCGCACCATTCGACAGGATCAGGAAGTGGGATTGTTGTCACACGTCAGTAACACCCTTAAAAAGAATAGAATATAATTTCACCAAGTACATGGCCAATTTACTTTCCAGAAACGAAAACTTCTTTCAGTTTTTTTTTTATAATTTACTATATATTTTATAATACATGTGTGTTCATTTATTTATTGTTAATGTTTTTAATTGTGGAGTTTTTTATGAAATAGACATTTCCAGTACTCTTTGGTAATTTTCTGCTAACATTCGCCATTCGCCTCTTGGGGCACAAAAGCAAATTGAAAAATTCCAACCACAGTTTTTTTCTATTCTTTGAAGCATGATATGAATAATGTATTATTGAGATAGATAATTTAATATTAATTTATACTTTTGCTTAATTAAAAACTATATTAAAATTGTAGTTGTCTGTGTGTTTTCAATTTTACTTCAAAAAATGTCTCACTTCTCAATACTGTTTCGATAATTGTCGATTTTTGTTTTGTTTTTGTTTTTATTTTTGTAAATGTTTATTTTAATGTTTAATATTGACATAATTTACTGTTTTTAAGATATAACGATTTTTACTAGTTTATGTTATTATTAAACAGCTCGCTGATAAACGCCTTAGATGTGTGTGTGTGTGCGCCATCAATCGCGTTGTTCTGTGAGCTGTTCCATACTGAAAGGGAGTGAGATACATGGGAACCATTTCCGAATGGGAGAAGGAATTATTTGCATATAGGAAATGGTATAAATGAGATATGAATATTACACAATATCATATTTGTGTTATTTAACATATCGTATTCTAGTTTATTTGGTATTTCTTTTTATGCTAATATTAATAATTTAACCCTTAAGAGCTTTGGAAGTGAAATGAAATAGATAAAAGCTAGAAGCTTTCCATTCAAAATTTTATTTTGAAAAATGCAATGTGAAAGCTAACGTTCATTACTTGATAAATTATGCGAGCTTAGGCGTTCGTTTTTCTGAATGCTCGCACAGTAGTTACAAACACTGCAAAAAGTGGTAATAAATATGCTTGTTCAAATATATTACTAGGCTTACTAGTTTAGTCTATTATCTGAGGCCACAAGATCTGAATATATTTTTGACAATAAGGAAAAAATTTTATTGATAACTCGCTCGGAGGTTAAAGTTTGAAACTAAAATATTTTTTTATAAAATGTGTTCAATATGAAAAAAAAACGAAAATAATAAAATAAAAATTTTCGATAACTAACTTAATTATCGAAATTGTAAATATATTTTTTTGTCTATTTTTAGCTCTCGTGATTTTTTTAATAATTTGTCTTTTTTAGTTTTCTTTGTAGTACGCGACCAAGAACTATGTTATCGTAACTAAAATGCTATCTGCTTTTTTTCTTCGAATTTTCGATTTTGAGTTTATTGGAACGAAAAAAATCGTGATTTTTAATACTTTGTCCTGTTTAGTTTTCATTGAAGTACACAATCGATAACTATGATAATTATCGGTAACTAAAAATTTTATCGGAAGTTTTTCATTTTTTCTTCGAATTTTCGATATTGAGTTGGAGTGAAATGAAAAAAATCGATTTTTTAACTTTAATGATTTTTTGTATAAAATGTGGTCAAAATAAAAAACTAAAGGAATAAAATAAAATTTTTCGATAACTATTCTAATTATTGAAATTGTAAATATTTTTTTTATTTTTTGTCTATTTTTAGCTCGCGCGATTTTCTTAATACTTTGTCCTTTTTAGTTTTCTTTGAAGTACACAATCGATAACTATGATAATTATCGGTAACTAAAAATGTTATCGAAATGTTTTTCATTTTTTCTTCGAATTTTCCGTTTTGAGTCCATTGGAACGAAAAAAATCGATTTTTTAACTTTAATGATTTTTTGTATAAAATGTGGTCAAAATAAAAAACGAAAAGAATAAAATAAAAATTTGCGATAACTATCTTAATTGTCGAAATTGTATTTTTTATTTTATGTCTATTTGTAGCTCGCGCGATTTTTTTTAATAATTTGTCCTTTTTAGTTTTCTTTGAAGTACACGATCGATAACTATGATAATTATCGGTAACTAAAAATGTTATCGGAATGTTTTTAATTTTTCTTCGAATTTTCGATATTGAGTTGGATTGAACTGAAAAAAATCGATTTTTTAACTTTAATGGTTTTTTGTATAAAATGTGGTCAAAATAAAAAACTAAACGAATACAATAAAATTGTTCGATAACTACTCTAATTATTGAAATTGTAAATATTTTTTTATTTTTTTGTCTATTTTTAGCTCGCGCGATTTTTTTAATACTTTGACCTTTTTAGTTTTCTTTGAAGTACACGATCGATAACTATGATAATTATCGGTAACTACAAATGTTATCGGAATGTTTTTCATTTTTTCTTCGAATTTTCCGTTTTGAGCCCATTGGAACGAAAAAAATCGATTTTTTAACTTTAATGATTTTTTGTATAAAATGTGGTCAAAATAAAAAACGAAAACAATAAAATAAAAATTTGCGATAATTATCAAAATTGTATTTTTATTTTATGTCTATTTTTAGCTCGCGCGATTTTTTTAAATAGTTTGTCCTTTTTAGTTTTCTTTGAAGTACACGATCGATAACTATGATAGATATCGGTAACTAAAAATGTTATCGGAATAACTCGATATCTAAACGAGATATCGATAACATGTCTACCATTTTTTTATACTATATGGTCAGATTTTGGGCCTCGGATAACATACTTTCCCCATTAATAGACTTGGTGAGGTGAGAAAAATCTGGCAGCACCTAACTCGTTAACTAAGAGAGTGGCAAACAACTTTCTTAAGCGACTAAATTCCATACAAATATTAAGCTAATAAGCCCAATCGAACTGGTGTAATGTATCTATCCTGTGGATGCCAACAGCTTAAAATAGTGCGCGACCAAAAAAATACAACTGAATCTGAATTATTACCATTTTTTCGATTTGCAACTACACATGTATCTTTTCAACAAGATTTATAAAAATATTCGGTTACATATTCATTTGATCTTTCGAAGATAAATTGTTCAGATATCATTATAGAAATGCAGCCAGTGGGAGGGTTAGCAAAAAAGAGTAGTATGCATGTAATGTATGTATGTCTATGATTGGTTTCGTCGTCGTTTATGAAGGAACTATTTCATTTTTAATATGATTTCAGTTTTTACTCTTATATGTATGTATGTAGTTAGTAGGTAAGAAGTCGCGGGTTTAGTTTAATCTAGGGCAGATAATCTCAAAATATGCAAATAAATTTATTTTTTTTCCCATGTAGATTAAAAAATTACTAAAAAATTTAATCAACCTACATTCTTATCAACAAAAAGCAATGCGATAGCTCATCTTATTTTAAGTATTATTTTTTGGGGGGTTTTAACGAAAAAATCTACAGAAAATATTGTTTTCAAAAGATGCCTGTTTTATTATTTTTTTCGTTCATTGAGGCTTATTTAATTTCTTTTGGATTTATTTCACGTGACAGTTATTTTCTGTTGGCCTCAACAATTACGACTAGTTTCAGAGGAATTTATTTCAAATCGTCGACTTTCGCATCGCATGTTGTGTGATAAGTGGGTAAACAGCTTGGAAATTCTATACTGCAGGATTTCGGAAAGGGTTAAAATTAATATGCAAATATTTATGTATGTACTTATATTTTTATATGTATGTATATATGTATGTTATTAAAGATTTTAGGATTCGTAAATTTGAATTTAAGAACACAATAAAACGTGGATTGCGTGTGATTGATCTATTTACCAATCAAACATAAATCGCTTAATCAGCTATTAAACTAAATATAATAAGTTTAAATTAAAAATAAATAAATAATTGTTCCACTACTTATTTTGTAGTATTTTTAAAGAAGACAATTTTTAAAATTTCCAACAACTAACTTCAAAACGTCACGTAGACCATCTTGTAACTTAATGTATGCTTACGATAATACTCTTCTTCAGTACTTATTTAAAAATTATTATTTTAGTCAACATAAAGAAAATTATAATAACATAATAAATCTATCACATTTTTCGTAAATTAACTATTAAACTGAGTTGAAAATAACATCTACTCGAATCAAATGTTTTCCTGATCGGTTTAATTTAATTAAATTAATAATAAGCTGTCGATGTTTGTAATCACACAACCTTCAAAAACATTTCAAGAATTAAAAGAGAGCTTCTTTATTCCCTTCTACTACAGACAGGTTCACAAGTTAAGTCAAAGAAATGTCTAGTATTAGAGTGTCCAAACGATTAAATTTTATTCATTTAATCGAATTTTGTTAAAATATTTGTTCGAATAATGAGAAAAATACTATTTTCGAATAGTTCATCCTGTGTTATACGTTTTTGTAATAATACTGACATCGGCATCTGTTTTTATAAAAAAACACGTTGTAAAATTTTGCTAATTACACAGTGCTACAAAAATGAATGAAATAGAAAACTCTGGGAAGTGATACTATTTTTCTGGTAGGTCGAGTAGAACAAGAATATGTATTTGAAATTTGCCAGACACCACAAAAATCTTGAGTTACGGTTAACATACCGGTTTTTCGTACCTTTGAGCACTTATATGCCTGTAACTTAGTTGGTTATCAACCGATTTTCACTTTAATACTGGATTTGAAATCCGAAGCTTTTGAAAGATATATGGATTATTTAAGAAAACTTAAGAAATCAGTGTGCTTTTGTCCAGCAAAAAAAATTTTAAAAGCCATTTTTCAACATTGACAACATTTTTGCACATTATTTTGTTTGGTAACTGTAGCACTTGTAAATTTATTTAAATAACATAATTAGTACACTTAGAGAAAAAAGTCTGTTATTAACAGCAGTGGTTGTCTGCTGCCTATCAGCAGGCAATTTTCTGCTATTACAGCAGTTTTTCTGCCATAGCAACAGTTTTTCTGCAATGTTGCATCAGCATTCACAATGCTGAAGAGTTTCCAGTCTGCTAAAAATAACTGCTGTCAATTAAAATATAAAAATAATTAAAATATAAAAGCGTTTGTAATTTAAAAGCCTTTCAGATTGATGGTTACAACGAGTTTACCTCGAATTTCCTTTTATATGAGCTTGGAACAGTATGCGTATCATTAAAATGACAATCGCAATATCTTTCAGTGGTAATAAATTGCCTTTATTCTACAAAGTGTTGTTAATATGTATATTCAACTGGTCATACTGTTCTTTCTGCACACATGTTTAAAGTTTCAAAAAAGCGCTTTTTCTTTAATGCTAAAAACGACACACAGCTGTTTGCAGCAGAAAATTTGTTCTTACAGCTTCTGCTTTCTTTTATTGACAAATTCCTTTGAGCGTAAGAAGTTGTTTTTAAAAATCCGTCAGTAATTGACTGAGTTGTTGTAGTTTTCCCTAAATCGAAATTTTTGCAAAAATACAAGTTTTGGTCTTTCCAGTTAAAATCTGTCATAATATTACGAATTCAAATCCAATAAAAATACTTAAAATTGGTCAAAGCAGAAAAAAGTGGTAAAAAAGCATGACGACCAATTTAATAAACAATCCCCACTTTTGGAACACATTTTCCCCACTTTGAGAATTCGGGTATTAAAAAAAATAAATTTAATTTTTTATCGTTTTTATCTCTTTTTTCTTGTTTTTAGTATTTTTATTAGGGTACATGTGTTTTTTTAATTTTTGGGAAAGACTATAAATTACGATTGATGATTCAAAAGTTACGATTGCAATTTGAAGGGAATAAAACAATCCCAGGGAAAATTTATTCACAAAACGAGTGAATAATTTATGAGTTGGATGATTGACCAAATTAATCTGATGCCTTTATTACTGTTCTAACACGATGAAGTGAAAATTATACCCGAGTTATATTCATATTACCAACTTACGCCCCAAGGGAAATAGAAAATTTCGCGTGAATAAATTGCCCTCCTATTCACGATAGTGTTAATATTTCACAACATTTTCACATTTCGAAAGTAAGTTCTCGATTGCGAATCTTGCGAATTGCTTACAAACATCATTCCGAAAATAAGCTCGATTTGAAATGTCAGAAATCTGACAAAAGCTCGATTACGTCGTCACTAAAAAAAGCTAGAAGGAGCTTCATTTCACAGATTGGTTTTATAGCCTTGTAACACTGCATGCGAAATCTAGCTTAAATGACATAAGGTCGATTTAAAAATGTCAGTTGCCATACAAATTTGACATTTGAAAATCTACCTTATGTCATTTAAACTAGATTTCGCATGCAGTGTGACAAAGCTATTAAACAAGATCTACTTGATTTAAATAAGTCTCAAAAGGCTAATAGTGCGTTCACACTGATGTTAAAACCTAACATAAACCGACATCTAATGTTCGTCTAGATTTCAGTGTAAGTGTGAAAATGTTATTGTAGCATTTTTCGATTTCAAGTGTTAAATTTATATGGGATCTGGCATTTGAATTCGATAAACAACCCTGTGATGACTTCCACGGTGGTTTCAATCCACTGCTTTTTTCGTGGATTAATGTTTTTAAATTTTGAGTTTTGCTTCAAAACTTTTGTTCTTCAATTGAATTATTCTTAGATCATACAAATAAAGAGATTAGTTGAAAAACAGACTTTTTGAAGCCAAATTTGAAATTTAAAAACATGAAATCACGCAAAAAGCGGCGATTTGAAACCACTGTGGAAGCTATCACAGAGCCGATAGCTTACTGTAGGCTGTATGACAGAAACAGTCTTTTCACATAGAAGGCGAAATCGAACTATGTTGGATGGATTACAAATCAATTGTCGTAACCCATATAAATTTGACTCCAGAAAGCAAGTAAAGCTCGATTTCGTCATAGTTTAAGATTACATAATTATTTAGCGTTTTGTTTTCTATTAAATTAGAGGTATGTATCTTGTAAATAAATAAATAAAGAATATGTAATATCTAGTATTAAATAAACCATTTTAAATCAGTCTAAAGATTAATCAAATATTTAGGATTTAGCAATAATGATCATAATAATGGCTATTCGAAGTTATCTCATGTTTCTAAATTTAAACAACCCAATATAAACGTTTGCTGTTTTTTTTTGTATACTTAATTGGTAATAAGAAACATAGAGAAACATAATTATATTCGGTCCCATTTAAAGGGTTACAATGATTTATAACTTTCCCAGTGCCTTGTGGACTGACTTATCATCTAGGCATTAATGCATTCATACTTTTCTTTGGATTGTTCTGTAATAGAAAGTAATTGGTATGCGATTTATATTACGAAACGTATTTCAATTTAAAAATTTATAATAATTTTTATAAGAAAAAAAATAAGTGCAATATATAAATTTAAGAAACAGAAATTGAGCAAACGTAAAATATTCAAGCAAACAAATTTGTAATTGGCAAACACTTTTGCAGCCCACCCACAATGGTGTAATAACATAAGTAATACTTTCTTGACTCTATCTTTCTGAATTGATAGATTTTTGTTGCTGGAATTGAAATCATTCTGACTGAGGTAAAACACCTTCCCAAAAATATGACCAAATTTGACTACGAAGCCTCATAATAGCTATTTGTTAAAGTTATGTTAAATAGCACAAAGCATATATTTGAAGAGTAATATTATAGCTTTTTCCTTTAAAAATTCATTGGGCAATTCTGAAGCCTGAATCGTGTAAAATGTAATGAAATTGAATCCAATTTTTAAGACTAAAAATTTAAAAAGTTCTGAGGAACATCATGATTAATTGTAAAATGCGATTTTTTTTTAAATATTTTTAGGGTTTTACTTATTTTTCAATATTTTTCCAAGATTTCACTTATTAAAAAGTATGAAAATAAAATGAATACAATTTTTTATTTGCTATTTTTATTAATATTTTTTAGTGATTTACTTATTTTTCAATATTTTTCAGAAGAATACAGAATAGAGCTGTATTTCTTTCTACGATTTTTTTATTTTAGACTCATTTTTCCATATTGAAATATGCACTGACAGTGATTTCATATTTTCCTTATTGAAATTACAATTTTGGAGATTACCAATCGGAAGTTATATCGTGGTGAATGACATCATTAAACTATAAATATTATTATTTAAATGTTGTATAAAACCCAAGTACACATAAATTGAAACTGAGAAAAAAGTAGATGGAATTTTTAAAATCAACAAATCATTAATTTCATACAGCAAATTTGAATTGTGGGTCCTTTCGGAAACACATCTTTGCAGTACATCGGATTCATTTGGACTAACCCAATTCATTCCAGACGGTGCTTTGATTACTTCTTGATGACCTCGTCAGGGCAGCCACGTAAAAATTCACAAATTAGATTTATTATGAATTTTTCTTTAGCAATTTCCACCGCAATAAAACACAAGTAAAAAAGTTAGACCGGGGCGAACTTTATATACCCTCCACCATGGATTGCCTTCCACAGAGGCTGCTGATTTTCGATGAAGTGCAGTAACATTACAGGAAAATGTTAATTTTTTAATATACCAAACCAAAACAAACGAAAATAATTTTATAAATAAATATTAAATTAAAAAAACCACGCTTATAAGGCAAGACAACCAATATGTATATATGTATATCTAAATAATACTTCAAGCAATTTTCAAAAAAGCGTAAATACCCTTAATATTGGTGGATAGTGGGTACATTTTCAGCTACAACCGATTGGTTGGCTTTATTTCCGTCATATTTTAATTCCAAATGTACAAATTTTGAGAATCCATTATCTCTCACGTACACAATGCAAGAAGATGTTACCGAATTGGTACCATTTTTATCTACTTCCCCATTTTACCCCATTAAAAGTACTACTTTAGAAAAATTCTTTATTTTACGTGTCTACGCAATTAGAATTTCATCATTCTAGGAGTAGCCGTTTAGTTGGTACCATTTTTATCCCATTGTATCACTTGAACGTACGAATTTGGAAAAGCCATTATTTTTCGTGGCTATGCCACAGGAATGACAATAGGAATGTATACTCCGAATTTCATGACTATAGCTGCGGCCATTTGGTTGGTAAAATGTATATCCCTTTTTCCATTTAACCCCTTAAAAGTACAAATTTGGAAAAAATTCTTTTATATCATATATACACTCAATTAGAGGAATGTACACACCGAATATCGTGTTTCTAGCTGTTGTAGTGTGATAGGTACCATTTTTATCCCTTTTTGTTCCATTTCACCCCCTACAAATAAAAATCACTTTATTGTGCACGTTTTTTTGCTACCAAGGAATTCCCTGCATACCAAATATCAAATAAATATAAGCAGACATATTCAAAAAAAAAAAAAAAAAACATTATGAAATACTCTAAATATTAGAGGTATTTTCAGTCCTTGTGATGGACAGATTTTTACCTGTGGACCGAGTTCACCCATTTACAATCCCAAGCAAATTTACAACTATAAGACGTATTCATGCTAAATTTGGAAGTGCTGTTGTTGTTGGAAGTGCTTGCTCCTCTCGCTTAGATACTAGCGTGCTTTCAACAGACAGACGGACACGGTTAGATCGTCATGGAAGTTTATGACGATCAAGAACTTTACTATACTTTATAGGGTCTGAGGCCGATATTTCAATGTGTTACAAACGGAATGACAAAATTAGCGTGCCCCATAGTATAATGAATCATAAATTTAATTTGCGAGTTCTTGATAGTCCAAATGAATCTGATGCACTGTAATGATTCCTTAAAATTTACAAATGTAACAGATTAAAGCCCTTTTTATATTGCCCACATAAAATAAAAACAAAAAATTAATTTAATTCTAGATCTACAAATTATAATATTTTATTTAAAACAATTTATACACAACTTATGTAACAAATGAAAAGTTCTTATAAAAAAATATAAGCAATAACTTTAAAGCTTTAAGCTGTCGCAAAAAAAAATATACAAAAATATTGCACAAATAAAGAAGAAACAAAAACTTATGGAATTAACTGCCGGTATTGATAGAACGAATTTGTCTGTTTGAAAACGCAAGAATGGAGCATATTCTTTGGTTAAGTGTCATTTCCAAATTGAACAACAAACTTTTGGAAGCCTTTGCCTTTAGGCAACAAACAGGATAGCATTAATTTTTACGTTTTCATTCAAGTCTCTTATATCTTTGAACAAGAATTACGTTTGGAACGCGAAATAAATTCTAGTTCAATTCGTTTTATCGAAATAGATTATAAACAATATACGAGTATATCAAAAAATAAAGAATATTTGCACAAAAAATTGCTTTTATACTATAATAAGTAATAAATGAATGTTCTGGTATATGACACAATAATAAATGAGATTCCTTAGTACGTCTCTTATTTTTCTCGAAAACAAAAAAACATCATAAGACCAGTAATGTCTCTATGTACGTACGTACGTACGTATGTGTGTTCGTCTTTTATCCACAAATAAACAATAAACAAGAAACAAATCATATCATGCGAAGATAACAAACGAAATGATAAGCTTAATGAAATTCACATGTTAGTTTCTTTGTTTCAAAGAAAATTTTCCAATCTGTATGTTCAGCCGAACTTTCGAAACTTACTTGCGTTGTTGTTGCTGTGGAGTATTCTGCGTATGAGATTGATCATTCGAATGCGTATTCTTTGGGTGGTGGTGATGATGATCTTCATCATCGCTGGGCTCCTCTTTCAGAGGCAATGAATCGATTTGCTTAGCTGTGGTGACTTTTTTGTTGCGCTGCCAGGTGAATACCCGGGCCATTTGTAGGAATTTCTTGCGAGACATTTTTCCCATATGTTTTAGACGTTCCTTGAAATCAGCATCACCATCCGGCTTGTCTTTGCCGGCATGTTCCTTTTCCAGGGCGTTCATGAACTCTTGATTCCATCGCAGCTGATTCATGAACTCTTCGTTTTGTAACATCATGGCGAATTGTTCATCGGGCAGATCGAAATCTCGATTGGGATCGTAGGGCAGAGCAATTGTGCCACCACCGGCATTTACCGGATTCATGCGTAAAAATGTCGTCGGCAAAGGCAGCAGCATAGGTGGATTCCAGCGCCTATTGGCGCTGCGTACTGCCACTGATCTCTTAGGTGTATTACCCTGTGAAGATTTCGATTGCATCTGAGCTGGTGGTCTAACTTTGGGCGAAGCTCCAGTGCTGTGATTTGGCGAATTAGTGCCGAGATTCAGTAGAACTGAGGCAGCCGGCACAGACTTTTCCATGCTGCTGACATTAGCTAAGCTGCCGACACCATCTATTTCATCGGAGACATCTATCAATTGGCCCGTTGCCGGCTGCCTTGTTCGGACGATTGCCTCGGTGTCGCTATCGCTCAAGTTGATGAGGCTTCTTTGTGGCGACACATTGTCCAATTCGTTTCGAAGTTTCTCATTCTAAATCCATAAATTCAGAACATGATTAATTGCAACCATTTGACTTGTTTTTCTCCAACTTACCTGATTATCTGTGGACATTTGCAGTAATTGATCTATGGTGGCATCCACCGCGCCTTGATTTGCCCTCAGAACAGCCTCGATAACATCTTTGTCCATGTCAGGGAACATGACCTTAAAGTCGGACATAGCCTGTGCAAATTCTAATTGCATTGTCGAGGCCATATTTAGTCGTGTGTCGTGGTCGTCCTTACAGCTGTTGCCCTTTTTTCCCAACAAGAATCTTGTGAATCTTGTCTATTATCAACGAATATATTCCCGTATGCACAGATTTACGCACACATAATATGTATGCCGTAGTCTTGTTAGCTGTGTTCGTTAATGACTCTGCATAAATTGTTGTATTTTTCCTCAATTGCGTTTTTTTAATATATATTTACATTTTACTAAAATTTATGACAATTTTATTTGTTTTTTATTCTTCCCAGAAGAAGAACAAGAAGCTATTTCTTGTTAGAAAGGGAGACAGAACAATGAAAAGAGAAAGAAGGCTGAACGAAAAGAAAAGGAACTGAACGAAAAAAAGAGGAACTGAACCACAACAAAAGGAGGAATAATCAAAACTGAACGAAAGGTTTCAACGAACATCATACCGAAGGTGTCGAACATCATACCAAAGGTGCCGGACATCATCACCAATCAGTGCTACCACAACAAAAACGGCGAAAAACACTAAAAATCCGAAGTACTGCCACTGTTATCCAAAAAACGATTTTTGGCAGCCGATTTTGTATTTTAGTAAATCGACCACAATCGATATTCGACTTTATTTTTTTGAGGTTTTTGTATAATAGCCTTGTCACACTGCATGCGAAATCTAGCCGAAATGACATAAGGTCGAAATACAAATGTCAGATCCCATACAAATTTGACATTTGAAAATTGACCTTATGTCATTTCTGCTAGATTTCGCATGCAGTGCGACAAGGCTATAAGAGATAAGTTATTTAAATGTATCCAGTTTAAAGGTTTTTCACAAACAAACAATTTCCAGGAAATTTATATGAAAAATACAAGCATTGAAAATCATCTTACTTAATTACTTAAAAGAGTTAAGAGGTCTTTGATGACCACTGAAAAGGTTATCTCAGCCATTTCAGATGACAATTTTTTATAAATCAATTATCGATTAATAGAACAGATTCCTGTTCTACTCGACAATACCTACCAGAAAAATTCTTTCACTTCCCAGAGTTTCCTACTTCATTCTTTTCTGTAGCACTGTGTTATATATCTTTAACATATAGCCTTTTCGGACTGCATGAGAAATTGAGCTGAAATGACATAATAGTCCTGTTCGTCTTACTAGCTTAATTTTTGTATGGAATTTACTCGCTTAACAATAAAGTAGCTTGTAACTCTCTTAGTGTTGCTACCAGATTTTTCTTGTTGATCCAATTAAGATAAACCAATGGGCAATAATGATGCCGCCTTATCAAGTCTCTTAATCGTAAGCTGGTAAGCCCAATCGAACAGGCCTATTGTCGAATTATAAATGTCAGATCCCATACAAATTTTGGCATTTGTAAATCGGCTTTCAACTGAAATCTATTGATTTCGTATACAGTCTGAAAAGCTTTTATATTTAAAGTTTATGTAAAATCAATGGAAAAACACACGTTTGATTATTTATTCTTGTTTATTTATTCGGTGTAAGAAATATTTGGCGAGACACTAACTTAATAATAATATCCTAATTCCACGAAGTTTTTCGTTCTAACGGATTTTGACGTAATATTTGGCAATTTTTTACATAAATGTATTACGCGCTACTTTGTTCAACGCTACCCCTATATACGATACGAGTGCTTTAGAAAACGAGTTTTAGCGTGGTCGTCCTTACAGCTGTTGCCCTTTTTTCCCAACAAGAATCTTGTCTATTATTATTTTTCGTTTTTTTTAATATATTTACATTTTACTAAAATTATGACAATTTTCCCACGGGAATTCGGGCGAGTTGCTAAAAAAAGGAGTAGAAGCAGAGCGCAGAGTTGAGTATTAGGGGAGTATAGAATGGATTAGAATGGGAGAATCTGCAATTTAAGAATGAGAGAGCATAAAGACAGCGCAATGTAAGAATGAGAGAGCATAAAGACATCGCAAGTGGTGAGTTTCTCAATAAATGGTTTTGGTCTGAGCTGTGACATACTGACATACAGGTGGCGTTCCTGCCACTTAGGTTAAGAAATCGGTTTTTTGTGCCTTTATGTGCTCTTAAGTCTGTAACTTAGTTAATTAGAAATCGATTTGAAGATTCTCGCCGGATTTAAAAAGAAAAACTTAGACCTATCGAAAGATAAATACATTATTTTAGAAAACTTAAAAAATGTATAAGTATTTTTTCAGCATTTTCAACTTTGGCAATGTTTTTTTTTTGGTTATTTCAGTTTACATCTCTCAAAATTTTACGAATTTGAGGTACAACAAATATACAGTTGAACTTCGATTAACCGTGATGCTCGGGACCGGGCTAATCACGGATAACCGAAAATCACGGTTAAAAGAGGTAAAATTTTACATGTATAAATTTTATTATTTTTATTTATTTTTGACAATAACATGTAAATCTGCGTCTCTAAATAACTTATCATATCTCTAAGAATACATACATTTATTTAAAAAAATCTTTTATGGAAGTCTGTCTTATGCTTTTAGCTTTTGATTGTTCTTCCAACAAATGAGTTTGTATGCGATATATTTGCATTTTATCTGGTTCTGAAATACTTGGACAATTAAAGTTTTCTATAAAACCTAACAAAATACTACTAGCCTCTATTGCCTGAGCCAATGTAGGCGTTTCGTCCGCATTTCCTCCATCTGATTCCTCGGAATTTGAATCAAGCTCATCTTCTTGGCTTTGGGTAACCATGTCTACGATTTCGTCTTCAGATATAATAGCAAACGGAGCGACATCAGAGTCGCACACCATCCACTTTTCGACAGCATCAATCGTACATCCAGACGGTATGTTTATATCTGTTTGTATCTCAACAAGGCTATTTGGAGCATCTTCATTATGAGATAGTAAGTTATTCCAAACTCTTTTTGAAACTTGTGGAGTTACAGAGTCCCACGAAGCTGCGGCTGCCCACAAAGCTGTCTTAATATTCAAAAACTCACGTCTGTTATTAGCACCAACAAGTTTTTGAACGATCAGTTTACGGTAGTGACATTTGAAGCTCCGAATTACTCCTTGATCCATAGGCTGAATCAAGGACGTGCAATTTCGTGGGAGATATTTTACTGTAACGTTTTCAGATATAATAGCATTTACATCTGGGTGTGCTGGACAGTTGTCTAATAGTAAAAGTATTTTACAGTTATTTTTGAGACCGATGCGCCGTTGATGTTCCTTTGCTTCTGGTACAAAATTTTGATTAAACCACTCCAGAAATAGCTGTTGTGTTACCCAAGCTTTCTTATTAGATTTATAAATCACAGAAAGGTGTTCAACGTTTTTTAAAGCTCTTGGATGGGCACTTTTTCCTATTATCATCAATTTACACTGTGTGAGTTCCTGCAGCATTTGAACAAACTAGCACTTTGATTCTCTCCTTGGATTCCTTGTACCCTTCAATAGAATATTCATTACCACTAGCCAAAGAACTCTGAGGCAAACACCTCCAAAATAGACTGGTTTCGTCTGCATTGTAGATCTGTTCAGTTGTAAGTTGTTCGTTTTTAATGATTTCATCCAAGTCGTCCACAAACATCGTAGCAGACTCATAATCAGCACACTCCTTTTCTCCCGTAGATTTCAGTCGACGGATTCCATGACGTTTTTTGAATTTATCCAACCAACCAAATTAATAAGTGCACTCTGAATTCATGTTTTACTTCAAATGGAACATTTTTGCCTTTTCGACAATCATTTCGCCTGAAGTTCAGAAGCAAATTTCAGTTTAAGTTCATACAATATCTCGATTTCAGTTAACTTAACTGAAATTGGAGTTACCTTAAATCTTTCTTGCCGAAACCATTCATATGTTGCGAAATCAACTTTTGTATTTTCGGATGTTTTTAGTGTATATCTGTGTTTAAGGCCAAGCATTGAATCAGTATCGGAGCAAAATATTAAAATCCGATCTTTGTTTATTATTAAATCGGATACAGTTTGAATGCCAACTCCATATTTTTCAGACAACATTTTAAAAGGTACTTTACGTTTTGAGTATTCATTAATCAGCTCCATTTTTTCTTTAATTGAAATAACCTTTCTTGCTCTTTTCGCGGATTTAGTTTTTGACGGTGGCATGATGTAAGGAAAACACGTCTTGACAGATCAAATTTCACACTGATGAATATGAAATTTGATATGAAAATTACACTTTCATGAAAAAGGGGAAACGCCGAATTTTAATATGAGAAATGTGTGTGTATTATACGAAAAAAACAAACAAGCACTGACGACTACCTTTTGTAATTGTAAAGAGTGATTTTTTTGAGGTTAGGATTTTCATGCATTAGTATTTGACAGATCACGTGAGATTTCAGACATGGTGTCAAAGAGAAAGATGCTCAGTATGCTTTGACATTTCATCATGAATCGTCTTACAAACGAACAACGCTTGCAAATTATTGAATTTTATTATCAAAATGCGTGCTCTGTTAAGAAAGTTCATTGCGCGCTTCCATTTTATGGTCAGTTTAATCGACCCACTGAAGCGGCTATTCGGGCTATTGTGACTAAATTTCGCACCAAATTTACATTGTTGGACATTAAACCACCAACACGCTTACGTAGAATGCGAACTGAAGAAAATACTCAAAAACGTGGAAATGCCAAAATTGGACTAAGCGGATGGACCACCTAAGACGCAGCCGCGGTCAACATTTAAATGAAATTATCTTCAAAAAGTAAATGTCATGGACCAATCTAACGTTTCAAATAAAGAACCGATGAGATTTTGCAAATTTTATGCGTTTTTTTTTTTAAAAAAAAGTTATCAAGCTCTTAAAAAATCACCCTTTAGTAGGCTTTGGAATTGTCGATGAGTTTTGGAATAAATAAAATAGAATATAGTGAGTTACATTTTTGTATTGGAATCGAAAACGTCTTTTATTTGGATATCTAAACGAATAAAACAGGGCCTATATGAAGAAAATCTATGGAGAGATAGTTTTTCCTCCAGAATGGGGGTATATTCACTTTGTCATTCCGTTTGTAACACCTTGAAATATTCATCGGAGACCCCATAAAGTATATATATTCTGGGACGTGGTAAAATTCTAAGACGATATAGCCATGTCGTCTGTCTGTCTGTTGAAAGCACGATAGCGGCCGAACAAAATGAGCTAGAAGGTTCAAATTTTTCCTAAATGTGTCTTATGGTTGTAGAACGGTTGGGATGGAAAGTGGACGAAATCGGCGTCACAAGGACTGAAAATACCCCTAATATTTAGAGTATTTAAGCATGTTTTTTGAACATATAGCATAAAAGGGCACCATAGAGTGATTTTTTTTGTAGGGGGTGAAATGGGGCAAAAAAGGGATAAAAATGGTACATATTAAACGATAAACACGAAATTTGGCGTGTACATTCCTCTAACTGAGTAGATACATAATATAAAAGTATTTTTTCTAAATTCGTACTTTTAAGGGCTTAAATGGACATAGAGGGATAAAAATAGTATTTACTTTATGAATTGAAGTATTATATCCATTATATATACATATAGTATACAAATATTGGTAGCCTTGGCTTATTAAATTTTGTTGCGGACATTCCTCTCGTAGCTTGGAAGCACCACAAAGAAAATAAAAGTTTTAGCGGGCGAAATGGTACAAAAAGGGATAAAATATGGTACCAATGATACGACAACAGCTAGAATCTTGAAATTCGGTGTGTACATCCCTCTAATTGCATAGACACGTAAAATAGAGGGATTTTTCGAAATTCGTACTTTTAAGGGATATAATTAAAAAGAGGGATAAAAATGGAACCTACCGAACCACTGAAGTTGAAATCATGAAATTCGGTGTATACATTCTGACTATGAAGACTCGAAAAATGGTTTTTTCGAAATTTGTACATTTGGGCGCAGATTTTATACTTTTCTTATCACTTTGTCTGTATCTGAAAATGCTTCTTTCTAATGGCGACTGACAATCGCCTAATATTTACTTTCACAATTTCAGCATTTTATTTATATATAGTAGTCGATTTTAAACAGTGCGCATAAGTATACATTATAGTTTGAAATAGTAAACAAATATAGTAATGTGCATAAAAATATCACAATTTTCGTAATATGGTACTGTGCTTCTATGTAAAGTCGATATCCTTTAATCTGCTGGTAATACTGTGGAAGCACTCCGTGGTGGAGGGTATATATGATTCGGCCCGGCCGAACTTAACGCCTTCTTACTTGTTTAATTTTAATTTTTAATTTTTATTTATTCCATGATATCAATTTTTATCGGGAATAGGTTTGTGGTGCAGGGTATAAATATCCTCCATTAGGCTGGGTCGCGGTCCATGCAAATGGAAAGAAAAATTTCCAGTCAATCCACGAAAATAAAGTTTGGATTGTTTAATGATGATTTGCAAAAGATCAAGCCGTCTGTGAGCTAAACGATCCTGAAAATATCCTTAAAAATCATGTTTTTCCCATGCAATTTTTTGTGCTGCATTTTTGTCATTTTTTTCTGAAATAATAGAGCCTTGAAAGCACTTTAAATAAAAATGTTGATTCTTGTCTTACAGTAACTTATTAGTCGAATTATTGGATCTTTATAGTAATATTTTGTGTTTTTTCATAGTGACAATTGTAAATTTTTTTTATATTTGGTGTTACTGATTTATAAAAAATAAATAGCGGCAGTCAAGACCTTTGCCTAAATGATGAAAATCTGAAGAAAATTGACACTGCAGCTCTCATTTTTGTAAAAAGAGTTTGAAAATTTTGGCTCTGAAAATACATCTCCTGTATTAAATGCCTATTAATTCAGAAAAAAAAAATTGAACAAAAATCCAACATAAAAAATTACACGGAAAAAACATGATTTTTGGAGATGTTTTCAGGAGCGTTTAGCTCACAGAAGACTTGACCCAGTGACGAAATATTTTGCAGATCATCATTAAACAATCAAATCTTCATTTCTGGGGGGTGAACGCTGCAATTTATTTGCGTGACCCATCCTATCCTCAATAGGCGGTGTTGTCAAGTCTGACCTCTACTTTCCAATGACGTCGGTGGTCCTTGGATTAGCATTCAAATATCACTCTTTGATTAAATAACTATAATAACTCTCCTCATTGCCATGTCGCGCTCTACTTCACCGTTTGCTATTGTGGCTTGCCGTCCATGGTCCACTTCGATTCAAACTACCTCAAAACATTAAAATGTTCAGTTTTCGTATTTTCTACTATGCGGCCGATATGCAAACATAAACCGCAAAAACTCAAAAACAACAAAAAAATTCCAATAGCGCATGAAAAGCAGAGAAAACACAAAGAAATCGTATCCTAACTGAATGGAACAAGAAATCAATAATTCCCATATTTTATGTCAGACAAAACTTTGCGAAGCCAAAAGGAACAATAATTGTATGTGTCCCCAGGGCATTGTTTAAATTGACCTATTGTTGTGCGGTAGCGGCACGACACGGTACGGCATGGCACACACACTCACACATTCTTTCCTTTCCAGCCAACCACTCTTCGTTCTATGAAATATTTATAAGTGTTTATTAACTCAGCCAGCCATATACGTACATACAAGTGTATGTAAGTGTGTAGCCAGTGTCCTTACTCTCCGTTGCATGTATGTCTGATGATAGTCGATAAAAAGGGTATTAATTTAACGATAAGCGAGTGCAAAGGGTGTTTTATTTATTACTTCGATCCAAAGGATAATGTGTACTGGGAAATTTCCATGAGGATAACTCATACATTATCATGTGTAGCCTTCAATTGAAAATATTGCCAGCAGTAGACGAGGGAATACATGCTGAAGTAATGGTTAATATAATTAAAAATATCAGATATAGCGAAAAGTAACCGGATCATAGCCGGTTATAGGATCAATATTTTCAACTCCTTAAGGCTGGCGACATTCATCAGGACAAGACATTCTATGTGAAAACTTCTTTAATGTCTGCAATTAATTGGGGCCAGTCTTTCATGTCCCACTGCACTATAGTCCCAAATCCATTTTTTTGGCAGAAATTCAAAAAAAATTAAATTGGAAAGTGGTAAATGTGTATATATTTTCTTTATGGCAACACTCCAAGCAATCAAGAAAATATACTGGAGAAAATTAGGTGGCAACACCACAAGCCTGAAACTTAAACTTTGCATTTCAAAAAAAGTGATTTAATTTTGATATAAAGCAGTTTTACAAATTAATAAAAATCAAGACTTAAAAAGAAAATAATAAAGTTTATGAAAATTGACAGAGTTAGTAGCTGAAAAATTATATTTAACATTTTATGATTATTGTGGTCTTGTAAGTATTCATAGGTATTGTAATTTTGTGATTTGTAGAGAACATAATCTATATATGTCGTGGACCAAAAGTTATATGTATGACTCAACTTGACTCAAAGTGTAAATGTGAAAGTGTTCGTCTGAGGTTGTAGTTTATGGTGGAATTAATATCTCGTCAGCATTTTTCGGCAAACTCCAAAAATGATCATTTTATTTTAGTACAGTTTTTGATTAGCCATAGACATATATATGATTATATCTCTGAATTAGTTTTGTGTACGAGACCCATCAATATTTCATTTAAAAGGTATTGAAAGTACCTTTAAAATGGTATACAACATCATTCACCTTTTTGTACACATGTATACATTTTACTTTATTTCTTGAAATAATTATTTAAATTGCAGTTTAAAGTATACTATTTGTATGCTATATTTTGCTTTTGTAATAATGTTTAAAAAAACACATTTCGTCAAAATAAACAACTCTTCATTCTTTTAAGCTTTCATAAAATTTTGTTTTTAGTCACCCTGTACCAATACAGCCTTGCTGTCATAAAAATTAAAAAAAATATATAAATTATTCGTATGGGGACCACCTTAAGGGTTGAAGATAAAAAGCAGGTATATTCGAAGAAAATGCAGGGGTTGAAAAACTATTGGGGTCGGTCATACATTTGACTCCACTAACGGCTTCATTGCGCCAATTATAGCAATGAGAGCAAATTTTATAATAATTAATTTGTTTTTGTATGGAAGGCCCCTTAAGGATTGGGGTGTTCGGGGAGGGAAAATTAATGGGGGTCGGTCTAACATTTAACTCCACTGGGGCGACTACGAGTCAGCTTTTGGACTTTTTGTATATTTTTACCCCTTTTCCCCAACTTTGAAACCGATGAGTGTCCACTTACATTCACCTCACCACCCCCATTTTTTGGCTCATGAATGTTTCCCCGACCCTCACAAAATTGGGGGTTCTAGTATATCGAAATGGAAAAGACGTGCACTAACCCATCCCTAATGAACACTATTCCTATTCTCATCGAACAATGTGTAGAGCTGAATTCAATTATATATCTAACATTTATAGATTTCGAAAAAAACATTTGACGCAATAAAATATATGAGTCATTCCATCTCAAGCGGTACGATTTTTGACCTCAATAGCTGCGATTTTTTTGAAAGTTAGTGCATGTATTCTTCTCATAAAAATATTGTATACGTACTTTTGGAAAAAATTGACAATTTTTTCAACGAGTTATGACCAATTTAACAGAGAAAATAAATACTATTTTTCAAAAAGGTGTATTCATTCCATCGCCTGTAACTCCGGAAATACTTGAGCGATTTTAATGTTATTATTATTATTAATGTTATTATTATTATTATTATTTTTAATATATTTTTGTTGTGTGTTATAGCCGGTTAAGATTTTTTAAATTTCTTACAATTTTAATTATTTTATTTTGATTTTCGAAATAATTACATTAATCCATTTTTTGAAATTTGAAAGTTCTTAGGTCTCTTTTTAAGCGACTGGGTGAGTTTGGAAGTGGCGAAATGATGGCTTCTATTTTTTACAATTTTTTTTGATTTTTTTGCAAAATCGGCCAGAATTTCAGGAAAATATCATCTAAAGCATAATTTTTTCATAAGTTTATAAACACAAGATATAAAAACAATGAAAACCAGCCACAACACGTTCTTCTCTTCGACAACAATCATATTGAAGAAGTGAGGATATTCGAATATCTAGGCAGCTTACTGAACGACTTCTGCAGATATCGAAATTCGTTTGCGAAAGCTAATGATGCTTTTGCTCTCCTAAATAGTTTCTGGAGATCAACAAATTTCCAACAGAAGCGAACGAAAATATAACTGACTTGGACAAATATTAAACAAGGATTCCAATGATGTTACACATGCAGCTCTAGAGTGAAACCCAAAAGGCAAATAAGTAAAGAGACGACTACAAATTTTGTGGTGTAGATCTGTTTCCAGAAATACAATTCAGTGGAAATTATATACAAAAAATCTCTGTGAATTATTCCAACAGAACTTGCTTGCATAGGTACACTAGGCTGGGACGCGGTTCATACAAATGGAAAAACAATTTCCATTCACCCCATGAAAAAAAAAGTTTAGATTGTTTAATGATGATCTGCAAAATATTTCGTTGCTGGGTCAAGCTGTCTGTGAGTTTAACGCTACTGAAAATAACCCGACAAATCATGCTTTTCCCGAGTATTTTTTTGGTGTTGCTTTTTGGTCCATTTTTTCTAATTAATAAACCCTGATGATTCTTGCCTTAGAATAACTTGTTAGTCGAATTAATGGACGTTTATAGTGACATACTGACAACTTTTTCGTATTTTATTATTATTATTTAGTGGTAGTATTTTATAAAAAAATAAGAGTTTGAAAATGTTGCTTCTAAAAAGCCATCTCCTGCATTAAATTATTTCACAAAAATAATGTCAGTGGCTTCAATTTTCGTCCGATATTTTTAATTTAGGTATCATTCAAAAGATATTGATTCCTTCTATTTATATTTCAGAATACCTTTCAGAAAATGTTTCCAAAAATCACTTTGAAAACCCAAAAAATTAATCTAAACGTCCAATAATGTAAACAATGAGCTATTCTGAGACAACAATTCAAATTTATATTTAAAGTGCTTCCAAGGATCTATTAATTCAGGAAAAATGACAGTAATTTATTTTCGTTACCCAGCCTAAGGTAAACCCTTGTTAACAAGCAGGTTCAGCTCAGACAGAAAGCACTGCTGACGAACGGGAGCTGGGCAGAACTAGAGACGTGCGTACTCGCATAGATGGTCTGGCCGAAAAATAATATGTAAAGGTCGAGGTACCTTCTTATACTTTAAGATTTCTATTGTCTACGTTGATTTCAATATTGACGGGGCACTGTCTTATAGGAACACGTGCCCTGAGAGTGTATATCGAGTCTAAAGATTTTATAGGAGCTTCTCTGTCTCTGGTCGACTATGGCTAGTAAATGCTTAGTGACATTGGGTTCTGATTTTCTTGAAGGCTTCGGTGACTTCAGCAGTTAGACGTCGGCAAGATATCGAGGACGGCACAGGTTGGTTGGCGAAAAAGCCCGTGGGCCTCATCTGATGATGACTTAGCCGGTTGTTTATATTCTGACTACCGCCACAACCTAGTCGAACCTAAATTAACCTTTTTTTATAATTTTCCACCTATATTACAACCCATTTACAACTTCTATAAAAAAATTTATTATTCTATGAAGGCGACATGAAAAGTCGCCCAAAAAAATAAATAAAAAAATCACCCAAAACAAAAATTGGACCAAAAAATGGCCCAAAAAGGGAAAATGAAAAATCAACCAAATTAAAAATTAAAATCGCTCAAATGACAAATATGAAATATTGTCCAATGTCCAAATGAAAATGAATAAAGACCCAACCAGTTTTTTGGGTGATTTTATATATGAAAATCACCCATATTTGATGTTTTCGGATAATTTTTCATAATTTTTGTGTGCGATTTTTCGTGCTACCCATTTTGAACCTTAAAACATGAATTTCGAAAGATATGTTTATTTTGCTGTTCTAAGGAGTCAAACAAAGTTTACTATTCTATCTACAGCCCTTGGCTTGGTACTATTTCTTCCATAAAAATTTCGAAAAACTCAATTATATTCGTCTTCTACGCTGTCAGAGAAATGTAAAAAATTCGTAATATTAAAAAATTCGAAATTCGAATTCAGATTGCGCTTCTACGTTGTCAGAGGCATTTACACACCAAATTTCTCAAATATATATATATTTGCGAATCGATACCATTTTTATCCAATTTTTGTACCACTAACCCCTTAAAAGTACAAAAATTAATTTATATCGCGTTTCTATGAGGTGAGAGGAATTTTCATACCAAATTTCAGGATTTTAGCTGTTATAAAGGGTGATTTTTTAGCTATTATCTTTTTGACGCACGTTTCGTGTTTTGTTTCACTGTCAAACATCTTCAATTTGGCCTATAATTTAACCATGAATCGTCTTACAAACGAACAACGCTTGCAAATTATTGAATTTTATTATCAAAATGCGTGCTCTGTTAAGAAAGTTCATCGCGCGCTTCCATTTTATGGTCAGTTTAATCGAACCACTGAATCGGCGAACTGAAGAAAATATCGGCCTCTGTTACTCAAAATGGTGGAAATGCCAAAATTGGACTAAGCGGATGGACTATTTGACCCACCCCTTATAAGTACCAATTTCGAAAAATCCATTTAGATTTGCGCTTCTACGTTATCAGAGGAATTTACATACTAAATTTCACAACTATAGCTGCAATACTTAAATTGGTACCATTTTTATCCCTTTTTGTCCCGCGCACCCCTTAAAAGTACAAATTTCGAAAAATCCAATCTTACTGCGCTTCTACGTTGTCAGAGGAATTTACACACCAAATTTCACGATTCTTGCTGTAATATTTTAGTTGGTACCATTTTTATCCCTTTTTGTCCCGCTCACCCCTTATAAGTACAAATTTAGAAAAAAAATCCATTTAGATTTGCGCTTCTACGTTGTCAGAGGAATTTACATACTAAATTTCACAACTATAGCTGCAATACTTAAATTGGTACCATTTTTATCCCTTTTTGTCCCGCGCACCCCTTAAAAGTACAAATTTCGAAAAATCCAATCTTACTGCGCTTCTACGTTGTCAGAGGAATTTACACACCAAATTTCACGATTCTTGCTGTAATATTTTAGTTGGTACCATTTTTATCCCTTTTTGTCCCGCGCACCCCTTAAAAGTACAAATTTCGAAAAATCCATTTATGTTGCAAGTCTACATTGTCAGAGAAATTTACATATCAAATTTCACGATTCTAGCTACAATATTTTAGTTGGTACCATTTTTATCCCTTTTTGTCCCGCTCACCCCTTATAGTGCAAGTCTACGTTGTCAGAGAAATGTAAATACCGATTTTCACGACTCTAGCTGCAATTCTTAAATTGGCACCATTTTTGTCTCTTTCCTGCCTTAAAAGTACAAATTTCGAAAAATCCCTATTTGTAGCTCTTCTGCATGGTCATTGCAAGGAACACACTGAATTTCATGTTTCTAGCTACTGTCGTTTAGTCTGGACGAAGGTTCGATGTTTATCCATTTTTGTCCCATTTTACCCCCTAAAAGTACGAATTTCGTAAAACCCTTTCTTAGTCGACGTCTACGTCAGATTTGGGAACTACACTGAAAATTTCATGGCCCTGGCTTCAGGGGGCTCTTCAATGATAAGTCAGTCAGTCAGTCAGTAACGCAACTCTTTCATATATAGATAATTTAAGTTATTTGGAAATATGTTTTTTTTTTCATTTCTTTGGTATATTTTTTCACTTGTTTTTCTTATTTTCTAATAGCAAAATTAATTCCCAATCTGATAAAAAAGGAAAAAATGCAAAAAATCCGAGGTCTACTTATGAGGGAAACTTTTTTCCCACTGGACCGATTTCGCCCATACATGGACAATTTGAATCCCTAACTCATTTCGTTCGGGAGCTAGCGTGCTTTTATCAGACAGACCAATGATCGAACGGATCATCCCAGAATTTTATCACAATACAGAATATATATATACTTTACGGGGAATGCGATGACTATTTCAAGCGGAAAGACAAAATGAATATACAAGGAGGGTATAAAGAAATCGTTAAATGCCGGATTTCAATAACCGGATTCTTCGATTAAATTAACATACCTAGGTATTTAAACGACAAACGATTGTGAGAAAAAATCCGAATAACCAGTTAATATCCGGCTTCGTTTACTCTAAGTGTGGTGTAGTGTATTGAATTTTGTAATTTTAAATTTATTGAGGCTTTTTTGAAATCATGTATGTTATATATAACAATATATAATGGATTTTCTTAAAACCATAATGTATTGATTTAATTACAGTTAACAAATTTCAGCATCTTGCTTTATCTTAAATCGTTAAAACATATACAAATATTTCAAGAGGTTTAGTATCCATGTTTGCTCCCGACACTAACGTAACATGAGAAAATATCTCAACAAAAGAGTGTGCTTAAAACTAAAAAAACTAATAATAAATCTAAATACTTAATATAAATACATATACAAAAACATAAAAAAAACAAACAAAAAACTTAACCCCTATGGGATCCAGTGTCAGATTTGACGTAAAATTGGGGACACAAGGTGGAGGACAAGTCCATTGCCATATTGATACCAATTGGTGACAGATAATTTGTATTATGCCAGCTGAATGCTACTTGTTCGTTAAATACGTTCCGAATTAAAGGGTTCTCATAATTCGAGACTCTGTTTACAAAATCTTTCATCAGTTTCATCACGTCCATAGGGATTGGCGTGACTGAAGCATTATCATAAATAAATTTGTTTGAAAAACGCTTATTGTAACTCTGGAAGTTCTTGCCAATGCAAGATCTGAGGATTTTCCTTTTCATTATTCCGACTCGATCATCACAGACGGTGAAATTTGGAACCATATCGGGAAAGCATAAAGTAATGCAATTTATATAATAATAATTTTGTTTTGTCCACTGTCGAATGACCCTTCCTAAATCCAAATTGGAAATCTGATATATAATTTTGATCTAATCCTAAATCCATTTTCACTCTTAAAACCTTTTCGAATAATTTGCCTAAATTCGACAACAGTGAAATCGGCCGAAAATTGTTGATATCATGTAACTGAGCTGATCTTCTTTGATACAGGAAGAACCTTAGCTACTTTCCACTTATTAGGGGACGACGAATTATTTAAACAGTTACTGAAAACTATAACTAAATATTCTATGGCCTTTGCAGAAAATTTTCTAATCAGAAAGTTCGATATGTCATCTAATCCAGAAGACCTTTTATTGCTTAGTGATCTTGACAATTCGTCTAATGTAGTGAATATGTCCGATCCACTTGTATTAATCGAGGAAGAATGCTCATTAAATTCCACCAAATGTTTCGGAACCTGAGAAAGCGAGTTCCCAATAGCAGTCTGAATTGCGCGCATATTTTCGATCGGTGGAGAACCATTATAAATTCCAGAGAAGTGTTCACATAGTGCGCTCATTTTCAGCTGTTCATCCGCAATAACCACTCCCTAACAGATATCTATTACCTGGTATGATATCTATTATCTCTATTATTGAATAAGTGGTCACGTCTGGCTTTAACCTTTCCTTAACTGTTTTGCTTTTGTTTTGTGTTTATTGCATTTGCCCTCATACATGACGGGGTAAATGCCATAAATGTTAGTTCGATGTCTCAATAGAGTCGTTCGTAATTATGTATGTATGTATAGACATGTGTGCGTAAACATGCACTAATGATTTAAATTCAATTTTGTACATGTCATGGTACCACACACGCACCCAACACCCGCGCTTATGCAAACACTAAGAACTAAATGGTGGCACTCGGATGCCGGTGTGTTCGCGGGCATACACAATCACACTCACACAAATACAAAAACCACGTACTTACCGCTATAAATTCTCTGGTGGGCCGGGTAAAGAGAGAGAGAGAGAGCAAACAAGAGCGAATGATGGCTGCAGCTGTTTTCGCCATTGTTTAATGCCGTCGCTAACAAATTTGTGGTAAATGAATGAATGTTGTATCATTTGTTTGTTTGTTGGTTCGTTCCATTGTATTCGCCTGCCATGACATCATGGATGTCACCTGCTTTTTGTTTTCGCTTTTCTGTGTTTCTGTTTGTTTTTGAGTTTTGCTTTTTGTCACTCGGCTGCATGTAATTGTGGTTTAAATGACAAAAAACACACACTCGACTTGCCGGATTGTAATCAATTGTAAAACATGCCAATTTTTTTCAGGTAGCACTCGTGGCGTATACGTTGTGTAAACAAAATTAGTATTGATTATACGCACCGTTGCACAGCGATTAACATTTAGAGAAAACTATCAAATGTCAATAACTTTTGACGATTTGTTTTACGCTGGTACAATCGAATAAACTAAGATTTAACATATTACTTGAAAATTGATAGATTCCATTCAGATAAATACATAGATAATGACGCCTACTTTTGGCCTGCTTTCGTTTCAAGCTACAGCTTTTAAGCGATTAAAGATTCAGCTGTATGTTATTCTTGACTTAAGGTTTGTGATTTGTCTTGGGTCTCTCTCTTCAGCTGTGGCTAAAATCCCATTGTTTTGATTTTGGACAAAATATTTAATCCCTTTAATGGGACGTGCAAATATGTCCACTTTCAGTAGTGTATTAAAAAATTAGGTTTCCTCATTAGTGGTCGATTTAATTAGTGATAGCTGAGAATCTTTCGTTCCGGGAAACAACAGAAGTCATGAATAATTTATTAAAAAATAATAATGATTGATTTTTCAATGGTTTCGAAAGTTCTGGACTCTAATTTCACAAAAATAGAGATTCTAAAAGTTTTAGAATCAAATCAGCTAAAAACGACATATGCAATTATTTTTGTATGTATTTAATATATCTACTATCATTATCGAGCTTATACTACCAAAAGACAGTACAAATGTTAAAGTTGCCTTCGATGCAATTTGTCCTTCCGTTTGTAACACCTTAAAATATTCATCGGAGACCCCATAAAGTATATATATTCTGGGTCGTGGTAAAATTCTAAGACGATATAGCCATGTCCGTCTGTCTGTCTGTTGAAATCACGATAGCGGCCGAACGAAATGAGCTAGTTAAAATTTTCCTAAATGTGTCTTATGGTTGTAGATCGGTTGGGATTGAAAGTGGACGAAATCGGCCCAGAGGGAAACATTTTTCCCTCACAAGGACTGAAAATACCCCTAATATTTAGAGTATTTCAGCATGTTTTTTGAACATATTAGCTTGTATTTAGTTGATATTTGCAATGCGCATTCCCTCTATAGCAGAAAAGGGCACCATAGAGTGATTTTTATTTGTAGGGGGCGAAATGGGACAAAAAGGGATAAAAATGGTACCTATCAAACGACAACAGATAGAAACACGAAATTTGGCGTGTAAATTCCTCGAATAATAGAGTAGATACATAATATAAAAGTATTTTTTCTAAATTCGTACTTTTAAGGGGTTAAATGGGGATAGAGGGATAAAAATAGTACCAACCTAACGGCTCCATCTAGAATAATGAAATTCGATATATACATTCCTCTGATTGTGTAGACACGTAAAATAAAAGAACTTTCCAAAATTCGTACTTTTTGGGGTTCAAATGGAAAAAGGGGATAAATGACAAATAACAGCAGCTAGAATCATGAAATTCGGAGTATACATTCCTCTGACTGCGTAGACACGAAAACGAAATAAAACGTTTTTTCCAAATTCGTATTTTCAAGGGATACAATGGCCACAGGGGATAAAAATAGTACCAACTAATCGAATACAGATAGAATGATGAAATTCAGTGTGTACATCCATCCCTCTAATTGTGTAGATACGTAAAATAAAGTTTTTTTAGTTTAGCATTAACAACCAATTCAAGTTTCCTTCTTAACAAGAAAAACATGTATAAAATAAATAAGTAAATAAGGGAAAACTTGAAATGTGTGTTAAAGTTATACTAATACAGATAGAAGCATTCAATTTAAAGACAGTCTTCGCTTTCATTTGATGCCCATATTGTCTTTGTATGTCTCGCAAAAGTACGAAAAAAAATTATTTGAACGTATATATCCTTTGGAAATTAAAAGTCCTGTAAAAGGAGAAGATATCATCAAATGAAAAACTGAGTACACATTTTTCCTAAATACGTTCTCTAGTTTCATATTTATATGGTTCTGTTCAGATCCAATAAAAAATGTAAACTTTTCAATTTTTTCACATTTTTCCGATTTTTCACAAAATTTCTTGGAATATTCTACTATAAAAATATTGTCTTAAGAAAAAAATCTTTATTTGCAGTGTTAGAGGCATTTGAATGTGCAGAAAAATTGAAAATCATCCTTATAAATATATATTAAAAACCTTGTATTTCACAATTGGTTTTTGCGTTGTTTAAAATATCTTCAAGAGTTCATTAATCATATTATCATTTTTTATATAATAATATCCACATATCATATCAGATTTGTGTTCTAAGAAAGATTACTTATTATTTAATCAAGACGGTGCCTTAAGCACTACTTTCTGCTTGTGTATTGTAGATAAAAGATATGAAATAACTAAGGAATAACTACAGTCGGTCGTTGCTTAGACAAACTACATCATTTTGAATTCCAAATGCCGAATGAAGTATTTACTTCGTTGGAATCAATTATATTAAATATCACAGCATATTTTCACACTTCCGATTTTATGGGAGACGGAATAATAATTAAAAATAATTTATTAAATAAATAATGAATAATTTATTAAAAATCTGAAATAGAGAAGTTAGAATTTTGAATTCCAAATACCGATGATTCCAAATGAAGTATTTACCTCGTTGGAATCAATTCTATTAAACATCACAGCAAATTTTTACACTTCCGATTTTATGGGATCTTAATAACATTGTGCTACCATATATAATGAAGTAGACAACTTTGAGAAGTGATATTATTTTCCTTGTAGGTATAGTCGAGAAAAACGATAATCTGTTGTTAATATTTCATAGACACCCCAAAATCTTTAGTTACGGGTAAAAATCCGTGTTTTCTGACCTTTGCATCATCATCCGATTTTCACTTTTTCATCGGACCTAAAAAGTCCAGGAGTGAATCGATTTAACGATGTCCGTCTGTCCATCCGTCTGTTGTCCATCTAAGCTTGTTCGCACTCTACAGGTCGCAATTGTTGTCCGATTATCATGAAATTTGGCAGAAGTTAAATTTTTTGGCCAAGGACGGTATTGAATTTGGAGGAAATCCGTTCAGATTTAGATATAGCCTCCATACAAATATCCATATAATTTACACTATTACTGCTCTAGAATACACATTTTACATGGGATCATGACAACATTTTCAGGGGAAAGTGGACCACATGAGTACATGTTCTGATATAGTCCCCATACAAATGTACCTCCGATTTACACTATTACTGCCCTAAAATGCACATTTTTAATCGGATCGTGATCAAACTGCCCACACAATGATACATTTATACTAGAATCACGTATTTTTAAAGCCAGCTATATAAGTCAATGTTTTGGTATATAATATATTTGGTATATAAAGAGAAATATATGGGTCCATATTTTGGTATAACCCCCATACAAATTGAGCCCCCATTCTACTCTATTACATCACTAGAATCCTCACCTAACATTGGATCTCGATACAATTTTGCAGATCATTTTATATTTCAACTAAGAGTACCTACTTTGTAAGTGATCTATATGGAACCACTTTTTTATTTAGCGCCCTTACAAATGGCCCCATTATAATTTTTACCCCTCAAGGGTCAAATTTTATATCGTTTTTTTTAATTTTTTCATATTATATTATATTTCAACTTTGAATAAATACTATGAAAGTCCAATATATGTGTCCATACTTTAGTATAACCCAAATGATATTACAGCTCTAGAAACTACGTGTTACATCGGATCATGATATATTTCAACTATAGGCACATGTTTTGGACCAGGCCCCGAGTTTTTTTTTATTTTTAATATTAACATTAATATTTTTATAGAAAAGTTGTGATAAACGAGACCAATAGTTGGGATATAAAGACCCTAATGCTAATAATAGGTGTTCATCATCGATCATCGAGCTCGCACTGCATTTTCTTTTGTATTTGTTATATTTTTTATCACAAACAAAAACCGTATTAAAAAATATAACAAATTACCCTATTCAAATTCTCAATTTTTCTACAAACAATTTAAAAAAATCGCTTGATTTTTATACACTCCACGAGAGTATTATGTCTTTGTGCATTTGTTTGTAACACCCAAAAGGAAACGAGATAGACCCATTGTTAATTATACCGATCGACTTAAAATCACTTTCTGAGTCGATTTAGCAATGTCCGTCCGTCTGTCTGTCTGTCCGTCCATCTATTCTTGTAATCACGATACAGGTCGCAATTGTAGACACAACCAAATGAAACTTTGCACAACGAAGTTTTTCAGGAACGCTATTTAATTTGAAGAAAATCGGTTCAGATTTAGATATAGCCCCCATACGAATTTCACTCCCGATTTGACACATTTCACTCTAGATACCACATATTATAACAGATTTTCTTCAAAATTGGAAAAACATCTTATATTCCAACTAGAAACACCTGTGGTAAAACTGGGTCAGATCGGTTCAGATTTATATACAGCTCCCATACAAATTTCGCTCCCGATTTGACTTTTTCCGCTCTAGAGACCTCATATTTCACTTGATTTGCTTCAAATTACCTTGCATTTCCTTATAATTCTACTAGAAATATCTGTGTTGGAAATGGGTTAAATCGGTTCAGATTTAGATATAGCCCCCATACAAATTTCCCTACCGATTTGACTTTTTCCGCTCTAGAAACCACATAATGTATCAAATTGTCTTCAGATTTGGTAAAACAGCTTATATTTCCACTAGAAACACCCATGGTGAACATCGGTCAGATCGGTCCAGATTTATATATAGCTCCCATACAAATTTCGCTCCCGATTTGAATTTTTCCGCACTAGAAACCACATATTGTATCAGATTGTCTTCAGATTTGGCAAAAAATCTTATATTTAAACTAGGAACATCTATGGTGAAGATATGTCAAATCGGTTCAGATTTAGATATAGCCCCCATACAAATATCGATCCCGATTTGACATTTTCCTCTGTAGAACCCACATATTGTACTCGATTTTCATTAATTTGGCACAACATCTTATAATCTTACTAGAAACACCTATGCAGAAATTGGGTAAGATCGGTTCAGATTTAGATATAGCCCCCATATAAATGTCGCTCCCGATTTGACTTTTTCTGCTTTAAATGTCGCATATTGCATTCGATTTTCTTTAAATTTGGCACAACATCTTATAATCTAACTAGAAACACCTATGCAGAAATTGGGTAAGATCGGTTCAGATTTAGATATAGCCCCATACAAATGTCGCTAGCGATTTGACTTTTGCCGCTTTAAAAGACACATATTGTGTTCGATTTTCTTTAAATTTCGCACAACATCTTATAATCTAACTAAACAAAACTATGGTGAAAGTGGGTAAGATCGGTTCAGATTTAAATATAGCCCAAATACAAATGTTGCTCCCAAAAGTTTAACCGATTTTGGCCAAACTATACACTTTATATTTCACCTATTTCGATCCAGGCTTCAATATATCCTCATACAAATGTCCTTTCCGATTTAAGGTTTTTTGTCAAACACATATATTTACAGGATACAAAAAACCTTCCCGTTTTCACTTTTTCACCGAATTGAATTGTATTCGGATAGAAAGTGGAGTGTATCATAGAGTCGGCCCCGCCCGACTTTAGCCTTTCCTTACTTGTTTTATATATTTTTTCGTCAGCTCATTACAAATTTGATTATTAAAAAACGAAAATTTATTTTAAATATATCGTGATTTTCTTCAAATATTTTTTCGTCGTCAGCGCTCTTTTCAGAGTTTTAAATTATTTTGAAAACTTAGCACGGTGTATAAATTCAGTATGTAATCCTTCTTGCTCAAATTCGACGTCAGAATTGTCCATCGCATCGTCAATTGCATCATTTCACATTCTCTCTTCTACGTTAAAATAGTTCCCAAAGATTTTCACTGATCCCATGAAAAAATGCCGGGTAAACTTTTTTATATCCTCTAGAAATTGCAGTTTTGTGCTGCGACATGTATTCATGGACTTGGGAGATCTGAGATTGTTTGTTTGATTTCTTAAATAAACGATTTTGATTTTCGAGGTCACTCATGGAATTTCTAGGGTCTTCTTTGCTTCGATTGGTTTTCTCCAAATAGACGCCATGATATTGTCTTGCACTATCCGTATCAACAATATCAGTTTCCCTTTTAACAGAGCGGGAAAAATATGACCAAATACTCACCTTACTTGTAGACTTTACTTATAAGAACACACATTTTCTTTCTTCTTTGCAATAAATTCCAAAAAATTGTCATCGTCATTTGCTCGACAATCCACGAGTATGATATTTTCGCTTTGCTAAAAACGTTTCATCTATTTGCATGGTCTCTCCTGCGCCACCGAGTTTAATTTCCAGATTATACATGACGACCTGTGCCACTTCACGACAATAGCTATGGTAGTCAACTACTGTGGTCTAGCTGTTAAAAAGTTTGCTTCAATCTCTTCGTGAACAAAGTTAGCTGGTAATTCCATTACAAAAACATGTACTATAGCTAAAGCTTCTCTAATTTCGATTCTAGTTGTCCAGACATCAAAGAATGTACCAGTGCGAGGATTAATCGTTTTACGACATTTTGCTCCTTTTTTGGTTGAAGTCATCGAACATGTTCAGCTCCACATCAATCTTCCACTTTCATTGGTGAAGCACAGCTTTGTGGAGGAGCTTAATTTGTACTTGGTAAAAGCTCAATTTCGTCTAAAAATTTTACAGCTTGTTCATTTGTTTTTGTTAAATAGTTGAACGATTCAATAATAGAAAAGTTTTTTAGTAGTGGACGTAGTCGAGGATACGTCTTTGATTCGGCCATTTTTAATTTTTTCCACAAATGGTCATCCACTCACTCTATGCCTCTTGGGTACAACATTTCAATTTTTATGCCATAAAAGTGTTAATTTTTAAAAGTTATAACCAAAACTATTTGCAATTTCCGGACACTAAACGATTTACATTAATAATCTACTTTTATTACCTCTTTTCCATGGCATGCAATGTTTTTTTCCCCAACTTCTACATCTCGCTAGTGTTTCTAGGTTGCAATTTTGAAGCGTTGATCCTTACTGCCGCTGTTGCATAGTGTCCAAACCCCCTGGGAAATATGAATATTTAAATATTTGTGTAGAAGCATGCGAGAGTGTATGAGCTGCTCCAGTTGGCATCACTGACGGCACTTACCTACTGCAATTGTTTTTGGCTGCAAAATTCGTCTCCAATTGTTAAAAAGTTCAAAATCCTTTCCAGTGCTACAGTACTGGGAACACAACAGTTGTTATTGTTGTGTTGTTGTTTGTATTTGTTTTGTTTTGTTTCGTCGTTCGCCGTTACTGTTGCCGCCTTCTATAACGCTCCGGCGTATTTGCGCTCCGATGTACGAATGAATGTATGTGTATGTATGTCGATTTGTATAAACTATGTTAATGTATTCATATGTTGAGTGTAAGTGGTAAGATTTATGTACATAAATACACACGCACACATACACTCGGATACATAAATCTAGTACATTTTCTGCATGGATTTACATACATACATACGTACGAGTACTCGAGAACTTTTACTTGAGCACTGAGCGCTGTCGTTGTACCTGTAGATTCATTTTGTTTACATTTGAATATTTTTGCTTTTTTTGCTCAACCTGGGAATATCTGTTACACCGCTAACAAGCAGCGCGGCTTGAAGTAGTTGGTGTACAACGTCATCGTTGCCGTCGCCGTCGTATGTTGACATCGAAATAAATTTGTGTCAACTTTTGGTTTACGCTATGTGAACAAATCGATTTGTTGGCTCAGAGTGTTAACTTTTTGTGGTAAAAACTGCCATTGCTTCAGGAAGCAAATGTCAGATGACTTTCTGAAATGAGGAATCGGCAATTTTGGTGCTTAGTCAGGAAAGGTCTAGTACCAAAATATGGGTGGTATGCGAACTAAAAGTAGTCAAGTCTTTATGGCATCGTCGCAGAGTGGTTATGATGTTATTGTTCTTGTTGAAACATGGCTTAATGGAGATTTCAATGATGGTGAAGTGTTTGATCTTAATATTTATAATGTTTACCGCAAGGATCGCGATTTCGACAAAACATGGAGATTAATTTTATTGATACAATGCTTAGTTTATCTCTTGTGCAAATTAACAATTTCTTTAACTCGATTGGCAGATTACTTGATCTGGTATTTGTCTCAAAGAATATTAAATTCGCCATTTTTAATTGTGATGATCCATTTTTTACGTCTGATATGCATCATGTGCCGATTATTAAAAATATTGAATTATATTCATTTCCTAGTTTGGTCAGCGCTGATATTGAGCGATTTGTTTATAATGCTTGCGACTTTGTTTTAATTACTCAACTTATTTCTAATGTTGATTGGATGAATATGTTTAAAGAAAAATCAATTCATGATTGTTATTCTACTTTTATTAACATAATAATAGATATTATGTTCGCTAATATACCTCTTTTAAAGCCAAAAAAGTATAAACTCCCCTGGTACACTCCTGGCCCAAAAAAACTGAAGAATTTGAGAAATAAATTCTATAAAATCGCTAAATCCACAAATTCAGTGTATAGTAAAGGAATGCATGCACATTATTCTAGAGAATTTTCATTTTTGAACAAATTTCTTTATAAGCAGTATATTATAAGCTTTGAAAATAAGATTAGTTGTAATCCTAAGGCATTTTGGAGTTTCATAAAATCTAAAAAGAAAAGTAGTGATTTCCCTTCTTCCATGTTTTTTGGTGATGAGCGGGCTTAGCTCAAGACCAAGCTAATTTATTTTTTTCTTTAGTTCCAATTTTGATCTAGTATTAGATCTAGTTTATCTGATATTAATGAATCGGCAAGGTTAGATACTGATGGTATTTCAGCTTTATTTCTGAAAAAATTTTCATCTTCTGTCAGCTTCCCATTGCAGTATATCTTTAATTATTCTTTAAATATTGGCTTATTTTTAGATTGCTGGAAAATTTCCGCTATTACTCCAATACATAAATCTGGTCCTAATTAAATTTCTAATTTAGCCAATGTTGCCAAGTTATTTGAACACTTAGTCTATGATAAGTTATTCTCTTTTGCTTGCCGATTTTTATCTGAATATCAACATGGATTTATGAAAAATCGTTCAACTACATCTAATCTATTAGTTTTTACTAATTACTGTATTAATAGCTTTGAATTGGGTCACCAAGTCGATGCAATTTACTTCGATTTTTGTAAAGCGTTTGTCAAGGTTCCGCATAATATACTTCACTTGAAGTTAGCTAAAATTGGGTTTGCACCTGCCCTGGTCAAGTGGTTTAGGTCATATTTAAGTGAAAGACGTTGTTTTGTGGCTATTGAAAATGCGATATCGGATATATATCTAATCACGTCGGGTATTCCTCAAGGGAGTATATTGGGTCCCCTACTTTTTAACATTTTTATTAATGATATAAGTTCTTGCTTCAAATATTCTAATTATCTAATTTATGCGGATGACATTAAACTGTTTTCTAAAATTTCTCTTCCTCTTGATTCTATCCAAATTCAGGAAGATATTAATCGCTTGGTGGCTTGGTCCGAATTGAATCATTTACCACTAAACTTTACGAAATGTTTTCATCTCCCGTTTGGTAGGCGTACGAATTTGCTAAATACAAGTTATTGAATTAAATACTTAAATACTTAAATACTTAGTAGTATCTTAGACTTAGGAGTTGTTTTCGATTCTACATTGGATTTCAATTTGCATATTGATTTCATAATGCCTAAAGCTTATACTGTGCTTGCGTTTATAAGAAGAAATAGTAAAGAATTCTCTAATCCATATACTCGTAAATTGTTGTATACAACATTTGTCAGGTCTAAATTAGAATATGGTTCTATGGTATGGAACCCGTGTTATGGTATTTACTGTAATCGCATTAATTTAATAAGTAAGCATGATATAGATTTGTCATATAATTTAAATAGATTTAAGGAAACTCTAGATTTAATTTACTTTCAAGTTTGGTTCGTCTGTAAGGATTGTTACTCCATAGACATATGTATGAATGAATAAATAAATAGATGACTAAAGAATATCATGTCACCCAAGGTAGTTCTAACTTTTTAGGAAACAAGTAAATAAGCTTCAGTCGGCTAAACCGACTTATATATAAGGGAGGATAATTTCTGTGGAAGGTACTAGATGGTTCGTGCCACTGGTCCCAGTTTTCCCATTTATAAAACAATTGTATAAACATGATCAAATATCATGTCATGTGTGGATTCCATACACCACACTTCATACTGCTATATGAAGGATTTAATATTAGGATAGCGACAATTGTGTGGAAGGTACAAGAAGGGGCGTGACTAAAGAATAAAAATTTTTTAGGTTTAAAGCGATTTTAAAAATATTTTCAAATATCAAATCTATATAATAACAAGTAAGAAGGCGCTAAGTTCGGCCGGGCCGAATCTTACATACCCTCCACCACGGAGTGCATTCCACAGTATTACCAGCAGATTAAAGGATGTCGACTTTACATAGAAACACAGTACCATATTACGAAAATTTTGATATTTTTATGCACATTACTATATTTGTTTACCATTTCAAACTATAATGCATACTTATATAAATAAAATGCTGTAATTATGAAAGTGAACATGCCTAAATATTAGGCGATTGTCAGTCGCCATTAGAAAGAAGCATTTTCAGATACAGACAAAGTGATAAGAAAAGTATAAATTTTAAAGATATCCCCATTCCCCAGATTTGCCCCATTGCCCGACTAAATGTACAAATTTCGAAAAACCCTTTTTTCGAGTCTTCATAGTCAGAATGTATACACCGAATTTCATGATTTCCACTTCAGCGGTTTGGAAGGTCCCATTTTTATCCCTTATATCCCTTAAAAGTACGAATTTCGAAAAATCTATCTATTTTACGTGTCTACGAATTATTGGGACGTACACACCGAATTTCATGATTCTAGCTGTTGTCGTATCATTGGTACTATATTTTATCCCTTTTTGTCCCATTTCGCAAGCTAAAACTTTTATTTTCTTTGTGGTGCTTCCAAGCTACAAGAGGAATGTCCGCAACAAATTTTAACTGTATGAAAATCAGAAATTTAATTAATAAGCCAAGGCTACCAATATTTGTATACTATGTATATATATAAAGGAAATAATACTTCAATTCATAAAGTAAATATAAGGGAGAAATCATAAATACCCTAAATATTGGGGGATAGAGAGCGTATTTTCAGCTACAGTCGTTTGGTTGGTTGTATTTCCATCCTATTTTAATTTCAAAAGTTTAAATTTTGATAATACCTTATCTCTCACGTACGCAGTATAAGACAACTTCATGATTCTACCATTTTTTTGTCGTAAAAGCAACAAAATAAAGTACGAATTTGTAAAAAATATTTTACGTGGCTATGCAGTCAGAGGAATGTTTACGCCTAATTCCATGATTCTATCAGCGGCCATTTTCTTGGTAGCTTTTTTATCCCCTTTTTCCAATTTTGCCCCCTCAAGAGTACGACTATCTAAACTCTGTTTATTTTACGTATCTACATAATTAGAGGGATGTATACATCGAATTTCATTAGTCTAGGTGCAGTCTTTTGTCCCCATTTAACCCCTTAAATGTACGAATTTAGAAAAAATACTTTTATATTATGTATCTACTCTATTAGAGGAATGTACACGCCAAATTTCGTGTTTCTATCTGCTGTCGTTTGGTAGGTACCATTTTTATCCCTTTTTGTCCCATTTCGCTCCCTACAAATAAAAAACACTCTATGGTGCCGTTTTATGCTATGGGAATGCGCATTGCAAATATCAAGTAAAATCAAGCTAATATGTTCAAAAAACAGGCTGAAATATTCTAAATATTAGGGGTATTTTCAGTCCTTGTGAGGGAAAAAATTTTCCCTCTGGGCCGATTTCGCCCACTTTCAATCCCAACCGATCTACAACCATAAGACACATTTAGGAAAAATTTGAACCTCCTAGCTCATTTCGTTCGGCCGCTATCGTGCTTTCAACAGACAGACAGACGGACATGGCTATATCGTCTTAGAATTTTACCACGACCCAGAATATATATACTTTATGGGGTCTCCGATGAATATTTCAAGGTGTTACAAACGGAATGACAAAGTGAATATACCCCCATCCTGGAGGTGGAGGGTATAAAATTAAATGATGTTCGTTGGTATTCGCATCACTTGAGAACGGCGGAACAGATTTGGCTGATCTTTGTTACCAACTGTTCATGGTAGTCCAATTTGGGTTTTAAGATGAAAAAACTTTTGGATAGTTGACCGCAAAATAGGAATATTTTTAAAAAACTGAAAGTGCCTTTTTCTATAGAATTTTTGATTGAACTCAAGGCTATTAGTTTCAATTCAAGCAATGAATATGCGAAAATTTTTATATTATGTTCGTTATGATTCTGCGAAAGTTTTCGGAATAGAAAAAAAAGAAAAAAGATATAAATAAAATTCATAAAATTCAGACAAAGTGCAAAATATCTTTATATTCCGTACCAATTATCGTACCAATTTTAGCAAAAATTCACTCGCAAAACTAAAGTTATGCTTGCTTCATCAGGAATTTCAGCTGCGTTCTGTGAAGACTGTCGAAAGGTTGCGATGAATATGGAAATTAACGAAACTCCATCGTGCAACCTTTCAAAGATATGAGATGGCCAAGGATTGGTCGGTCCGGAGGAGTGTACTATGGCGCACTATTGG
>OX377621.1:78253556-78274076 GCA_947397865.1 Polietes domitor | reverse complement strand
TATTGGTTCAATGATTCTGTTGGAAGTTGATTTTCGATTTACATTACGGACGTTTCCACGGCAATCTCCAATTGACGAACAGATGTCTTGTGGATCGGCTAATCTGGAGTATTTTCAAAATAATTCTTGGATATTCGCATTAGAAAAATTCTGTTGATATTGCGAGTGTTCATATTTAGATTTTTTCAGTTCGTGTTCCCATATTTTTGGTTTACCTTACCCTACCGCAATATCCACTTTTTGTATAAAAGTTAGAAAAAAGGATAAAAATGGTACCAATCTCACGGATGAAGCTGCAATCTTTAAATATGTTTTCTACACAACATTAACAGCATTGAGAACATGAAGAGCGTTATCGAGTTTACAATAAATCTTAGTTATAAATTTGGGCATTATTGGCTATGCGCTTAGTTAAATATTCATAGTGCTCAATTTTTAAACATGCAAAAATGGCTATGAACCATAAAACTGCGAATAATAGGAAAATTTGAAAACTTTTTCAAATGATTAACAATTACTCTTAAAATAAAGGAGAGTATTAATTTTTTTCGCTCTCCTGGAAAGTAGTGTTTTTGTTCATAGCCACTTTTGAATATTAGCCCTCGATATATTTAAATTTTGGTCAAATCAATCATTTGCAATAATATCACACTTGTGCGTATGAGTGATAAATTCGTGTGTGAGACAATTAATATTACGTATACGTTAGGCAGCACTAAAGCACAGAGTATCCTAAAAGAAATAATTTGGAATGAATATAGATCTCAGTAGCTGCTGCATAGATTTTTGGAACTTTTGGACAAGTTGTAGGAGTGAATATGAACATTCAGAAATTCTAGTGATCTTAATTTGAATATTTGTTTTAACCGTTTATAAACTAATATTGTTTACTGTTTATCTTCGATTTTTGTACCCTCCACCTCCAGGATGGCACTTTGTCATTCCGTTTGTAACACCTTGAAATATTCATCGGAGACCCCATAAAGTATATATATTCTGGGTCGTGGCAAAATTCTAAGATGATATAGCCATGTCCGTCTGTCTGTCTGTTGAAAGCACGATAGCGGCCGAACGAAATGAGCTAAGAGGTTCAAATTTTTCCTAAATGTGTCTTATGGTTGTAGATCGGTTGGGATTGAAAGTGGACGAAATCGGCCCAGAGGGAAAAATTTTTCCCTCACAAGGACTGAAAATACCCCTAATATTTAGAGTATTTCAGCATGTTTTTGAACATATTAGCTTGTATTAACTTGATATTTGCAATGCACATTCCCTTTATAGCATAAAAGGGCACCATAGAGTGATTTTTATTTGTAGGGGGCGAAATGGGACAAAAAGGGATAAAAATGGTACCTATCAAACGACAACAGATAGAAACGCGAAATTTGGCGTGTACATTCCTCTAATTGAGTATATACATGATATAAAAGTATTTTTTCTAAATTCGTACTTTTAAGGGGTTAAATGGGGATAGAGGGATACAAATAGTACCAACCTAACGGCTGCACCTAGAATAATGAAATTCGATATATACATTCTTCTGATTGCGTAGACACGTAAAATAAAAGAACTTTCCAAAATTCGTACTTTTTGGGGTTCAAATGGAAAAAGGGGATAAAAATAGTACCTACCAAATGAAGCAGCAGCTAGAATCATGAAATTTGGTATACATTCCTCTGACTGCGTAGACACGAAAAATAAAACGTTTTTTCCAAATTCGTACTTTCAAGGGATACAATGGCTACAGGGTATAAAAATAGTACCAACTAAACGAATACAGCAATTGCATAGACACGTAAAATAGAGGGATTTTTCGAAATACGTAATTTTAAGGGATATAATTAAAAAGAGGGATAAAAATGGGACCTACCAAACCGCTGAAGTTGAAATCATGAAATTCGGTGTATACATTCTGACTATGAAGACTCGAAAAAGGGGTTTTTCGAAATTTGTACATTTGGGCGGAGAAATTTATACTTTTCTTATCACTTTGTCTGTATCTGAAAATTCTTCTGTCTAATGGCGACTGACAATCGCTTAATATTTAGGCATGTTCACTTTCACAATTTCAGCATTTTATTTATATATAGTAGTCGATTTTAAACAGTGCACATAAGTATACATTATAGTTTGAAATAGTAAACAATAGTAAACAAATATCACAATTTTCGTAATATGGTACTGTGCTTCTATGTAAAGTCGACATCCTTTAATCTGCTGGTAATACTGGTGGAGGGTATATAAGATTCGGCCCGGCCGAACTTAACGCCTTCTTACTTGTTTTTCAATCGTTTTTCTTCAGAAACATATTAAAAATTGTCTATAATTTGTTTGTATATTTGTATTATACAAATTACATCAAAATTTGTTAACGCATTCAGTAGTTGAGACTATCTGAATATGATGTCCTCTCCATATAATATATTAGGCACCCTTGAGCTAGAGAGTTAATTAATGAAGGCTATGTTTTTAGTATGATTTAGGTTTCTTTGAAATCGAGGCCAAAAAAGTTTACGAAAAAAATGCTGGCGAAAAAAATAATCATTATGGATGACCTCAAATTCTTCAACAATGCAAAAAAGGACACACAACAACAGCTCGTATCTATCCATCAATTACAATTGGATTTGAGTCAGAGCATCCTATGAGATATGCTCGAATTTAAAGTCATTGCAATCAAATAAAAGTCCCTGATCTTCTGCTCCCAACACACACATACGCACACATACATACAGCCTCATAAACACAAACACACACACGCTTATTGACATTCACAGCAGCTGTTGCAAACGAGCAAACAGACAACATTTTAAAATTTCAACGTCACAGCTTTCAACGAAACAAATTGTTTTAACCCCAAAAACTAAAATCAGTTTATGCTCCCAAGCGGAATTGCGTTCGTGAGGTCATGGAGTGACGTCGTAGAATGGAGTTGAATGGAACTTCAAACAAGCTGTTGTTGTATGTATGCAAGTACATATGTATCCATCCATATATATATGCATACACATATATACATACATATATGACAACAACAGAAGGCTCAATTTTGGAGGGTGCAAAAAACGGCATGAATTTCCTTGCAAGAGTAACAAATAATTGAGGAAACGACAATAACGAAGATGCTTCGTTAAACAAACACATTATATCGTATATTTCGCAACGGAATGTTCTCTTTCACGAACACACACACACATACACCGAGCCACACTCGCACCACACTCATACACTCACTCACTCAGAACGAAGGCAAAGCACGTGTTTTCCATAAAAAGACTATCCGTCCTTTTTGGTTATAATACAGAACTGAGCTAATAGTGTAGTGTTCTGTGCATACACAAGTACCAACACCCTGACATACATCCATATGTACATGCATAAACAATAGTGCCAACTGTGTTGGGCGAAGGAAATCGCCAATTCGTATCATTTGTAATTATATCACACTAGTGCGTATGAGTGATAAATTCGTGTGCGAGAAATTTAATATTACGTGTACGTCAGTCAATACCAGGCCACCATACAGAAATAATTTGTCATACATAAATATAGACAGATCTCAGCAACTGCTTTAGAGATTTTATTTGGAATTTTTGAAAAGCTGCAGGGTAGAATGTGGGCATTCAGAAAATTTAGTGGTCTAAATTTCAAACCGTTTTTTTGATTATCAACCTTTCTGATCTCTTTGAAACTTGGTACGGTAACTCAACTCTATAAAATATTTTATTTGTGGCGGATGAAAAAATAAGTTTTTTTTAAGATATGACCAGTCGAAAAGTGGTAAAATCGCTGAGGTAGGTACATTGAAAACGGTGTAGTGTTAAAACTCTGTGGATGCTTATTCTAAAGGTAATTAATTTCACGATATTTTCGTTAGCGAACATTGATGTTTATCGCTACCGACAGAATATTTATATTTTTTGGTTTGTCATCTTCTTTTGTGTTTTCACTATGGAAACTTCAACTTAAAAAAATAAGTTTCAGTCAGATAAACCTACATATAACCTCCACCCTCAGTGAGCATCTATATTGAATTCATAAGGATTATTTGTGTGGTAGAAGGTTCGTGGCACATGGGCTTAAGTTCCATATTTATAAAATAATTGTAATGTAAATGATTACATTTCAAATCATAATGAAATTCAGGCACCAGTGTTCTGAATACTGGTGCCTAGGATAGGGACTGTTTTGTGGGAGGTACTACAAGAGGTGTGGCATAAACCAAAATATTTTATAGGTTTAAAGTGATTATACAAAACATTTTTAATTATCAAATTACAGATAATTTCGACTATCCGCATGGAAGATATATCAGCTTCGAATTTAAATTTTGATATCGGTTTAAAGGTAATAGTCCATAGAATAATACAGGGTTTTCCAATAAGGACTTGACAACTTTTTTGTTAAATAAAACGCAAACCATTCGAGATATTTCAAAAACTTTATGATCGACTTGAAATACAATCAAAACATTTATGAATTGAACTCAACTTCGTTCATATGGCCAACGTCGGCCGCGGTCGATTCGTTGGACCCAATTTTCGATGACTCTGTCACACATTTCGGCCGAAACGGCCGCTATTTCGCGTTCAATGTTGGCTCTGAGTTCTTCCAACATCGCACAGTGGTTCAGGATCAAAATCTATCGGCCAAAATTCAATAACTTTTTTCTAGTAGACATTTTTAAGTTCTGTAAAAAAATCAAAATTAGACAAGGACCCAAGGATTATTTTCATATATTAACATTAAAAATCGGGAAATCGGATATATTTTAGAAATCGGCCCAAATATGAAAACATTTCGTATTTTTCGATTTTAAAGAAAATTAAAATTTTAATTTTTTTTGTGTTTAAGTTTTTTAACATATTTTTAAGTATTTGTTCATAATGCGAAGAAAGAATTTTAATTTTTTTGTATTACAGATTTTCACGTTCTTCAGATTTTGAAAATTGAAAAAAAAAACATAATTTTTTTGAATTTGTCGAACCGTTTCTCACACATTTTAAGAGATAGCGATATTTTCGTCACTTCGACCAACCCGTTGGCAGCATCACACAATGAATATGTAGACTCAAAGTTTTGCACTAAACTTGTTATTGCTTGTCTACTAGGGCGAGAATAATGACAGAAAATTGGAGTTAAGGCTCTTAAAGTTGCGGTCACCGACTCCGAATTTCGGTAGTAAATTTTTATAATTTGCATACGTTGTTCGTTCGTGTACTTTACCACGATGAAAATGTTGAGTTTACTGAAAAAAAGGAAAGTAACAGTTAGATTCAGTGAAATAGTGCGTTCAAAAATTAAAATCAAAGTTGTCAAGTACCTATTGGAAAACCCTTTAGTCCATAGATATAGTTTTATTTTAGAGAGTAGGAGATTTGTTTGTATGTAAAATAATTTGTTTTTGTACTTTCGTTCGTGAGTAGTTGAAGGAAAATGTTGCTCAAAAATACATTTTTATACTGAATTGAATATTCTTATACATTCTGAATAAATGAGGAGTAGTACGAGTTGGAGAAATCGGAGAAGATGAAAATACAAAGCCGTTTTCTGTTGGAATTACCCATAACCCGTATTACCGGAAAATTTAAATTTTTTTCCTTATCAGTTACATGTATGCTGCACATTGTCTGTCAATTTAAGTGTGGGATCGCAAGTAGTCCCTGAAAAAAGATACGAAGACATTGAGAAAATTTTTTTTCAGGTGAATTGCTGTCGAAAAATATTTTATGGAAGAAGGTCCTGTTTATTGTTTTTTTATTATATTTTAAAAAGTCAAATCACTCACTCAATTTATTTTATAACAACTTTTGAGCGTTTGTTCATTTTCCTATTTCGGACGATTACGCATACAGCAACATTGTAGGTGGTATTGTTGACACATGGTGAACATGAAAATTGGAAATTGGAAAAAAACTTAAACTCGATCGTGAAAAAAATTATAAATAGTCGTCAAACTATTTATAATTATTTTTCACGATCGAGTTGACCGTCGTCGGGGTCCTGAAGCTCAAAACGTATTGAGGCTAGATGACCACTTAAACTCCAAAACACCTATGTCGGTGTAATAAGATCGAACATAAGTTACAGAATTATTTAAAAATAGGCGATTTATTCACACTGTGCGCTGCTGGAAAGGCCATTTTGGTCAGCGCAACAGGGCCATACTATCGACTTTTGTGCGCTGTAATTGATTATATAAACTTCTCCAACCTTGTCACACACTAAGTTCGCCAAACGTTTGATGAGCTCTCTTGACGATGTAAAGGAGTAGTGACTTGATCCAACTTTAGTGCAGAGTGCCACTCGCTTGATGGTGTGCAGTCAAGCCAGAATGCATTTTTGTGCATTTGTTTGTAACACCCATCATCCCATTTCAGATGGGACCCATTTTCACCGTGGGTGTTTTTAATTGAAATATAAGGTATTTTGCAAGATTTGAAGAAGATCTGTTAAAGGGAAATCGGGAGTGAGATTTGTGAGAGAGCTATATATGAATCTGAACTATATTCACCATGGGTGTTTCTAGTGGAAATATAAGATATTTTGCCAAATTTGAAGAAGATCTGTAAAAATATGTGGTTTCTAGACCAGAAAAGTCAAATCGAGAGCGAAATTTGAATGAGAGCTATATATAAATCTGAACTGATCTAACCTATCTGCACCATAGGTATTCCTAGTTTAAATATAAGATGTTTTGCCAAATCTGAAGACAATCTGATACAATATGTGGTTTCTAGATTGAAAAGGGTCAAATCGGGAGTGAAATTTGTATGGGAACTATATATAAATCTGAACCGATCTAACACATTTTTACCACAGATGTTTCTAGTTGAAATATAAGATGTTTTGTCAATTTTAAAGAAAATCTGTTGTAATATGTGGTATCTAGAGTGAAAAGAGTCAAGTCGTGAGTGAAATTCGTATGGGGGCTATATCTAAATCAGAACCGATTTTCTTCAAATTAAATAGCGTTCGTCCTTGTCCCGAAAAACTTCGTTGTGCATGTGGTTCTTGTGGTTCTGTCTACAATTGCGACCTGTATCGTGATTACAAGAATAGATGGAAAGACAGACAGTCTGTTTTTCTTCAAAATTGACAAAACATCTTATATTTCAACTAGAAACACCTGGTGAAAATAGGTCAGATCGGTTCAAATTAATATATAGCTCCCACACAAATTTCATTTCACTTTTTCCACTCTATAATCCACATATTATAACAGTTCTTCTTCCAATCTTTCAAAATATCTTATATTCTAACTAGAAATACCCATAGTGATAACGGGTCAAATCGGTTCAGATTTTTATAGCTCCCATACTAATTTCGCTCCTGGATAGACATTTTCCACCCCAGAAACCTCGAATTTTCACCGAATTTTTTCAAAGTGAGCATAACACATTATATTTGAACCGGAAGAACTTATTGTGAAAGTTAGTCACTTTATTCCATGTTTGGATATAGCCCAGATACAAATATTCTTTTCGTTTTGACAAATTGGACCAGGTCATATTAGCCTATGATTAGGAAACATACAAAAATTCTTCCCGTTTTCACCTTTTTACCGAATTGAGTTGTATTCGGATAGAAAGTGGAGTGTATCATATACAGGGTCCGCCAAATAACTTTTATTTTTTGAAAATGCTATAAAAAAAAAACTACTGAATATTTTCTCAAATTTCTTTTTTTATTTGAAAGTACAATCCTTCCGGTTAATAATGGAAAATAATTTCATTCAAATGGCTGCTGAGGGCACCCCACAAATAATAGTCCAACGGTTGAATAGTTGAAAAAAAAACGTTGGATGGCGGACCCTTTAGTTGGCACCGCCCGTCTTTAGCCTTTTCTTACTTGTTTTTAAATGTTAATTTAAATAAATTAACATCATAAATTACTGAATCCAAAATGGTAATTAAATCTTAGGAAGCCGATTATTTCAGAAGCTATTGCCAAATTTTTAAGTGGTCCTGGAAAAAATGGAATATACACATTTTTCAGAAGGACGGAGAAAATAATTTTGGTAACCCAGCATATTGGACGACAAAGTCCAAAGTGCGAAAAAACTGTATTTACATTTTTCCCTTAACCTCCTAAAGGATTTTTCGTCAAGCAAAAGCGCCACATTGGCCACTCTGCAGTCGGGAGTACTCTTTGGTGTACAGTTTTTGTTGTTCGTTCGTTGATTTTCGATGCTCTCAATAATACAACAAGATGTTTATTGGAGAGTGTACAATAAGTGCAAAGTAGTATATAGTCAAATTGTCATGTCTGTATATATATATATATGTGTGTGTGTGTGCCGGGGTGTGTGTTCGGCTGTGCGAATGTTTGCAGGAAGAAAGGCAAATACAAACGAACACCATACGGAAACGAAAAGATATTACTAAAAACTGTGGCAACAATAGCAACAGCAACAGCAACAGCAACGACAGCGACTACGGCAAGAGCAGCATCAGCATCGGCATCAACATCGGCATCGGCATCAACACCATCATATGATGGCATTGCGACCAGCGATTCAGTTTGTTTTGTGCTGTGGCAGTGGGCACTTTTCAGTGGCATTCAATAGCAAAAAAGGCGAATCGGTTGTAGTGCGGTGATTTTTTTGTTTAGTTTTTTCCGTTTATTCGTTTCCCTCTGTGTGCAAACTCTGTCCATAACCATACCCCATCTCTCACTCTCACACTCTCTCTCTCCTTCTTGCTCTACCCTTTTCACGAACACTGTGATTTCTATTCTACGCGGTTCTAAGTGCGAACAGAGTGTGTGAGCGCGTTCCAACGTGTGTTAGGCCGCCTGATAGTGTGTGCATGTGTGTGCGCTAGTGTTATTACTTCCTCGAATTAAGTTCCTGTCAACATTGCGAGTGTGTGTTTGTGTGGTCATGTGTGTCGGTCGTATCACACTTGTGTGTGCCGTTTGAGTGATGATGTTCGCTGTGTGATTATCGTGTTGGTTTGATATCGTGCTCGTTTATTCGTCGGTTTAATGTGATTGCAGTTCTTTGATTAGTGACCCTGTCAAGTGGCTAACGCTCAAACCTAAAAGTGTGTGCCTGCCTTATTGTCATTGTGTGTGTGGACTCGACACAAATGTGAGTCTGTGGGCATTGGAGTGTGGTCGTTCGTAGTAGTGTAAGCACGCGAGTGTTTTGTGTTTGCTCGGTTCGCATTAGCGACAACAACTACAACCTCCTCCTCCCGCATAACGACGTTACAGTGCCACACATAAATTGCCCATAGCGAGCGGGTAGCGGGGGTGTGTGTAAGGTGCGACCGAACGTGTAATAGAGATCAACAGGTGTTGGTTGTGTGCTCCTGACATTTGTTACCTTTTGTTCTAACTGCGAAATGCCGTTGTAGCAGCAGCAGCGCAGCATTCGACCGAGGTGCTTTCGTTTTGCAAAAATATGCTGGAAGAGTTTATTGAAAAATTGCCCAATATTGACAGTGATAAACGTTACGAGGTATGTGTACAGGGCTGTGTGCTCCATAAATCATTTTGGGGATTAGCCGCGCTGGTGTTTTTGTGGGTGTTGTTTTTGTTGTTTTGCAATGCTACCATATCGTTCATTTGTCATGTGTGTTCGTTCGTTCGTTCGCATTGAAAATGGGCGGTGATTTATTTTAGTTTCCTTTGATTTGGTTTCAGATAAATACATACTATACATATGTGCATAGATAGTTTTTTTTTATTCAAGCGCTAATTAATTCCGCCTAAATTTGAATTGATTTTGGGAAAAGAGACATTGAATTCCTTGGTTTGTAGTAAAACAAAAATTTTAATATGTTTAATTTATGCGAATAATATGTTGCTGGCTGGAGTCCTCTCAGAAAAATATTATTTCGTACAAATCACACTTCCAATTTTTTAGTTCAGTCCCAAAATTTCTCAAATCACAAAGCATAACTCTTCCCAAAGTCAATGACAACTTTTCAAAATCTTTAGAACGTAATATGATAATATGAAATTTAAGTGATTTTAGCAGATGTTCTTCTCTTTTATTTTATAACCATATCGCCTCTGTATGACTCGTAAAAGTACGACAAAAAATTATTAAAATATTTATGTCCTTGGGAAGTTAAAAGTCTTGTAAAAAGAACAAAGATAACCAAATGAAAAATGAGTGCACAATTTTTCTGCATACGATCTCTAATACTGTATATGGTCTTGTTCATGTCCAAAGAAAATTATAAAATTCTCTCGCGGTATAATAAAACACGTCAGATTAGTATAGACACAGGGAGTGGTATTGTATAGCCGCCTGACTATAGCCTTTCCTTGCAAGTGTTTAATAAGATTTTGTTTAATTCAAAATGGAAATTCTGAATATATGTATATATGCGATTTGAATGCTTATTTTAGAGAGGGACAATATTTCCCTTTTTTCACATTCTTATGTGTTTTTACGTTTTTACGCCAAAGGCACCGTAGTGCTTTAAGTAATATTGCTGAATACATCCTCGACTTCGTTCATATGGCCATGTTTTCCAATTCGGGTCAAACAAAATCGGTAATCATGGCGCGGTAACGATCGCCATTCACAGTAACGTGACGATCGTTATTGTCGATGAAAAAATATTCCGCCGCATGGCATGCAATCCGGACCAAACAGTCATTTTTTGTGGATTAAGTGGTGATTCATGAAGCACATGTGGATTTTCAACAAACCAATGACGGATATTTTGATTATTGACGAACCCATTGTGCCAAAAATGAGCTTCGTCACTGAAGATGATTTTGCGATGAAATTTATCATTTTGGCGCATATTCTCCAGAGCCCAATCGGAGAACGTACGTCGCGTCAAATGGCTTTAATTCTTGAGTCACCTTGATCTTGTCTGGGTGTACACCAAGATCCTTACGCAAAATTCGCCATAAAGTGGACTTGGCGATGCCAGAACGACAGAACTTTAGTACGTCGAAACAGTGGATATTTGAAATGAATTCTATAATATTTCTCTCGTTCATTAAACTTTCGGGGCATAAAAGCAAATAAATGTCACAAAAAGCAAATATTCGCAAAAATCGATTTAAACCAATAAAAATCCAACTGTATCACCGTACGAGTCCTTCACAGGACTACAGTGTTTCAAAGAATACAATTTTTCAAAATGTTATTTTATACACTTGTTCGCACCCTATGATAACGGTATTAGTATGAAACTAAAGAGGATAATGTATATTAAAAGCACTTCGAATATCATGCTTCTACCTGTATTAGTTCATCATTAACATATCGAGCCCTTAGCGCGGTATTATCGTAAACGACATTTTCTGAAAATATTTTTTATTGTTGAATTAAAAATTTTATGGGCTGATACATAAATAAAAATTGCCAAAATGTCAAAATTGTTAACAATTATATTAATAATGAGGCTAAGATTATATCATAAGTCGCTGCTCACATTTTCAAAGAAAGCAATTTTATCGCTTACGAATTTTTTGAATTTAGGCAAAAACTGTCAGATAATGTAAGAAATATTTATAAATGTTTTAGATAGCTCTATCAATATATTGATGCAATAATATGTGTATTTTTATACCCTCGGCCATATAACGAAGTGTTCGTCTGTTAGTTAAAAGTACGATAGATTACGAATGAACTAAGCTAAGAGGTTTTGTATATTTTTTATCGATCCAGAAGAAAAAAGTTTACCCACAAGAACTGAAAGTAGCTTTATATTACTGTCTTTTTGGAGAACACAAAGCCTTTTTGTATGATTTATACCTTATATACAATAATTTAATATACTTCTTGGAATATTCGTATATTAAGCCAAATACTATTATTGTGGGTAAACAATTTGACAGTGAAACATTATATTTAGCTTAAAATAGTGATGAAAATGGACACATGGCCCACAATTGTATAGAGTTAAAGAGGCTACCAATACGGTTACACTATATATAACGAAATAATACTTCAAGACAATTTAAAAAAAATAAATATTCTTATATTTATATTTTCAAAAAAGCTTACATACCATAAATATTGTATTTCCTTTATATTTTAATTCCAAATGTACAAATTATGAAAATCCATTATCTCACGTACATAGTGCAAAATAACCTAACTTCATGATTCAACCAATTTTTGGCGTAAAAGTAAAAAGTTCAAATTTTGAAAACATTTTTTATTTTGCGTATCTATGCAGTCAGAGCAATGTATACACCGAATTCCATGATTCTAGCATAGGCCATTTGGTTAGTACCATTTCTACCCCCCTTTACGTATTTTACCCCCTTAAGGGTACGACTTTTTAAAATCTCTTTATTTTACGTGTCTACGCATTTAGGGGGACGTACAAACCGAATTTTCATCATTCTAGCTGTAGCCGTCTAGTTGGTACTATTTCTATCCCTCTGTACCCATTATATTCCTGGAAGTAACATCGTCTGAGAATTTTATAACGATCAAGAATATACATACTTTATAGGGTCGCCGGAAGATATTTCAAGGTGATAAAGTTAGTATAACCCCATCCTGGAGGTGGAGGGTAGAAAAACTTCAGTTTTCATTAAGATCATTAACATAAAATTTTTACTTCCCGGTCATACAATGATGCCAGTTGATTCTATACACTCTATAATTGAATCATTTTGTAAAGGAAGAATAATTTGGACCCCTTCTGAGTGGCCGACCATAATTACAAATTCCCGCAAGATACCGAAGTGTTATGAAAGTATTTTACTAAGTCATTTAGATTTTATGGACTGGAATTCATTTTCTTCAGCATTTCTACCGCCAAACATTAAAATAAAATTTGATTGTTTGAGATCGGCACATTTAGAAATACTGGGATTTTGTGCATAATTTAAATATGGTTATTTTTCAGATAGTAGGGTGGATGAAATTAATATTAATTTAATTATTCGTTCAAAGAAAAATTCAATATCGATATTACCTAGAAACTTTTATATGAAATTTAACTATTAATCATAGGAATTCAAATGTGTCTAAAATAGTTTTTATTAACGATTTGAATTACTTTACTGTTCATTTCCCCTTTATAAAAGTGGTGTTATCTATTTTATTATGTTGTTTTAATAATTTTTTTATAATAAAAAGTGTGTTTTTACTAACATTTCGAGGTTTAATAAAAAAATATATCGTAAGCGCCATAGGTTTTTCAGTATTTGTAGCCGCAAGTACAATATTTGTATCGCAAGCGCCAAAAGTACCGTACGATGCAGACAAATGATCAATTTTTAATAATAATTCTTTGGGTACGGCGGAATTAAAAAACATATTTCATTTTATGCAAATATTTCAAAATAATCAATAAAAACCTTCTCCTCTAAATTGTGTGTTTTGGCGCTTGCGATCATTCCGCGCTAAGGGCTCGATATATTTCAAATTTACCCCTTAGTTTTTCTAGTTTATCCTGCTTTTAAGAGAAAATATTTTAAATGGTTGTTAATACTAAACTAATAGAGATAGAAGCTTGAAATTTAAAGTATTTTTAGTACAAATTCTCTTCCTTGATTTGGCATTTATTTTCGAAAAATTGTATCCTTTGGAACTTTGTAGTTCTTTTAAGGGACAACAGGGTGAGAAAGTGAAAAACTAACAACGCCAATTAACTCTATTTCACCTACAAATTCAGATGTATATCATTTGGTTCTTCCACCAAATCGCCGCAAACTAAAGTTCGATTCTTTTATTTTCCAATTTTTGAATATTTGGCCTGAACTAAGAAATAATAGCAACTATAGTATGGCTTAATTTCAAAATTGGCATTATTATTTTCGTTTATGGCGGAATCTGTTCAAGTCTCTGTGATCATTCGATACTCATGGGAACTATCAACATGGGCCAGTTTTCTTTCACTGGCAAAGTCATATCAATTACGACGTAAGAGGTCACTAGAATCTCTAACGTCTTATTTGTGCACATTTTCGAAATTATCCTTACGCATTTACTTATTTTGTGATTTCTGAGTTTAGAGCGATGATAAATCCTCGCATTCCAGTGTTTCTTTTAGCGGAGCACATTTGGGTTACGTACACACACACGCATTTTAAAATTAAAAATCTCATTATTTTATGATATTAAAATTGGCTCACACATTCTCACATTCTCCACCAACATAAACTAATAACACCGTCGTCCTAAGGGTACATAGTAGTTTGTATGAATGTGTAGGCCATCAAGAGAATTGGCCTACTTTTAAAATATTTTATCGTTTTTGTTTGTGTGTGTGTGTTTTTTGTATATTTATTTATTGTTGTTTATTTATTATTCTAGGATATTTCACCCATGGAGCAGGACATGATGGTGTCGAATGGTCTGGGCAGCATTGCGCTGCGACGTGACGATGACTATCGCATTCGGATAATGAGAAGTGAGTATTAATTGTACATTTGCGAATAAATATTTACTCATTCATATGAATGAATGAATGACTGGCCACACAATAGGAAGATTTAAAATTAAATCCTTTTTTAATTAATTGAATACTTCTGTGAACATTTACAGTGCTAAAGGAAATAATTGTAATGCCCTTTAGCCGTTAAAATTTAAATTTATTGTTTTACTGCGCGCGCTAAATGATGGCAAATGTGTTCAGCGGGATGTGTAGGAGTACTCAGTATAATATATCAAGTAAAAACGACGTTAAGTTCGACCCTCCACCATGGATTGTATTCCACAGGGGCTATCGATTTTCGTAGAAGTGCAGTAATATTACAGGAAAATATAAATTATTTAATATAGCCAAACCAAAAAGAAAAAAATACAAATATTGAAAAAATCTATATTTATAAAAGAGAATGCCGTCCGTGTGAACACGCAAAACTTTATAACGGATCGTCTGATTTTCACGATTTTGGGCTTGATGAATTCGTGTTGGCCCAAGGAAGGACATAGGATGTAGGACAATTTCCAGAAAAATATAAAATCCGGGAAGATTTTAACGAAAATTTTACTGTTTTTTTTGTGAGTTTAACAAAACCAAATAATATTTCGAATGTTTTAAATTTTTTTTCATGTCAATGTCATTTTTTTTGTGATTTCATATGTCGGTAATTATGAAACTCAATTAATTTCTTCGAATATTATTACATATTTTGGGTTTTCATTTTAGTGATCATGCCGCCAATAAGAAGGTCAAACCTTTCACGTCGCTGAAAATTGGAACCTATATATTACAAACCACGATAATATCAATATGATAAGATCAATATGAAACCTGATTTTAATTTTACCATTTGTATTTTGCCTGGCGAAGCGGGCGGGGTTCAGCTAGTAATTTTATAAATAAATATAATATTTTAATTATAAGGCAAGGCTACCAATACATTTACATATCGAAATACTTCAATTCAATTCAAAAAATAAATATTTTTATATTTATATTTTCAAAAAGCTTAAATACCATACCAAAATATTGGTAGATAGTGGACCAAAGTACAAATTTTGCAAATCCATTATCTCTCACGTACTCAGTGCAAGATAAACTAACTTCATGATTCAACTAATTTTTGCCGTGAAAGAAAAAAAGTACGAATTTGGAAACATCTTTTTACGTGCCAACGCAGTTAAAGGGATGTACACACCGAATTTCATCATTCTAGCTGTAGTTGTTTAGTTGGTACTATTTTTATCCCTCTGTACCCATTGTATCCCTTGAAAGTACGATTTTGGAAAATACCTCTTATTTTTTGTGTCTACACAGTCAGAGGAATGTATACTGCGAATTTCATTAATCTAGGTGCAGCCGTTTGGTTGGTACCATTTTTATCCCTCTATTCTCATTTTACCCCTTAAAAGTACAAATTTGAAAAAAATACTTTTATTCCTTTTTACTCCATTCCATCCCCTACGAATAAAAATCAGTTTTTTATCGGGGGAATGCGCATACCCAATATCAATTTAGTACAAGCAGACATATTGAAGAAATCTGCATAAATACTCAACAATATTAGGGGTAATTATGGGTATTTTTAGTCCTTGTGAGGGAAAAATTTGTTTGCTTTGGGCCGATTTCGCCCAGTTTCAATCCCAACTGATCTACGCCTATAAGACACATTTATGGAAAATTTGGACGTCCTAGCTCCTTTCGTTTATATGCTAGCGTGCTTTCAACAGACGGACAGACGGACGAACATGGTTAGATCGTCTTAGAATTTTGTGACGATCAACAATATATGTACTTTATAGGGTCTCAGGTCGATATTTCAAGGTGTTACAAACGGAATGACAATGTTAGTATACCCCCATCCTGGAGGTGGAGGGTATAACAACCCCTTGGAGTGTGGGGGAGACATCACTGTCATGCCTAATAATTGCTCTACGGCAGATGGACAAAGCAGAATTAAGTTGAAAGTTTACGTATGAAACTCAGTGTAATATAGTTTATCCACGTTATCCTTATATTTTGGTAACCCAATTTAGCAAATTTATGAAAAACTTACTTACGTGCAACATTTGAAAATTAATTTTTCGGGGGCAACATTATTCTTCAAATCCTTCGCAAGTATGGTTTATAGTAAAAGTGTAAAATTTACATATGCGGAAACCTCACCGCAAAGCGCTTTAAAGTTCTACCTGAAACCGTTTCACATTACCACAACGATCTTCAAAACTCTTTGTGGTGAATTAGATTGTTTTCAAATTTGGCAAAACATCTTATATTTAAACTAGGAACACCTGTGGTGAAAATAGGTCAGATCGGTTCAGATTTATATATAGCTCCCATACAAATTTCGCTCCCAATTTGACTTTTTCTGCTCTAGAAACCACATATTTTATCAGATGTTCTTCAAATTTGGCAAAATATCTTACGTTTGAACTAGAAACATCCATGGTGAAAATGAGTCAGATCGGTTCAGATTTAGCTCCCATAGAAATTTCGCTCCCGGCTTGTCTTTTTCAGCCCCAGAAATCACTTGTTTTCAGAGAATTTCTTTAAATTGAGCATAACACGTTACCTATTGTGTAAGTGGGTCACATCATTCCATGTCTGGATATAGCCCCGATACAAATATTCTTCTCGATTTGACAAATTGGGTGAGGTCATATTAGCCTATGATTAGGATGCATACAAAAATCCTTCCCGTTTTAAATTTTTTACCGAATTGAATTGAATTCGGATAGAAAGTGGAGTGTATAGACGGCCCCGCCCCTTTAGCCTTTCCTTACTTGTTTTAATTGCGTTAATACAGGGTTTTCCAACAAGAGGTGTTATTTTGAATCACCCGGTATTTCGGTAGCTGACACTTTTGAAGCTTTTATTCTTTGACATTTGACAAGTAGAAACTACGCCATTACTAAAAATGGAAAGATACACGCTTCAACAACGAACTGAAATTATTAAAATTCAAGAATGAAAATTATCCAGAATTCCATCGAAAAATCATCTTGACTGATGAGGCCCATTTCCACCTCGGTGGCTACGTCAACAAGCAAAATTGTCGCATCTGGGGCTCGGAAAACGCAAGAGTTATTGTTGTCCGTCCTCATCGTGTGACTGTTTGGTGAGGTTTATGGTTCGAAAATGAGGTTGAATCAACAGTTACGGTGAATGAATTGCGTTATCGAGAGATGATTAATGATTTTTTATGGTCGGAGTTGGATGGACAACGTTTACTTTCAACAAGACGGCGATACGTGCCACACAAGCAACGAAACCATTGCTCTTTTACGGGAAAAGTTTCCGGATCCTGTTATCACTCGAAGAGGTGATCACAATTGGCCACCGAGATCTTGTGATTTAACACCTTGCGACTTCTTCCTTTGGGGCCACGTGAAAGATAAAGTCTACGCCAACAGCCCAGCGTCGATTCAAGACTTCAAAGATATAATTCGTGAGGGTATCGAGGTAATAGGGCAGCCACTTTGCCATTTGGTTATGGAAATTTTCATGAAAAGGATATAGTCCTGTAAACGTGGTCGTGGTGGCCATTTGGCTGCTGTTGTTTTTCATTATTAACGGCATACCTTCCTCTTTATTATGAAATAAACATCCGATCATTTATCTCAAAAAATGGCATTTTTCATTGAATAACAAAATAACACCTCTTGTTGGAAAACCCTGTATTTTGAAACTTTTATTTTTTGCTAAAAACCATAGCTTTTATTTTCTTCTAATAGACTGAAACTTTCTTAATTTTCATATATGTACATCCTATGAACCAGCCAGCCAGCCAGACAGATGGACGGATGGACATGGCTTAAACAGCTTAAAAAGTCGTGAATCGGATGTTGCCAAATATACTTGGGGTCACTCCTTCAATGCCTTACACTTTTTTTTCTGTCCTAAATGATATATACCCCCTACTCTGTAGAGTGAGGGTATATATTTTTATTGAAAAAATTACCTAATTTTAGATTGGCATGCAAAACCCACAAAATCTTAATTTAGCGTTACCGTTTACGAAATTCATTCCAGAGAAGAAAATCTTCAATATTTTCTATTTAAATATTGGACTTTTCTTATTCAAATATATTTTCTTTGGAATACATTACCTGTCCAATTATGACTTATTTGAGTATTTACGCATTTCTTTGTACATTGAGTCCTGCTATGATAATCTGCTCCCTATTTTTTGGGGGGATGGGGGGTGAATTTCATTAACATAATCGATTCATTGTCATGTGTACGTGACTACCAATACAAACAAAACAAAATTGGTCAGATGGATATGTAAACATGTCATAATCGACGGACAAAATGAACCGTATTATGGACCCGAATAATACGCATATTCACTAATAAAGGACTCGTAGATTCAAGAACCAATTGTATTTCCATTTGTATATTAAAAGCTTATTATGTGTGGAGCTGTAGGTATATGAGACATTGCACATGTATTTTAACTAGATATTTTGCGGATTGTTAGTTAATTTTTTGGAAAATTTTTGAACGGAAAAAGTTATCTGGACAATGCGAGGTCTTTGTGCTAGAGCATGAAATGTTGATGTGTTGAGATCGATAGTCCGTCCATGTTTCCAGACTGAGTCTCACATTCTCGGCTACGACAGCCAAATTATCGTCAATGCGCACGGCGCACAGTGTATTATCAGCGGCAAAAACTCCCAAATTTCATGCGCCCAAATGTCAACTTTACTGATTGAATTTTTCAAAGAATATTCCTATAAAGCACATTCTAAAAGATAAGGCTAATGTCGCGGCTGTGGATTCATTTAAAGTTCATAAATGCTAAAATAGTTGAAAATTTAATCGTATTGAAATTTATTTATGTTCGTAGAAAATAGGAGCTCTTGAGGTGTTCTTTTGCGTTTAAAAAAGTGTAGTTATGTTTTTGCCTTCCTTTTCAGACAGTGTATTACCTGAAGATTTTATTTAGTAAGGTTACTTTTGTACAGTATAAAACTATACTCGCGAGGCCGACCGATGTCTCTGCATTTGTAAATATTGTTAAACTATTGCCCTATTTATTCATTTTAAAAAGAATATTGTGCTTATAGCTGCCAGCATCGATTTAATTACTGAAATAGTAAAACCTTCTAAGCCAAAAATGAAGCAATACTTTCTTCGTTGTTCTCTGTTAATGTAAAGGGTGTTTTTTATTGGGGTATAGAACTTTAAGTTGGCATCACTTTTTTAACTGGCGGCCATTTTGTCAGCTGTCAAGTGATTAATATTTAGTTTGGTTTGCCATTTCATCATGAACAGGTTGACAAAAGAACAACGCTTGCAAATCGTGCAAATTTATTTCGAAAGTAATGGTTCAGTTCGCGAAGTTCACCGCAAGCTCCGTCCATTTTATGGTCGACATAATCGTCCATCAGAGCAATTAATTCGGTTAACCATGGATCGTTTTCGCACTACGTTTACTCTATGTGATAATACGCATCCGCAGAGACGTCGAACAGTGCGCACCGAAGAAACAATTGCCGCTGTAGAGCAAAGTGTTGAAGAGGACCCGAATGAATCGATTCGCCACCGTGCACCGCAATTGGAGCTTTGTCCATCAACTTTATGGAAGATTTTGCGCAAAGATCTTGGCTTGATTTGATTTGACACCATTGGATTATTTTCTTTGGGGATATGTGAAGTCGCTCGTCTACGCCAACAAACCAGAAACGTTAGGGGACTTGGAAGCCAACATTCGTGGCGTTATTGCCAACATACGGCCCCATATGCTCGAAAAAGTGGTTGAAAATTGGACCTGTAGAATTGGCTATATTCGAGCCAGCCGCGGCGGCCACATGCTCGAAATCATATTTAAACATTAATGGCATAAAATTATCCTTCCAATAAAGCCAAATTGATGGACATTAAAACGATTTTCTTGTGTTTTATTTCAATTCGAAGTTCTACACCTCAATAAAAAACACCCTTTATTATATTTCAACTAAGAATACATACTATGAAAGTCAAATATATGGGTCCATATTTTGGTATAACGTCATAAGAACCCACATCGTGCATTGGATCTCGATATAGTTCTGCATATCATGTTATATTTCAACTAAGAATACCTACTTTGAAAGTGATCTGTATGAGCCCACTTTTTTATGTAGCGCCCTTTCAAATGTCCCCCCCCCAT